>JARQZK010002199.1:422500-530000 GCA_030704885.1 Cynegetis impunctata | reverse complement strand
CATCAGAGGAACATTCAAATCGAAACCTATTTCAAGTACGAAATGAAGGTTGGTCAGTCAAAATTTGATTGATTATGAGCTATTCTTTTAACTTGATTGGAGAAAATTCGAACAATATATCCTATATTCAACTCCTCGTTTGACCACTTTATGCATGCATAACTAAGGTCGGGATTTAATGCATTATATGAGCAATCTATATAGCTAAGTTTCAAGTCTCTCGGTTGTATCCTGACCAAATGTACAGCATATTCCTAAAAACTACCCATAAAAGTAGGTTCTTGGACTCAGGACCAAGTGATCGTCCGACCAATCGCACTTATTTATGTCTATGTAGAAGCCATGCCGACTCTAATAATACCAAAATCTTCATGATTGAGTGTTATTATCATGGTGCATTTCATCCTAGCCAAGCGACACATACAAATTGACCTTTTGAAGGGATATCCTACCTCAGGGAAGGATCGCACCAAAATAGGCGGTGAAGGGTATTAGAAATGTCTCGCCAATACCTATCTAATGGTGAATAACCGATTAGGATTAGTAGCTCCCACAAGTCACATGGAGCAGATTAGTGGTTTTTGTTTTTTTTCGAAAAGAAAGTTAAATGTTAATACAGTTCAAATAGAATTGAAAGATGATAAGATATTCAATTATTTCAGTTCTCTTCTTTTTATAATAGAAAGATGTATTAAGATCAAGATGATTTGAATCATCTGTTGCATATTTTATGAAAAAAAGTTTTAGATACTAGAATGTTATTATAAAATTATATAATCAGTAGTAATACTATAAACACTTCAAAATAATCAGGTTATATATCGATAACTTGTTGCATAATTACAAAGAGTGTCAGTTTGACAGTTTAAATAATCCGACCGCGAAGCGGGAGGATTATTCTGTCAAACTGACACGATTTGTAATTATGCAGGAAGTTTGAGATCTATAACCGTATTTATTTTGAAGTACGCGATTATTTTTTGAGTATATTAAGTAAAAATCCCCGAATCGACTCGTTTTTGAACAGTTGTTGATAAACGTCAAAATTTGACGGTCCTGTTAGTTTTCGATAGGTAGAGCTACTCTATGTATAATGAGGTATTATCGGGGGTAATACCACTAGAGCTCAGATTTAGCCGGATATTTTTTCGTCGTTGTTTTCGAATACGTACTCGATCTGTTCAGACAAAATCACTCGAGCTACGCTCTCGTGATTTTGTCAGAACAGCTCTCGTTAAATTGCCAATGAAAGTAAGTATGAGAAAATAACCACAAAAAATATCCTGCT
The DNA here is from genome assembly GCA_030704885.1 of Cynegetis impunctata. NCBI lineage: Eukaryota > Metazoa > Arthropoda > Insecta > Coleoptera > Coccinellidae > Cynegetis > Cynegetis impunctata. The sequence goes on along the minus strand of JARQZK010002199.1, from coordinate 528,712 downwards.
AAATCTGAGCTCGCGTGGTATTTGGTACGGCAATTCCATGAATTATTGTTAATGCCAAATCAGTGAAAGGATTGAAAGTAACATTAAATTTTTCGAAATCCATGGTTTGCAACATTTTCGCGGTTGTGTTCCACATTGTTTTCACCACATATTCTTTATAATCTTTCCCATTCTGTTTCTTCATATTAAAGCCCCAGTCCATCAATATTCCTGCCACATTTTCCACTGACTGTTCGGTTTCCAAATTGAAGTTTCGTTGCTTACAAAATTCGCTAAATTGATTCAAAATGGACGAATAACTTTTTTTTGTATTTTCAGGAGTTGATTTTTCGATCTCCCTTATTATTTCTGCCTCGCTAATATTTCCAAATCTCAACATATTTACTGGAATATTAGGTATTTGTTGTAAATTTCTGTTTTCGACATTTACAATTGTCAAACTGATGCAACGCTTGCTAAACGAATAATTGCTAGCGTTGGTAAGGTAACGTAATTTATCCCATATTTTTATCCACTTGCATTTCTCTTCCTTCCTATTTATTCGATAGCAAACTAAGATTTTCGTTCTCTCAAATGGGAATTATTATACATGAGTGGAATTGTCGAAATTATACAAGGTAACTTAACTAAATGGATCGTTCTGATTGGTTGAGAATCATACGAAAAAAATAATCGATGGTATACAATTCACCTGTGAAATATACTCTTATAGTAGTAACATGTTTAACACAGTAATAAGCGAAGTGTTTATGATACAAATTTAAATCACATATTTTTTTGTTGCAGTGAAAAATAGTGTCCAGAAACCAGTTGCAATAAAGTATAAATCTAAGCAGCTCAGCATCAAGAAACCTCTTCCTATCCGAAAACCTTCCCTTCCCTCCCAAGTGTTAGAACATAGCCCGCCCACTACTGCCCAGGCTGCAGTCATGGATACTCCTAAGCCTATTTCCAGAGCATCATCAGCAAAAAGAACTTTAACTTGCTACATCTGCGGCAGAGAGTTTGGAACAGCATCTCTGCCTCTTCACGAGCCAAAATGTTTAGAGGTTAGTACAGATCATATTATGAAGTAAAATTGTTTTTCGTTCAACTCGTTGAAAAGATGAAATTGATTCTATTGATCAACCATCAGCTCGAGTCCAAGATTGTATAAACATGCTGTAGGTAGGTGGTAAATCGAACTAGTTTGAGAATATTGTACTCATTTTGTTCCTCTCCATCAAAATTATTTGGGGTATAGAACTAAATGATGTTCGATCCTCTATACAAGTTTGGCACTTCGATCATAAGTTACTACATTGTAAATGTACTATAGGTACTATCTTTGTATTTATTCTGAGAAGTTTACTGGAGCTCTACCTCAAATTATAACAGTTGAGTACATAACCGTAAAGCTGTGACCATTCATCAAGTTGTGTGTCTAACAACATAGTGGACATTTGACCAAACGTACCTTTTCTACAAGATATCCAAGACAGTGCCGGATTAAGACAGCGCGGGGCCTGTGGCAAATTCGGCCAAAAGGCCCTTGGTTTGCTTCAGGTTCTCCTGTTTATGGTATATTGAATTCAGATTAGAGAATAAAACCAAAAATGTGTGTGAAATAAACTAGCTATATTTTTTTTATTACTTTTACAAATCAAATTGGTTGACTTTTTTTAAACTATAAAATAGTTCAAACATATATTATTTTAAATATTCATTAGGTACGATCAAAGTTACATACGAACAATCAAATTCAAATTTATATTCATGTAAGTAAATGACATCCATGATACTTGTGAAAGAGCTATTTGAGCAAATTTGCCTACGGTCAGTTAGCTGATTGAGGTTGAGCCATGAGAATTGACAAAAAACTTTAGCCATTTTTTTTTCATTCGTTAAGGGGTCACAAATATCGAGAACGAGTTCCTAAAATGGTACCTACTCGAACTTATTCAAAGACCCGAACAACTCGAAAGACTCGAACTCAAAACAATTTTTCTCAAGAATGGCTCACATCTAAAGAGCTTTTTACAGGTTTTTACGTTGTACCAAATATAAGGGTACATCAAATTCTAATAGTTTGATAGTCAATAGAATCTTATTTCATTTGTTCGGCTTAGTGCAGTGCAAGTAGTACAAGCACACTCAACTTATGTTGCCAGCGCTCAATTTTTAGAAATGTGTTACAACTTAAAATTATTCTTGTAGATTTTGACACCAACGTTTCGCGTGGTAGGTATTATAGGTACAACATATACCTACGATTTAACGTGAAGAAGTCGAGTTTTAGATTTTCAGGTGGGAGTGCCTAAGAGCTTCGCGTTTAAGGCATGCAAGATATTTTACGCTCATCTAAACTTATTTTTTTACTGTCAGACAGGCGTTGGAGCGCGAGGCTCCCCAATTCGCGGGGCCAGTAGCATTTGCTACTCTTGCTACGTGGCTAATCCGGCACTGATCCAAGACGTAGAACATGTTGGCTGACCAAATTTTTTCATCAACGTTCAACTTCAACAATTCAAAATACCTATAATAAAACAAAAATATTTTAATATCTTGGTGCAAATTATTGACCTACCTATCTCGAAATAAATAAATGAAATAAAAATAATATTTAATTTTTTTTCTAAATTTAGATCGACGTCAAAATAATAACATTGATTGAAGCCTTTTTTGTAGCTAAGTAGACATTCTCTTTCACCGAAATTCCCACATGCGCTTTTACCCACACGAGTTGAACATGAATAAGAAGATTTAAGAACGTTCAAATATTTGTATGTATAAAAGAGAAAGCTATCCAGATTATTTTTGGTGAAATAACTTTTTATTTTCTTCAATGTTAATCAGTTCCATAGATATAGCATATAGTTAGCCAAAAAAATGACATCTTTCTCATAATTTTATATATAATATAAACAGCTTCAATAAGTCTTGCTAGAATCACCGTAAAACATTAAATTTCTTATTGTTCATGTGGTTTGATATGTTTGTAAATTTTCCAAAATCTTTAATTTATTGTTGATTTTATTAAAAAAGTTTTTAAATAGAAATATGTAAATATTTATTTAATTACTATTTCCATTCAATAATTTATAAATTTAGAATTACAATATATGTGACGTCACTTTAGGGTCGGAGGGTAACATAAATTTGACCACTTATGATAATGAGGGGGGGGGGTCCAAAAATCATTAAATTCCTGTGAAGTAATGCATCGACATCCCTTTAATGAGTTACTAATGATATGTGCCGACCATTTAATATTATCGAGCGTGTTTTTATTTCAGTTGATTTTCCTAACGACATTTCTATCTATGTAGGCGTGTGAAAAGTTGAATGAATGAGGCGATTCCATGCTTTTAACGATATGGGACAAGGGCGGAAACACCCCTGAGGTACTATTAAATGTATGTTTACGTAAACATCAATTCAGTGCGATAACAATCATCTTCTGAATTCCTAAACTGTTTTTCGCAACCCAATTTTCAGTTTGTGCAATTCTCCACTTGGCACAAGAGGTTATGAGCTGATTTAGTGGCATGTGTGCTATTTTACGTGTTCGTAATGTAGTAGGTACGTGATTTCTTCTGAAGAGGTCGAAACACTATTTCATGATACTGAATAAGTCTGATATTTCAACTGCGAACACATGATTGGATTTCTACCAGTATACATATAACAAGAAAACAATCTCTAGTATACAACAAAATAAAATAAATTTTAAATTTTGGATTGATTGGGATGATACATGATATATATTAATGAACATATTAAAATATGTTTAATATGTATTACAATGGTTAATAATAACAATTTAAACATTTATTTAAGGAAATAACGCATGACGCACGTTTCGGTCCAACTTCACCTTCTTCAGATGCTAATGGCAAACTAACTATGTTTCTCTGTTATATCGAAAACAAGAAATAAAGAGATGACAAATTGTGTAGAAGGGGTTAATAAAAGCATGGTTACAAATAATTATTAGAATAGGAAAAACCAATTCTGAACTGCTAGTCAGGTAGTTCGGTAATTTTGAAAAGATTGAGAAGGGGGCTTGAAGTATGATCGATTTGGCTATTCAATAGGGACCGGAATGCTTTTATTTATTTATCTGTAATGATTTTAAAAAATTAAGTTCAATTCCCTTACTCTCAGCATTTAATATTTTAAAATCGAAATTGAATGTGTGATTTTCTTGGATTAAATGTTTTGCGTAATGTGAATCCAACTTTTCATTAACAAAGCTACGTTTGTGTTCTAAAATTCTAGTATCAAAACTTCTGAAAGTTCTAACAATGTAAAACTTATCACAATCACCACAATTAATTTTATATATTTTTTATATGATTTCCCAAATTATAACCGGTACGATAAGCAATGTTAATGTTGAGCTTAGATAAGAGAGATTTAAGTTTTCCACTTGAATTTCCGATGAAAGTGAGGATGTTGTATTTGATATTATTTTTAGTAAGGGGGTACACCTGGCTAATCGCATTTTTAAACAACTTTTTATCTATCATATTGTCTATTATTATGGGTTCATAATTATTATTTACGGCAATTTGTTTAATTATATTTTTCTCGATGTTAAAATTGGCGTTTGAAAGTTGAATATTTACTAAACGATGTACCATACTATTGAAAGCTGCTATTTCTTGTTATTTCTTTAAATAAATGTGTAAATTGTTATTATTTAACCATTGTTTCAATATGTTTATTAATTTACACCATGTATCGGCCCAATCGCCCAATCAATCCAAAACATATTAAAACAATGGCTTATAAAAACAATTTACACGTTTATTGAATATAATACGCATGACGCACGTTTCGGTGAAACTTCATCATCTTCAGATGCTAAATGCAAACTTAATATATTTCTCTGTTATATCGAATACAAGAAATAAATAGTTGAGGAATTATGCGATTAGCCAGGTGTACCCCCGTATCAAAAATAATATCAAATACAACAGCCTCACTTTCATAGGAAATTCAAGTAAAAAACCTCAAATCACTTTTATTTAAGCTTACCATACCTACCGGAAATAACTTAGGAAATCATATAAAAAATAAAAAATTTCTGATTTATTATTTTTTATATGATTTCCTCAGTTATTTAGTTTTTCACAAAAATAATAAATCAGGAGTTTATAAAATTAATTTTGGTGATAGTGATAAGTTATACATTGGTAGGACTTTCAGAAGCTTTCAGACTAGTATTTCAGACCACAAACGTAGCTTTATTAATCAAAAATCGGATTCACATTATGCAAACCATTTAATCCAAGAAAATCACACATTCAATTTTGACTTTAAAATATTAAATACTGAAAGTAAGGGAATTAAACTTTATTTTCTAGAATTATTACAGATAATTAAATATAAACATTCAGGTCTCCTATTGAATAGCCAAATTGATCATACAACAAGCCCCCTTCTGAATCTTTTCAAAAGTACCAAAGTACCTGACTAGCAGTTTAGAATGGGTTTTTCCTATTTTACTAATCATTTGTAAACATCCTTCTATTTACCCTTTCTACACAATTTGTCATCTATTGATTTCTTGTATTCGATATAACGGAGAAATATATTTAGTTTGTCTTTAGCATCTGAAGAAGTTGAAGTTTCACCGAAACGTGAATCATGCGTATTTGATTTAATAAATGGGTAAATTGTTTTTATATTCCATTGTTTTAATATGAATACATTTTGATATTATTAATTGATAAGTCGCTGGACTCCTGGTGAAACATGTTTTGATATTTATTTAAAGATATTTATTTTAAGTACATTTAAATTATGTACACACTTGGCAAAATTTCGCCATTATCAAATGTCTTGAAAAAGCTTTTGATAACGGGCTTGTAACCTGACAGTGAATGTATTATCATATCGTGAAATTCTTCAAAGTATTGAATAAATAATAAATTTTATAAACTTGAGCATGTTCTTATATCGATAATTCCTGGAAGTGAATTGTTTCTCTCATCATTTGAATGACTACAGTTTTCACATATAGGGAGCGTTCAAGTATTACGTAACGCAGTTTGGGGGGTGGGGGGGTCTTGCAAAACGTTACGATGCGTTACATGGACGGGAGGGGGGTTCGAACAACGCGTTACGTAAAATTGTTTTCATATTGAAATAAAAAGAGGGAACTTAAATCACTCAAGTTGGGAACCCTTTTCGTTCATGTTTTACGGGGAATCCCTCGATTGTATTGTACGTCAGTTTCTTCCAAGTTGGCAACCATATCCGTTTATGTTTTATGGAGAATACCTCGACTGTATTAGTCGTCATTTTTTTTTGTTCCCGTTGTCAGTTTTTGTTTAGTTTTTCAAACACGTAATACACAGAAGCACATTGCCGTAGTCAGTGTTGTAGATATACTGTAATGTTCTCAAAAGAAAACTGCCAACGAAATTTAAAAAACGGCTACAGAAAAACTAAAATTGGTATAGCGCCCACGTCCGTGACTCGCAATATTTTATATATATATATATATATATATATATATATATATATATATATATATATATATATATATATATATATATATATATATATATATATATATATATATATATATACAGGGTGATTCATTAAGAATGTCCAATCTCTGAACTGTATATTCTAGACCTCAAAATATGATGATTCTGCTCAAGATGCCTTATGCAAATATTGCTAGTTTCCGAAATACGGGGTGTTCAAAGTTTAAATTTAAATTTTCGCAATAATTTTTTATGTTTTCACAATTTCTCTTTGAAAATTTTACGTTTTTTGGCATGAGGAATCATAATTTGCACTCTAATTTAACATTGCTAATAGAGGGCGCTAGTTACACTTGTTTGTGTTAATTAAATCAAAGTAAACTTTGTTTGGGCTAAACTTGGGTCTTTACGAAAGCGGATCATAAAGTGTATTGAAGTAAATGGTGGGCATTTTGAGCATTTGCTTTGAAGTTTTTTATTTTTGTTTACAAATTTGTTATTGTTACATATTTAAGGAATAATAAAATTTTTTATGAAAAAATTTAAATTTATTGAACTTTTTAGAAGCAAATAACTCGATAACCGATTGAGCTACAAGAATCAAAGAAGAGTAACTTTTTTTTGTAGAATTTAACGCTTTTTAATATTTTTTTATTATTTAAAAAAAATTATTTTTAAAGTTTACTTCGATTTAATTAACACAAACAAGTGTAACTAGCGCCCTCTATTAGCAATGTTAAATTAGAGTGCAAATTATGATTCCTCATGCCAAAAAACGTAAAATTGCCAATTTTCAAAGAGAACTTGTGAAAACATAAAAAATTATTACGAAAATGAAAATTTAAATTTAAAATTTGAACACCCCGTATCTCGGAAACTAGCAATATTTGCATAAGGCATGTTGAGCAGAATCATCATATTTTGAGGTCTAGAATCTACAGTTCAGAGATTGGACATTCTTAATGAATCACCCTGTATATATATTATATATATAAATATATACAAATATATATATATATATATATATATATATATATATATATATATATATATATATATATACATATATATATATATATATATATCATAAAAAGACATGAAACGAAAAACTATCTTGGGACCCTAGGTCCAACTTTGCTAATCGCACCCATTTTAATAAGCAGGTTCTCAAAGTGAAAACCTGTTAGTAAGCTAAAATCAAATAATGCATGAGAAAAATAATGGCGGATAAAGCTAAAAATGTCTGTAAGGACAGGGCCAAGTCTGGAAAATGGCATAATTAAATGTAAGATTATTTATTATGTATGATTATTTATTAAATAACAATAAAATAAACATTATACGCATGTATTGCGAGTGAGAAATCTCTTGTTTTGTTTATTATTAACGAAAACGCGATTTAAACAATAACATAGGGAATTTTAGCGACTTTCAGGTATTTTGCGCAACATATTTGTGACTTTTACGTAAAATGGTCACTTGGGTGTTACGTAACGTTTACGGAGGGGGAGGGAGGGTTCATGTAAACGTTACGGCGCGTTACATAGGGGGGAGGGAGGGTCAAAAATTGCGTTACGTAATACTTGAACGCCCCCTAAACTTAATTCATTCCTGAACGTAATTCATTTCAATTTCTAAACTCCTGGGCCACAATTTTCGGGGTTGTGACTATGTTTGGGGTTGTTCTTGTGTTAGAATAAAACTATCAAAATTTGTTGAAATTCAGTCATAATTTTGGCAGCATTTTGGCAAGGGACTTCGAGGAGGTGCATGAGCGATAATTTTTCATACCAGTGACAAAAGATGTGCATAATCAGATCAAATCTCCCATTTGTGTATACATAATAAGAATACTGAGAATCTTGGGATTTCAATTTATAAATGCTCAGCAGTCAATTAGACCGTAAAAAACTCTGGGTATGAATATCTACATGTGCTTGTAATTTATACCGAGCTACTTAGCGAATTGGTTACCCTTGCTGGCTAGCATTCGGCAGGTCCCGAGTTCAAACCCCGGCGTCGACTGGTCTACCAAGAGTTTTTCTCAGAGGTTTCGTTTTGGCGTAAGTAAATCACTGCTTGCTTACTTACAAAGGTTGTGAGGGTTCATCCTCTGAACTCCACCATACCTTCTATAATGTATCTGGTATCAACCATCCTTGATACAATTTATTGTGTATACAAGTTTATTCTCTGATTTGGCTAAAGGACTTTAGCCCCATAACTCAAGCAGCCCGCCTCTCCCACACATACTTGAGGGTGAAATGAAATACGTGGTCTTTCCTTATTTTCCTGTAATTTATTCACTGAAAAATTACTTATTCGTCGAAACCGGTCGTATTTTTGTTGAAACTAAAGTAGAAATGAAAAAAAAAATTTCCGCAAACGTCAAAAAATGACAGTGAGCGTAAGAGAAGTACCTACACTTTTTTGTACTCTCACGGCAATATCAAGAACGTCGGGCGGCGTACAATTGGGTTCCGAATCCGACATAATGTAATCTGTTAGAAACATTTTATATATTTTAATACAAGTCATTTCTTAATACTTGGATACTTACCAAAAACGCACAGTCCTATAATGCTTAGATAAGTGACTAATATTTTGTTGAATTGTCAAATTTGTATTGCCTTGACACCTACAAAACCGGTAAGCAAAGCAATCTAGTTTTACGTTTCTTCACATCTAATCCTGTTGAAACTTTGGTAACCACTGCACTAGAGGGAGAAAAAGAGCGCATTCGTTTTTAGTCCATTTTGCCAGAAAATAATTGACTATTGCACTGTAAACTCTGTTGAAAATCAACAGTGAGATTTTTATATTCGTTTTAAACCTTCTGGAGCCCAATTTTTGAAAAATAAATTCGATTATAAAGAACATTACCAAATTCAGTCTTCTGGGTCTTTTTGGAGGATGTATATGTATCAATACGCGCTGCATTTCGCGGCGACTATTTCACGTTCTAATCGCATTGTTCCAATGGAAATAGTAAAAAATACTAAATTAGTGACGGAGCTCTGAGGGTTTTAAAAAAAATTTCGACTGCAACGGATGGCTTATCAATTTTCATGAACGAATTAGATACCTTGAACTTTTAATTTCCACCAGGATATAATCTCAGAAAATATTTAATTTCATTAATTTATTCATTGGCAAACACCTTTAACGACCTGACCTGTAAACCAGAACCGGAAATGACGTTTGGCAACGTCGTATCTAGGTCACCGTTAAATTAAAGGTCACTAAGAATGCAGAATAATTGTTTCGTTTTCAGTGATTGCACTGTCTATGATCTATTAAGATAACGGAACGAAGATTAGGGTTGAGTTAAATATTTTTAGACTTTTGCTATATTTCATCTTGTTCTAAATTGATAACATCAAGTAGGTCGATCTATCTGGAAAAAGTTGGAAAATTGTGGGTTTTCCGCAGTTTACCTATTGTCATACATATAGGGTGTCCCAGGTAAAATTTCCCACTTGAATATTTCGTTTAATATGAAATTTTGAAGTTACATTATTACTTTATTATAATAGCCATCCCTTTGTAGATTTACGTATCAACCCTGAAATTTCAAATGACGCTATAGGGCAAGTTATATACCCATTGATAGCTTTTTTGTCACTTTTTTCAAAAAAAAAATAATTTTTCGAATTTTATATTTTATAAATTCAAAATTGTTCATTGAAATTGTAAAATGATTATAATAAATGCCCAAACTGCAAGGTTAACTTGCAAAAAACACTGATTTCAGGTGTCCCCGAAGAAAAAGTCCGTGATGAAATAATTTCAAATTAAAAAATATAAAATTCATATTTTTTCCCGAAAATTAATCTTAATATTTCAATTTTTTCAACGAACTCAGAATCAATATCAAAAAACCTTCACATAATTTTTCACATGCTCTGAAGTGCCATAAAAATTTTAAAGTTTATACCTAGATCTTCGAATTATGAAACAAGTAATAATATAACTTGGTGCCCCCCTCAAATAAAAAATCTACCGGATTTGGAACATCTTGTATGGTACAAATCTACGCTGATAGCTTGAAATTCAATCTATTCAGTAGAAAGATGAATAAATTTTTCATCATTCTTTTTAATCTGCTCTCGTTTCACCCATAAACTGATAATTACACAAATATTACGGATACAAGATAGTACATCTTACACGAAAAGAGAGTTTTATGATGATAAAAACTAATTTTATTTATTTCATTTTATGAAAAATGATATGGCCCTAAATATTTTAGTATTTCTATTTTCTGCAGTTTCCTAGAAATTCATCTTTTAGTTTACTTATATAAATAATGAAGTTACCATAATTAAATTTGCAATTGCTTACTTCAATTTCACTGAACTTACTAAATATATATTTATTTTCTATGTTTTCATGAATTTGTTATTTGATTATATGAAAACAGGTTATTTCGTTGACATCAATTATTTTAATGTATAATCGTTATTATACAAAACATAGCTCAACACACTCTTATAATTAACGATCTTGTTGAAACTACCTACAATCAAAAATAAATTTTCATTTCTTCGTCCATTGCGTTTTCTATTTTCGTGTGACATTGAAATAAGTGATCACATTCATACGAAGGCGAGTTTCACGTATTTTCAAATTTCAATTTGATCTCGGAATTATTGTAACTGTTTTGTATACTCACAATGTTTCACGTTCATCTGATTACCCACTTCATTCATTTCAGAAATGGGAACGTGAAAATAAGAACCTTCCTCTCCATTTACGCAGAAGCGCTCCTACAAAACCTGATCCAAATTGTCCCATTGAGGAATGGAACCGGAAAGCACTGGAGACGTTTGAAGTGAGTTGAATATGTAGAATAATGAAATAGTATTAAACACTAGTGAGAGCATCTATAACCTATTAAATAGATCCATGAAAAATATAATCAATGAAAATATAGATCCTCGAACCCTGATAAGTGCTAAGCCCGTCCCTGCCTCTGTCGAACGGTACGCAACGTGTCTAACCTCACAATCGTGCTAGGCGGGAACTCGTTGCCGCGATGTCATTGTGCCTCGCCTGCGAGGTAATCTCGATCGTCGGTAACGCCGTCAAATGACCGAAATTTATGTATGCATATCTATTATAATAATCTTTTATTTTCCATGTTTGAGATGTATGAATCAGACTCAATGATCTGAAATTTGTTAACTGGTGTTTTTTCAGAACAGAACAAAACTTTCAAGATTAGGTTAAATTCAGTAAAAATTTTGACATCTCTAAACTTTGAGGAAGATAACAGAAAAACGTTTTTTGAAGGATTTTTGCTCCTCGTACCTTCAACAAATTGAGTCAGAGTGTTGAAAATTTTTAGGCGGATTAAGTAATAGGTAATAGAAAATGGTAATATAAACTTTTTTCTCTTACCGTCGCCATTTTTATGTAATGATTTTTTTTTTGTGGACAAGTGCCTTTTGGTAATATAAACTTTTATCTCTTACCACCGCTATGTTTTAAAGAGATTTCTCGTTTTTTTTGTGGAAAAGAATTTGCTAATGTAGAGATCGATAATGAATTTTTCTCAAACGTTTTTTTACTTTCTGTATTACTTAATAGCATACCTAACCTAACTTACCTAACTAATTTGAATGTCATCTCTTGTTTACATCTACATGATTACATTACTTTCTTAATTGTTGAAGCGAAAAATTGTTTCAAATGAATGACTTGTTGGAGAGGTATTGTAATAATTAATTTGAGTTCTTAGGGACGATTCACGATAAGAAACTAATTTCGTAAAACATTTCAGTGTGTATTATTTTAACGAAATTAACTGAAAATCAAATTTTCTTCAGTTATTAAATCTATAGAACTTATCAGAGATGTGATGAACTTATTCTCATACTCATTATATTCAGATATGAGTCATAGATCTAGATTATCTCTTAATCCTTAACTACTGACAGGAGTCCCACAGACTCCTTGAAGCGCACATATCTTCTATCACAATAAAAGCAGACGACTGTTTCTTTCAGTACCTCCCTGAACTTAGGCAGGTGTGTATATGTTTGAATTTCGCTGATTTCCATTTGATCTCGGGCAAGCTATATCATACGAGGAGTCTGTGGGACTCCGTGTCAGGGTTAGTGTTATAAAACTCATATAAATTAATATGGCTAGTACTCCGAAAAGATTGAAACCAACGGACAAAAATTTTGAGGAGACTTTGGTTCAATGGTTTGAAAACATAGAAATTCATAAAAGCGATGTGGAACCAGATGAAAACGTATTGAAAGAATTGATTCGGCGCATTCTTCAAGTACCCTCTGTACCGGAGCCTCAAACTGGAGATGAAACTCTTCTCACCAGCAAATATTGCCACATATGTCCTCCGAAATTGAAGAAAAAAAACCACATATGCCTGTTTAACTTGTAAAAAACCAAAAAAAAGTTTGCCTAGTGTGTTGCAGCCAATCTAACTGAAAATTTTTTTTGCATATTTCCAGTGCGGTCATTTTTTTTTAGCTTTGTTTGTCAACATTTAGTTTACGTTTTGTTTACTCCATATACATAGGAGAACTCGATTTCAAAAGAAATTATAAATATTTTGATTTCAACAACTTGATACAGCCTGCTATTTAATTCATTGTAATTTTTTTTGAAAAATGTTGAGTTTGGCAATTTCTCTATTACTATTTACTTTTTAAAGAATAAAGATTTTGAAACTCCCTTTACCCTTTCTGAATGAAGTAAGTTATCCCTTTCAATTAATAGATAATTCAAGAAAGTATTGACAAACTGTGGAAAGCCTAATAAAAAAGGAGTCTGGCAGACTCCGTGTCAGGGTCTGTGTGAGGAAATAGGTGTCAGTAGTTAAGGGTTAAGCTACAGTTCCACCGGAGGATCATTCGTTTTTCCGAAAATGTTCCTTAAAATTTCTTTATGTTTCGGCAACAAATGTTGACTGTTTCTACTAGACAATAGGCAACTATTGTCAATTTTAGTTGCTTCATTGGAAACAAGAAATTTACGTATAGGCCGAGCTACAGAGATTTGTAGGGAGCATTTTGTGTAAAAAGTGTTAGAAGAAAACCAGCTGCGCCATTGTTTGTAAAATAGTTCCGTATGATATAGTGATATGTTTTTCACTCGACTTTATTATTTATAACTTTGTTATTAACAATTTTATGCAGAAAATTGCATTTTTTTTAGTTTTTTGCTTATAAAAATGAAACTATCGAAGTCGATCAGACCCTTAGTTTAAGAGAAAATCGGAAAAAACCGTCCAAAATGCAGTTTTTTCAAAAATTCTTAACTCGGTTATTTTTTAAGTTGTACCGTAGATCCTACGGTCAGTATTAGTTATTGATATAAACTTCATTTGTGCGAAGATTAGGATCTGTCCGATGCATAGTTTTTGATCTGTGGTCATTTGATTATGTTACTATGCAATTTTCCAGCAGACCTGAATGCGACAGGTATGGTCCGATTTCAATTTACTAAAAAGATTTTGAAAGTAGAATTCTCATAGTTCAAAACGTTCATCTTGGTTTTTCACAAAAACGCTGAGAAATATGTTAAAAATAAAGCTGCACATGACGAAAAACGGCCGAGCGCGTAAGAGTAGTTGAAGAGTGGGGGTAGAGCAGTAGGCAAGGAGAAGTATGACATTCGAAAGCGTCGGCATTTTGAACATGACAGTAATTTCTAAACGTTGTCAGATAATAATTGTAAACCCCCACTCTTCAACTACTCTCACGCGCTCGGCCGTTTTTTGTCATGTTCAGCTTCATTTTTAACATATTTCTCAGCGTTTTCATGTAAAACCAAGATGATCGTTTTGAACTATGAGAGTTCTACTTTCAAAATCTTTTTAGTAAATTGAAATCGGACCATACCTGTCGCATTCAGGTCTGCTGGAAAATTGCATAGTAACATAATCAAATGACCACAAAACAGTTTCCGACCTTCACACAAATTAAGTTTATATCAATAGCTAATACTGGCCCGAGGATCTATGCTACAACTCAAAAAATAAGCGAGTTAAGAATTTTTGAAAAAACTGCATTTTGGCCGGTTTTTTCCGATTTCCTCTCAAACTAAGGGTCTGATCGAGTCGTCCTACTTCTCATTTTCTTCGTCTTTTCATATTCTACAATTAGTCTATCAACACCATCACAATTACTCTGATAGTTTCATTTTTATAAGCAAAAACTAAAAAAAAATGCAATTTTTGCATAAAATTGTTAATAACAAAGTAATAAATAATAAATTCGAGTGAAAAACATATCACTATATCATATGGAACTATTTTACAAACAATGGCGCAGCTGGTTTTCTTCTAACACTTTTTACATGAAAAAATCTCTGTAGCTTGGCCTAGTATGTTGTCATAAGTTTTTACCTATGGCAACAAAGGGAAACATTTAGCAACAAAATAGCGTACGAATAAAGTGAAGTGCACTTTACCTCTTGTTCGCAGGGACTTTGTGTTCATAAATTCGTTAATAATTTTCAGTGAAGTGTGAACAACCACTAAGATTACAAATATATTCTATTGACTCTCTTGTCGCAATCAGGAAGTCGGATGGGTTGCCACTGTAGGAACTAATTGGACAGTCCTCTATATATACATATATATACTTACCTGTGATGTAGCCATACGCTAAATAATAATAAGTGAAGTGTGAACATTTTTCTATATTTGTAAAAATAATCATTTGAATGCAATAGCGATGGATCATTAATGCCAGCGAACAGAAACTAATCGATAGCATACCATTGTGAAAATAATGTATTTTTCTAACCGGGAACTAAATTCCATGATGACTATTATACTCTGCCCTTGAACCTGAGATTCTAGATAACACTATAACGTATCATTAAACGATGCATGTACAGAGGAAAACTGGAAATGGTTGAAGAAATAATAAAGCTGAATGCGTGGCGTTAAAAATATTCCAAATGTGTGACCTAATATAATTTCATCGATTTTTCACCTCTTCGAACAGCAACATTACTGGTGCTCAAATGAGTACGTGTTTTACAACAACTGTGCAGTTTAGTTCCATATTCTTCATATTAATTACATGTCAAAATCTTATTTTATTTCTAAATATTAAGTGAGTACAAGTTTCGTGATGGGGATCGTTAGAAACAATCTTAAGTTTTAAATAATAGGTGAAACATATTTCTATTTCAGTATCTCAATCTTTTGGAAATCTTAACCTCAAATTATCAACGTACCCTCATTTATTAAGGGTTCATGTATAGTGGGGTTACTTAACAGGGTGCAAGTTTTCTCCCCATATGTTATTCTGCCGCGCTTGAGTAAATCCCACAATCCCCGATTGGGCAACTTTAACTAATAATATTACAATCACAACGTTCTTGTTTTAATTTTAATATTGCTAATATTGGCGTCTGAAATTAAGATCGTAGCGCCGGAACGGCTAATATCGGTACTAGAGCATGGGCCATTAGCTGTTTGTTTACATTGATTGGTAATGGTATTTACGTTCATTTCATTTTGAGTTTTCGAACGTTTAGCTTCGTAATTTGTGTTTTATTTGGACTTCGTATTTTCCAGTGGTTCATTGTGTTTCGATTGAGGCCAATATTATCTCTGTTCAACAGTAGATAACCTACCTACATCAAGTTGAAATGTACACTGAGTTTTTATCATTGAACAAGAAAACCAATAATAAAATAAAGTAGAGGACGAATAAATTAATTGGTTAAAGGAACTATGCATACATCATGAAAAGGCTGTATTATAGAACACCTATTTATTTAAAAAATAAAAAAAACTTTCAAAAGTTTCAAGAAAACATCTCTGACATGTCTACTTTCATTACCAACTGAAGAAGTTTTGAGTATAATGGACAAAACTAAGTACTTACTTAGAAGCAAAACTGAAAGAAACAAAATGAAATAAAAGAAGAATTAACATGAATACTCTGCTTGAAATGGTTTGAACGTAATGAGTTATTATATTTTTTGAATTTTCCTGACGTATAAAGCTCTCCTAAAAGTACGGTGGACTTCTGAGAGTCTGGTTTTTTGATAGAATCTCTGTTTTCCTGATTAGATAATTGAATATTTCAGTTTTTACCTAGCTATAAAGTCAAGTTTTATTTCATATTCTTGATGTTATGATAAACTATTATTTTGGTTGTGCAAATAAACATTATTTGTTATTAGTATTTTAATATTATCTCTGGTTGTTACATGAAAGAAAATAGAATTATCTAGAATCTCTGGATGATGGCCTAGGTTCAGATTCCGATAAAAGTGGAAGATTTTTCGTTGCAATAGCATTGGACTTCAAAAACTCTATGTTTTCGGTAGCTGAAAATTGCACATCATTAGTTGGTATAATTCTATATGGAAAAATCCACACACTTACTGCAGGGAAAATAATTATTCTCAGTAAACTGTAAAGAACAACTCTCTTATGTTCAGACATTTTTTCAATCTTCAACTTATGAATCCACACCTTTCTTCTGTCCATCATTTCCTTGTTTCCCAACTTTGTTTGGAATACAACTTTGAATTGTCCAGCTTTCGGAAAGGTATGTAAGCTATATTCGGGTTTTTTTGACCAAGATGAACAATAGGATACACAACAATAGTGATTCATCTCTTCTGAACGTTTGTAAACGATCCAAAACACAATTAAAACTCAACAACTTCTCATATAAAATACACGTAAACAGATGTAAACAAATCAATCTATGGCCTATGCGTTAGTAATATTCGACACCGGTAGGGGGCGTATCGCTTATTATGTTTTACCAATAGGACCTGTCTGAAAGAAATACCAGTTCCTGTGTTGGAAAAAGAACCAATTTCGATTTTTCATCAGTTACTATACAAAATATTTCAACAATAACGATTCATTCAGTTGCGATATTCAATTAGAGGTATTGAATTTGAGAAGAATTCCTGATAATATGTTTTTCTATTATACATATCAACGCGTCATATTATTAACTAAAAATGTCTGGAATGTATTATCGTTACCTGCAGTAAATATTTAATTTCGAATTTTCAAGGCGTTTTTATGTGTTTCGGTATTGACCTTAACTCTTTTCATACATTAAACTTAACCTTGAATTATTGTATTCATCATTCAAAGAATCAATGTTTGTACCTTAATAGTGCAATAATCGAAAATCCATATTTCGAGAACTATGGAAATGTTCTATTAAAAGCTTGTGACAATAAGAGGGATTGTCACGCCAATGCTGCAATATTGATATATCCAGTTTCAAAACCTTGAAATATTGTACTCGAAAAACAAGGTCATATTTAATGATATTTACGGAAACCTCTTTGAGACATACTGCAACAATTTCAAAATGAATATTTCAAGAGACGATCACTAGAAGTAACATGAAGGTAAAGGTGAAATAGATCAAACAAAAAAAAGGTGATATTTTAGGTGAATTAAATTGTGATTTTCTGTAGTCAAAAATTTCATTTATTCATTAACGTCTGTAATGTTCCATTTTTATCACGCACTAATTATCGCAAAATCTGTATTTAACAGTGAATTATAAATTTCGCATCACGGAATACATGTAACCTGCACCTTTGGAGGATTGTTTGATAAGTTTAAATTATTGAAGAATTGTTCTTGTTCACTTTATGTGATATATGATATTGACATATGGTCATCAAGTATATTGCTACAAGTATTTAAGAAGCGCACTCTCTTGAGTTACCAAGCTAGTTAGTCGAGTACTTAGCGTACGCTGGCTAGTATTTGGAGGTCTCGGATTCAATCCCGGGGCCGACTGGTCTGCCATGAGTTTTTTCAGAAGTTTCCTCATGGTAATGTAAGTCACTGCTTGCAAACTTATAAGGCGAATGCTAGGCCAGTATTAATCCTCTGAACCCTACCCACACATACAAGTGTATCCTCTGATCTGGCTGAAGGAGTTAATCCCAAACTCAAGCTGCCCGCCTCCCTGACATACTTCAGGGAGGAATTAAACACGAGTGTTTCCTAAGTTAGTGTACTCTGGAATCTCATACGCCACGGTCAGAGAATAGGGGAATTGTGCTTAAGATGACATACTTTTTGTTTTGAGGGTACTATTTAAAAGGTGATATACAATAAATTCAAAGTAATACATTAAAAACGTTTATTGACGAAGCACGAAAATAAATCCTGACTACAAAAAATGAAATAATTGAAATATATTGAAAAAATATCCATCATGTCCATGTGGGTAAGATGACATACACACAGTCTAAGTTGACATATCTAATTAGTGGTGCACAATTCACATTAATTTGTAACAAAACAGCTTGTTTCTTGGTGCAATGTCAGTACATAGACCATAGAGTATGGCGCCACATCTTACATAATAGACCTTTTCATCATCTGTCATGCGCAAGCGCATCAGCCATGTTGAAAGAGCGGTAGTTTAAAAGTTTCGTACTGTTTTGTACCAAATGCATTGGAAAGCAATATTTTCTCCACAGTAAATTGATTATTGGAACAAATTATTGATGGAGCTGTACATGTTCACAATTAAAATGAAGCATGTAACTGTGAACAATCAAAAACGTGAATGAAGTATAATGGGCGTTCGCAAAAGAGCAAAAAAACACTAGATTATTGCGGGGTTATATATCAATCCAATCGTAGTATCTGAGTAAAATGAAGTTTTTTTATTAGGTATTAAGTAAATATCTCCCAATTAACACTCTTACATATACATACTCCATAACAACACCGTTTTTTTATTCGTTTCCGTACAAATAGGCATCTGAAAATAAGAATGCAGCGCCAATATGGCCAGTCTTAGAACTATAAATATTGACATTGGAATATTTATGTTGTATTTCTTGTGTGTTTATTTGTGTTTTTGAAATATAATTTTACCATAAATATGAAGACTTTTCAGGCTTCTTTAGTGAACAAGTGTGTTACTTTGTATGTATTCCCATTGCTATGGAGGCGGTAGGTGATTATCATCATTTGTTTTGTAGCCAAATTGAGAGAAATCTCATTAGATCATGAGATGAATATCTTAATTCTCTGACTGACTCGTTCAATATGTACTCTAGCAGCTGCTATTTTGGCATTCAACAATACTTCTTCTGTAGTCAACTTTTTTTTTGTCTTTCAAAAATGGTGGCCTGATCAACTTTATTTTAAACTGTTGACAAATATCATCTATTAAGAAACCTTTGTCCACTATTCCTGTGAGCTTTCTCACTTTAAAATTAAGTCACTTTGTTGGAAATTCGTTTTATCAGATGCTCTTCCCCATATGGTTCACTAATATAAGTAATTAAACCTCCAGGAGAAACACCTGTCATGAATTTCACTGTGTTATTAGATTTATACTGAGAGTAAAACCTGATCCTGCAGCAAAGGCACTTTGGTTTCTGTACGAAAATTTCTGTACAGTCTAAGATGATTCGAGTATTTTGAAAACTTTCAAAACATTTTGGCATGTTTTTCTGTATTTCAGAATATTCTGGGAATCTTATGACACAACTTAGAACTCTACTAATAATGGGTAGCATTTCATAAATATATTTTTGGCATAATTCTTGTGAAATGCCAAATAAAAGAGATAATGTCACATATGTAAGGTCACATTTCAATTTTGTCAATACTAAAACAATACGCTGTTTGATTGTTAATCTATGTGACCGTTGATCACTGTAAACGGATTGTACTGCTTTTACTATTGTATCTAATAGTTTTATATCATTGAGACCAGCGAAACTGTTTAGAGCACTATCTGTAGTTATCAGATCACACAAAGTAGAGACTTTAGGAGTATTCCTTTTTCCCTTCTACACAAACACGATATTTATCACCAGCTGGAGGAAAAGCATGCAAATTCACATTTGAACATTTCTTTTCCCAGGAAGAACACTGAGGAACTGAACAATAACGATTCGAACGACTCATAGCTTTCAAAATGATTGCAAATAATAAATATTTGTAAAAAATCACACAAAAACAAACACAAAACAAAGGAGAACATAAGAACTATGTCAAGATTTTTAGTTATTCTGATTGTCACCAGGCGGCGTAGCGCTTATTTTGATTCGCCTATAAGATAATTATAGTGGACTTGCATCATGTATTTTTAAATTAAGATACTTTATTGTTTTATTTTGTGATTAGTTTTTCTTAACGGATATTATTTATTTCACATTTGTCAATTTTAATCATTACAATGGTATTTTACCATGCTTGTTTACATAAAACAGTACGAAAAAGATGTCGGATACTGACGCATGCGCACAAAAATGATAAGTGATCAAAAGGTCTATTGGCAACATACCCAGTGCTCTCCTGATCTTGATTTACTATACAAATCGTAGCAGGCTTTATTCTATTCGAATCTATTAGACAATCCTACCATTTTTGCCCATTCATATGCCAATTTTCTGACATCAGTGGTGGTCCACTAACTGTTGATCTATTTCTGTTCCAAAAGTAGGCTTGAAACAACCAAGATTTATAGAAATAAAATATTCGCATAGTGACGACAAACCGTGGCCTTGTTTTCTTTGACGCTTTCAATTGCTTTCCCATATCTTCTTTTGACCACGAATTACGAGTGGATATACGTTGATAATTGCCAGGCATCATGAAAAAATTTATTTTGAAATATTCTTTCTTTTTCCTGTGGTGCCGTACCCGGTTTAGGGTGTAGCGACCTCTCTAAAACTATTCGTGTTGAGCGTACAGTGATACACGAATAGAAAGGACCTACAATTTTACGATGGTTCCGAACGTCTTTATAGAAGGGATTCACTAGGCAGAATACTTTTCGGTGCTTTGCCATTGCCTTCCGAAAGGTGGCTCCGCATAAATTCGTTGGTTCGGCCGGGATTTGATCCACCGACCTTCTGTTCAGTAGCCCAACGCACTGACCACTGAACTACGGAGCCACTTACTCAACGTAAAGTACCTACTTTAGGGTAAGATGACATACTATGTCATCTTGAGCCGATGGTTGCTATGTCATCTTTCCCTACGTGGTACAAAATATTTGACACCATTTGTACCTTCCAATTTTCAGGTTCCTTTCTTTATTTTTCAGTATTCATAACGCATATTAATCACAGCTCATATGAAAATACTCAAACGCAACCAAAACTTACCTGAAATAAATTTATCGGGTTAAGCACTTTCAGCAAAATAATTTTTTCAAGCAACGAAATCGTAACAATGCATACAACCGACAAACAGTGCGAGCGTATCAGTCACGTGAGTTTTGAGTGGTAACGCCACATTTGAGCAAATGTGTAAACGACGTATAGGAGCTTGTGGCGCGTATATTTAAACAGATCAGCACTATGTCATCTTACCTGAGTATGTCGTTTTAAGCACAATTCCCCTATACATCTCATGCTTTCACTGTTCTCCAGATTGGTACTTAGATCACGTGATTGACCTGAGTGTCATAGGTCATCGGAGTTTTCGACTTTAACGGTATATCGACCATCCCGGTTCAGAATCTGGCGACAGCTAAGCTATATCTCTTACCATTCTTCCGCTGAAGCATGCGTACAGACGGACAGACAGACAGACAAAGCTTTTGTGAGACTTCTACTTTTACGTTTAGAAGTCTAAAATGAATGACCTATCTATTAATCTATCTGTAGTACTTCTATGAAATCAGAGATTGATGTGGTATATTGATCTCAGAATCTCAGATATCAATGTCAGTTTGTCAAGTGATTTTTTTTCAAAAAAATATTTTCTCAAACCATTCTTTTCAGTCGAAACTTTTACCCTGTACGAAGTGCGGAAGAACATTCAATCCCGAAAGTTTAATTGTTCACCAAAGAAGTTGCAAAGAAACTCAAAATACTAATGTGAAACCTATAACAGAAACTCACAAAACAGCAGTTCAAAACATAAGTTCCTTAGAGAAACCTTCGTCACCTAAGTCACCCTTAAACATGGAATGCAGAATATGTGGTAAAAAATTTGGACATCACTCTATAAAAATTCACGAGCGCCAGTGCTTCAAGAAGAAACAGTTGGAAACTGGAACACCTTCGAACATTTCAAAGGATCTACAAGGTACATCTATATACTACATATAATTATAAAACATTCCACATGCGTAGTTTCAAAATATTTAAAAGAAAGGTCGAGTTTTAATTTGACTGAGACATTCATTCATATTAGGTACTTGTTTTGTAGTTGCCTTTTGGAAATCTCGTTATAAACTTGAAAATTTCAAATGGCACTATGTAATACACGGTATAAAATTTCCTTTGGCACCGACTTTGAATTCGTGAAAAAATTGAATCCGTCCAGGAAATAAAAATAATGATGTTTTTCAAAGCTTCATATCAAACGAAGTATTTCGGTAGAAAGTTTTATCTGGGACACCCTATAGGTTAGTTCACAATTTTCAAGGGTGTCGTAGAAATATTCTTATATTGCTGACAGATCTTAGGTTACAGATTTAGTTAGGTACCCGAAACATATTGACAAATTTAATTTTTATTATATTTTTAACCATATTGTGAAACGTTAAGTTCAATTATCAATATTAATCATATTAACCAGCTGAAACTTCAGTGTCGCTTCCAAATTGTCCAAAAAATATTTCAATAAAATTCGTAACATTAGATTCACATTTTCGAATTTTGAGTCAATCACTACTTTAAAACATCAATTATGTATTATATTATTGAACTAAGTTTAATGGTAAGCCGAGATTAATTGGATATTTTCGCTTGCACCAAAACATAAACGGCCTTGAAAGCGTCCTTGAACTCAGCGTAAATTAACCGCCCAATTTAGGGTGTTTGATTGGAAGTTTAAGTAACTTTTGAGGTACCTAATGTGTAAAAAAGCGGTTTTCTCCTTAAAAATTTCAAGCATTAATTTTTTTCCGGCCGAAGCTCGAATTTGAGTTTGAAATTTTTGATGGCCTGTTTGATATCTACAACAACGACTTGGGCATTCTAGAATTCCTGGAATATGGTAATCTTCTTCGAAAGCGCCATACACGAAAACAAGAAGGGAAAATTTATCTATATACCATCATAATGATGGTATATATTAATTTTCTTTTTTCTTAACATTCAGGTTGTACAAGCCTACATCCCGTTTAATCTTAGGGCAAATTGAAGGTGAACTGGAATATGAAATTGTAAACTTTTAAGTTTATGTTAACAAAACAGACCGTAATGCCTCTTCTAGTACGCCTGCGTAGGTAACAAGGTACAAATTTTGTTTAAAAAATGTTTGCTTGCAGTGCTCAAACTATGCAAAAGTGTTGATATCCAATTATATTATAATGAATTCCTTTGTTCAATCAATAATAACTATCTTATAGGAATCTCATTTCACACCAAAAAATTCAATACCTTAGACAAATGCTACCGAATAAATTTCACGACATCTACAGTTAACAATACTTCATTTTCCGGATAATGCATTCAAATCCTTAACTCTATAAATTAAAGACTTTTCCATAAGAATATTCCGATTTCTTCCAGACTCGAATAATCCTAAACCTCACGTGAATTCCGACTCTTCGATTCCATCGAACAGATCAGGCTCAGGGAGTAGGCCACCATCAGAACGTAAACCTCAAATTTTTCCATGCTACCTGTGCGGTAAAATGTTTTCCATCGCATCGATTCATATTCATGAACCTCAGTGTTTGAAGACGTGGAGAAGAGAAAATGAGAAATTACCACCTAACAGGCGAAGGAAAGAGCCCATAAAGCCAGATGTCAAATACACCCGTAAGTTTTATTAATGCTAAGTCAGCATGCTCCTTTAATGAATGAAACATATGCTCTTGATGAATGAAACATATACGTGATCCCAAGAAGAGTAGTTTCTATCATTAGGGAATTATTGAAGACCGTCCTTTAAGGTAATGCCTTAATAAAGTTAAGCCTTATTTAAATAAAGCAAAACCTTAAATGTCAGGGTAGAAATTGAGTTATTGGAACGCACTCCTCAAATTGATAGTTTTTAGGACAGCGATAGTTTCATTTCTAACCTAACCTGTCTTTTATTGTTAAAAATTTCAGTGACATTTAATTGTAATTTTGATTTCGGTTTAGAACAGTATGGAAAATATTTTGGAAGCTGTAATTTTAGGAGGTGGGGCCGGTGTTGCTTGATTGTTCTAATTGTGAAGGCCTTGCCAGTAGAAATTTGAATCTTTTCCTTATCACCTCCCATCCTTCAGGATTTGATAGGGGATAGGGGGGGGATAGGGGATAAGTAAACCTTAATCTGTTTTTTTTTTGTGCTGCATTCTTGACCAAGGCTTCGTATTGGTCCACTCATATTTCATAATTTAAACTTGAACATTTATTTTTAAAAAACACACAATTGCAGCACTAAACCGACCCAAAACAAAATTCAAACTGAAAATACAGACGGATTACCTATTTGAGTTGAGAAACTTTTTTTGGGAGGTTAGCTTTGGTGAATTAGGGAAATAAGGAAACCTTAAATACTTACGGTATCTAGTCGTAAATAGGGGAAAGCAGTATTTTATTATGGTTCCCTTATTAAATTTTTTCTAGTGCGCATGTGTACCTCTTATTTTCGGAACGACCATAATAAGGCATTTGCCTTATAGCGTTTCCAATAATTCCCTATTAGCAGAACTAGCATTCGGGAGAAACCAGGTTCAAACCCCAAGGGTGACTGGCCTGCCATGAGGTTTCCTAAAAACGTAGGTAATTCACTGCCTGCAAAATTACGAATGCTGGGCCACTTTTCATCCCCATACCCCCTCAATTTAATTTTTGAAAAAAATGCAAGATCATATACACCCTTCGTTGTATAACAAAACTATTTATGTTTTTTTTGCTCTAATTAAAAAGTTATAAAAATAACTTTTTGAATACATCAGTTAAGTACCGAAAACACGCCCACAGTTCCCGAACAAACAAAAACAAATGAGACGTCATAAAGTTAATTTCTACTCATCGTAGCACACAGCTGATACATTATTCTAACTTTTAATCCATTATAGAGTGTTGTTATCGTCAATATTTTAATAAATTTATATAAAATGTCAAACCTAAAAAGTTATCGTGATTGCTTCGAACCATTATATACGAATACTACGAAAACAACTCCCCAAAAACTGTTTTCAAATGTTGCACAAGATATTATACATCAGGTATACCTATATTAGTCTTTATAAATCCTTAATCACTTATGACGTCACAAACATGGCCACCATTTACATTCCTTGAAAATTTTTATCAATTTTGAATTGTTTATAAATAATTTTGAAAACATTCAAAAAGTTGATTTGAGGCCTCGGTCGCCCAGCGGTAGGGTGTATCGCTTGTAAACTGGGGATTGTGGGTTCGAGTTCCACCTTGCTCTTATATATATATATATATATATATATATATATATATATATATATATATATATATATATATATATATATATATATATATATATATATATGATTAACTGTTGGGCAATCACTTAATTTCAAGCCCATTGGCCGTTTCACGCTTTTATGATAAACACAGCACGCAATAATAATCAAAATTTATTAATTTCAAGGATTATTTGTTAATTTAGGGAGGATTCTATACAATCAAGTATGGTGGCATTGGAATCTCTGCAATGACGCGTGCTTTTCTCTTCACGAATTCTTGATTCATACCTAATTGTACAATGATTTCAGCTAATCTTGATAGTGGCATTGTTGAGGCCTTCCAGAGCAAACAGTATAACACCGTATCCTTTTGCGATTTAAGCAAAGCATTTGATTGTGTCAACCATGATATCCTTCTTGGAAAGCTCAGGCACTATGGGTTTTCAGCCGGCAGTGTAAAGCTGATAGAGTCTCATCTTGGTGATAGGTCTCAGGTTGTGGAGGTTGCTGGGGTGAAGTCGGCGGAAAGGAAAGTTGCCATTGAAGTCCACAGGGGTCCATTTTGGGCCCAACTTTGTTTCTTATTTATATTAATGATTTGCCTGCTAATAAAACAGGGTATACTCTTTTCGCTGATGACACAACAGTGTCCTTTAAAAATGATAGTTTTGTGGACTCGTGGAATGGCTCTCTTGAAGCCCAGGCCATGGCAGAGCGCTGGTTTTGCTCTAATAAACTGCTCCCCAACAAAAGCAAAACAGAAAGGATGGTATTTTCAATGAGAGATCTCTCTGTTGCTAGCCAGGGAGGGAAAACGGTGAGATTTTTGGGAGTGTTTTTAGACCCCAGACTGCAGTGGGGCCCTCATGTTGATAGTGTTGCCAAGAAGCTCAGTAAGAATACCTATGTATGTTTTGCGAAATTTGATGTCCTGTGTGTCGGTCTCTTCCGTTAAGTCAGCCTACTTTGCACTATTCCATTCCCATCTTGCATATGCAATTTTAGTTTGGGGCCACTCGGCTGAGGTTAGTAGATTGTTTGGGCTGCAAAGGAGGGCTGTCCGGTTAATTAGTGGCTTAGCATATAGAGAGGATTGTAGGGTGGCTTTTGTTGAGTTGGGTATACTGACAGTCCCTTGCATGTTCATTTTGGAGTGCCTTCTGTTCATTAAGCAGAATGTGGTACTATATCAAACTCATGGCGATATTCATTATCATGACACAAGATCAAGCCAAAACTTATTACCTGCCTATTGGCGATTGAGAAGGTGTCAGGATGGGCCGGGTTATTGGGCCATAAAGTTTTTTAATGTATTGCCAGGTGTGATAAGAGAATTATGTTACACCAAGTTTAAGTATAGGATTAAGAAGATTTTATTGGAGCATGCATTTTACTCTGTACATCAGTTCTTAAATTTTAAAAAGTTTTAATTTTATTGTATTAATGTTTACTGTTGCAATTGTTTTATCTGATCATTTGACGTATGTGAGCATATATTTTATTTGGCATGAATAAATTACTGATACTCACATGAAATCTCTAAAAATAATCAAATAAAAAACCTTACATCATACATGGGTAACAATATATTATCAATTCATATAGAGATTTACTCAGAAGTATTTCTTGTATTTTACCAATAAATGATTATATGAAAGAGACCTGGAGATCAACGTCCTAGGTACTGAATTGTAGACGTATAGCAATATATTGGATGGTTCGAAATTGCTACTACCATTTATACTTGGACGAGCTTTGGATCCAGCAGGACGAAGCAACATGTCGCACTTGCCGTGAAACTATCGATGTTTCGCACACTAAGTTTGATAGTTTCGGAGATATTAATTGGCCATAGAGCAGCTGCGATTTGTTGCATTGGGTTTTTTTTTGTACTTTAAAATTGAGTGAAAAGGGTCGACTACTGACAAATTAGTCATTCAACTGAAATCTTAAAAAAATCTATAAAGCAACAATATCAAAAAATATTCAACTGTGTAGGTTCGAACGCAATTTCAGAAAGAAATAAGTATAGATGGCCAACTCTTTCCAAGTATTAATAAACTAATCATCGTCCGCGAATAAAATGATCAGTTTATTGGTAAAGTTATGTTATATTACTAGGTAATGTTATTTTTTTCATTGATTAGCTGAACAGCTAATAAAAATTCCCATAAAAATTATTGTTATTGCTATTGTCAGTAAGCAGTATTAGAATGCTGGCGGGTAATTTTTCACAGCACAAAGCATTTTCCAGGAATTAAATAGAATTATTTGGTTGAATCAATTATATATATATATATATATATATATATATATTATTTTATATATATATATAAATAATAAAAAAAACAATAAAATAAATATATAAATTATATATATATATATATATATATATATATATATATATATATATATATATATATATATATATATATATATATATATACAGTGCTTTCATGATGAAAGGAACAAATTCATTAAAAAATTAGGTTTCTATTTCATGTTAAAATCCTCGGACAGGTCGATTAGTATTTTTATTTGGGCATTTTTCACAATAAAAATTTTGTATACAGGGTGTCTCATTCAAGAGCTATGGCTTTGTCATTAGTTTTTTTAAAGGTAATACCCTGTATATTATTTCACTTTACAATTCTACGATAAATTCTCATCACTTTTTGTGAACATCCCATAATGCCTCAACTCGATGGATTTGCCAGAAACGAAGATAGTGGGTAATGAGAGGTACGATATGAAAACACACAAATGTAATTACTAATTTAATTTTTACATATGTTCAATCTGTTGTCCGTTTACTTCGAGACATTTTTGAAGTCGATTCAATGTTTCCCGTTGCACATTTTCAATTACTTCTGGACTGATAAGTCTTATTTCCTGCCTGATTCTCTCTTTTAGATCATCAATATTATTTGGTCTATTCAAATAAACTTTAAACTTCAAATAACCCCATAAGAAAAAATCCAATGGGGTTATGTCCGGTGATCTTGGCGGCCACTCAATCGGACCTCTCCGTCCTATCCATCTGTTGGGAAAAGTTGCATCAAGAAATTGTCGAACAGCGATTGAATAGTGAGGAGGTGCCCCATCTTGTTGAAACCTTATCTCGTTATTAGGTATGTCAGGATCTTGTGGGTTAGGAAACAAAACAGCTAAAGCCGGAATGAGTTCGAACTGGAGAAAGTTCAAGTAGTCCTCTCCGTTTAGTGTTCCTTCAAAAAAATAGGGACCAACTATACGATTTCGAACAATCGCTGCCCATGTATTAATTTTTTGAGGCCGCTGTGTGTGGCATTCTTGCATCCAATGAGGATTCTCGGTCGCCCAATACCTACAGTTTTGTCTGTTGACGTGGCCATTTAAAGTAAAGGTGGCTTCATCAGAAAAAATTATGTTTGTAATGAAATTTAGATGTTGATTATGAATTTCAAGAATCTGCTCACAAAACTGTACTCTGCGGTCAAAATCGTCTTCTAATAATTCATGTACCAGCTTAATTTTATAGGGATGATACTTATTTACCTTAAGTATTTTATGCACGGACCCTACTGATAAATTGAAATTATAGGAAATTGTAGTAATGGATGTATGAGGGTTATCTTGGGTTTCTAGTAGAACGTTCAGCACTGTTTCTTCAGATACTCTCGGTGGTCTTCCTTTAGGTAAATCTCTAACGTGGCCGTATCTCCTGAATTTTGATTCAATTTTGCTGACTGTCGATCTAGTAATTGGCGGACGATCAGGATGATTGTCATTGAATAGATTGCAGACTTCTTCTTGTGAACGCACCCTATCTCCAAAACCAATCATCATAAGTACTTCAATACGTTCTCTCTCAAGTAATTGCATTTTCTTAAACAATGAAGTAGTGTAGTGCCTGGAGCGTTAAAAACGTGAAAACTGCGGACTATACAGCACCAGTGAATGAATTCAGATGGTACATGTGAAATTTCATTCTTCAGATTTAATGACAATGTTTACCTAAATTTTTTTTTGTACTTTTAATCCACATTTTAAATCTCCAGGTGCTCCACTATCTCCGTTATAATCTGGGAATCCATCAAGTTGAGGCATATGGTATGTTCACAAAAAGTGATAAGAATTTATCGTAGAATTGTAAAGTGAAATAATATACAGGGTATTACCTTTAAAAAAACTAATGACAAAGCCATAGCTCTTGAATGAGACACCCTGTATACAAAATTTTTATTGCGAAAATTGCCCAAATAAAAATACTAATCGACCTGTCCGAGGATTTTAACATGAAATAGAAACCTAATTTTTTAATGAATTTGTTCCTTTCATCATGAAAGCACTGTATATATATATATATATATATATATATACATACATATATTATGGATTCATTCTGAATACATATCTTGTAAGCATCACGGAAACGATAAAGGTTGCTGCACCTATAATTGCTTTTTTATGGAACTTATATTTTAATAACTGAATTCAACCCAAAATATCTTATCAGGAATCACGCACACAGATTAGGTGCACTTGTTGTTCACCCAGTTATTCATATCATTTGAATTAATTATGAATTATTCTAATAGTTTACTGGTGTTTGAGATTTGAATAACACGTAAAATTATTGTCATGTGCCGAGGGTGAACGACCCTAATAGAAAATATCGATTTTGTTTATTTACCTCCTACGTGTTCAATAACCACATGTTACAAAGTACGTGATACGTAAAACGTCAACTTGCAATTAAGCTCTGATTATTGCCATTTGTGTTTTATAAACTTTTTAACTCCAAAACTATGAATAAAGTTTTGATTTGATACAAAGTTATTAAATGTTCGTCAGAAGGATTGTTATACATGATTGCCATTTTCGATTGATAGACAAAATAGGGACTAAAAAGGTCGTAACCACTGTATTGTTTCATTCGTTTGTGGATCATCCCATCTAATCTTCATAAAGTGATGAATGTTATGAACATTCATAATTTTTATAACATTGAGGACATTAAGGATGGATGAGATGGTGTACAAACGAATGAAGCCAACTCCAATTTTGATACATATCTGAAAAATCACAGTATATGTTCACTTTACGTAGGGTTGCCATCCGTCTGGGTTTCCCCGGATTTGTCCCAGTTTAGGGGGCGTCCGGACGGGGCTTTCAAAATATGTCCGGGTAAAACCCGGACAAATTTTGTGTCCCGGTGTGTGAAGCTTGAGTCTGTGTGAATTGTGGCCGAATTTTTTTGAAACATCTATATTCTAAACTGCTCAAAATTGCATAGTAATATTTTTGTATATCAGCTCACAATGCGAATGTAGAGTGAGTTTTTCCCTCGGGTCGCAGCAATGGAGGAAGGAGAGAAACTTGCTAAATACACATACGCTTTCTTCTCTGATCAAAATAAAGTCTAATTTTAAAGACTTGAGTTGCTCGGACTTTTACAAATTCATGATGAAAACGAACTAGATGGCCTATCCCATAATTTGTATGTAATGTAGAATCTAGTCTATCTCATTTTTGATCTACCAAAAATTATCGTCATGAGTTGTTTTTCATTTGATGATACCAAAAGAAAAGAGAAAACTGTAAACTGTGTATAATAGAATTTTATTTGTTTTTTGTAGTTCTGTTTATATGGCAAACAAGCGGTTTAAAGTTTAAATAAATTAAAATATAAACGATGTTTTATTTTATTCAAAAAAAACTTTACGGGGTGTCCGGGGAAAAACAAAATTTCACAGAAATGTCCGGGGTTTTTAAAATTTTTGTCCGGCATCGGCAATTTAGATGATGGCAACCCTAACTTTACGTTATGTTGATATCTACCTGCGAGGTAAAATATTAAGGAAGCTAGCTAATAACTTGATTACTGTTGATGTAATTTTCTGAGGGGGATCGTGGTACTCATAAGAGAAGGGTTTGTTCCCTTTTGTCCAAACACCCGACTCCCATGAAAAATTTGTTATAGAGGCTCATGTTTCATTTCCCGTTCTAAATAATAAAGAGACCTGTAACATAAGCGTTGAATGATTGTTTATATTAGGTAATTTAATTCTAAAATAACTATATGTTCAAGATATAATTTCCAGGTGAAGGTAAAATAGATTTTGAAGCGACGACAGAAGATTACTGGCGAACACATCTGAGTCAATTGGTCGCTTGCAAGTTCTGTGATAGAACGTTCAATCCAGATAGAGTTGCTGTTCATGAGAGAAATTGCAAAGGTTGAGATACATCTTTCTATGCTTCATGTTTGCTATTATCTTCGATAAGTGTTTTATTCGCAATTTTTATTTTATTTATTATAAATTAACTCTGTACATTCATAAACTGTAAATAA
The DNA here is from genome assembly GCA_030704885.1 of Cynegetis impunctata. NCBI lineage: Eukaryota > Metazoa > Arthropoda > Insecta > Coleoptera > Coccinellidae > Cynegetis > Cynegetis impunctata. The sequence continues at coordinate 496,538 of JARQZK010002199.1, read as the reverse complement.
AACACTGCATTTTCTTAAATGTTTCTCTAAAAAATTATGCCACATCCGAGAGCTTAGACGTAACACATCAAAGGACAATATTAAAATATTATATTGCAACTTTAAACAACGTTTAGCTTCGTAATTTGTGTTTTTTTGGACTTCGTATTTTCTAGTGGTTCATTGTGTTTCGATTGAGGACAATATTATCTCTGTTCAACAGTAGATAACCTACCTACATCAAGTTGAAATTTACACTGAGTTTTTATCATTGAACATGAAAATCAATAATAAAATAAAGTAGAGGACGAATAAATTAATTGGTTGAAGGAACTATGTATACCTCATGAAAAGGCTGTATGATAGAACACCTACTTATTTAAAAAATAAAAAAACTTTCAAAAGTTTCAAGAAAACATCTCTGACATGTCTACTTTCATTACGAACTGAAGAATTTTTGAGTATAATGGACAAAACTAAGTACTTACCAGCTAAACTGAAAGAAACAACATGAAATAAAAGAAGAATTAATATGAATACTCAGCTTGAATGGTTTGAACGTAATGAGTTATTAAATTTTTTGAATTTTCCTGACGTATAACAGCTATCCTAAAAGTACGATGGACTTCTGAGAGTCTGGTTTTTTTGATAGAATCTTTGTTTTCCTGATTATATAATTGAATATTCTAGTTTTTACCTAGCTATAGAATCAAGATTTATTTCATATTCATGATGTTATGATAAACTGTTATTTTGGTTGTGCAAATAAACATCATTTATTTATTTGCTTGTGTTACCTGCATCACAAGTTATTGCAAGGTAACAATACAAAAAATAAAATTTTTTGTATCTGCAGAGATGTATAACATCTGTACGCAGCACAAACTATGACTTAAAGCTAACTTATTCTAAGAAAAAAAAAACTTAAAACTAAAATACACTATGTATATATAACATTCTATTTGCTTATTCCAGTTTTTATTTCATGCTATCTATTTTATTTGTTTATTACTTAATATTTTGAGTTCATTTGGAAGTGAGTTACAAGTTTTAGTTGCCACAAATTCTGATATTTTTTTACCTGCTCCCAATGTAGGTTTAGGTAGTTGTATAGATTTATTCCTTGTGCTAACATTATTGTCTATATATCTATTTTTTAGTTCTTCATAATGAACAATTAAAACTTGCAAACTATATTTTTCATTAATGTGGCAATGCATCATTTTCTTTATTATTGTATACAATTTTTACAATCTTTTCATGTACTTTGACTAGCAGAAACAGTACTGTTGCGCTAGCACCACCCCATGCAACAATTCCATATGTAGCTTTACTATAGTATAAACCAAACATAATAGTTTTCAAAGAATTAAAAGACAATATATTTTTTAATTTTGCTAGAACATATTTATAATATTTTTTACTTGTTTTTCCCATCTCAAGTGCTCATCTATTATTATTCCTAAATACTTAGTTTCATCCACTCTTTGGATAGTATCACCATTTATTGTAATGACAAAGTTATCAGGTTGCATGTCCACGTAGTTGGAAAAAGTCATACAGACGGTTTTTTTACTATTAAGAACTAAAAAGTTATTGTGTAGCCAAGTATTCAATTTATTTAAGATCAAGTTAAGTTTATTTTGTAATGTTATCCAATTGATATCATGGTACAAGAGGACTGTATCGTCAGCAAAAGATAGAATCAAGATATTATCGTTATTTTGTATTGTAAAAATGTCATTTATATAAATTATAAAGAGCAATGGGCCAAGGCTTTGTTATTATTATTTTAATAGTATCTCTGGTTGTTACATGAAAGAAAATACAATAATCTATAATCTCTGGATGATGGCCCAGGTTCAGATTCCGATAAAAGTGGAACATTTTTCGTTGGAATAGCATTGGACTTCAAAAACTCTACGTTTTCGGTTAGCTGAAAATTGCACATCATTAGTTGGTATAATTCTATATGGAAACATCCACAAACTTACTGCAGGGAAAATAATTATTCTCAGTAAACTGTAAAGAACAACTCTCTTATTTATGTTCAGGCATTTTTTTTCAATCTTCAAGTTATGAATCTACACCTTTCTTCTGTCCATCATTTCCTTGTTTCCCAACTTTGTTTGGAATGCAACTTTGAATTGTCCAGCTTTCGGAAAGGTATGTAAGCTATATTCGGTTTTTTTTTTGCCCAAGATGAACAATAGAATACACAACAATAGTGATTCATCTCTTCTGAACGTTCGTAAACGATCCAAAATACAATTAAAACTCAACAACTTATATAAAATACACGTAAACAGATGTAAACAAAGCAATCTATCTCCCATGCTCTAGTAATATTCGACACCGGTAGGGGGCGTATCGCTTATTATGTTTTCCCTATACCTAAGTCAATATCAATATTTTGCAGAAGAGAAGAACAATTTCAATTTCCATATTTTATTATACAAAAATAGTCAGGTAAAAACAGTGTAAATGGTTAATCCCTAAAAATACTTACAAAACTTTGGAAGTAAAATAAAACTATAAAGGAAGCAACAATGAGATTAAATAAGTCAGATTACTCCTATTAAAACAATGTTTACACATTCCTTCACCATGGTTACATTCACATTGCTCTTTTTTTTTTAAAGAAAAGATTAAAATGATCAAATCGTCGAATAAGCTTATAAATCAATTGTGGAAACCTATGAAACTTCGAATGTAGTTGCAAGTACAAGAAATGTAGACATTAAATTATACTTCAATAGAAATTTTGGTTCCTAATTGCTAATCTGAAATGTATGAATTTTAACTGAACTGAAATTTCACATCGAATCACAATATTCTCAGAGTTTGAAAAAATTTGACACCTTAACATAGTGCATGTATCAATTTTGCTACTCTTTCACAGGTTTCAATGATTTTGAATTATAAATTTTTTTTTACGGAACAGTTTATATTCTCACATATTCATTTTTCCTCAACATAGCCAATTAGTAAAAATAGGAATATTACACACCCTTGTATTTCATATTAACAAATTTGGTAAGAGAAAATATATTCTGTTGACTCATTGTGATATTTAGACAAAAATAAATTTAAAAATACTATGTCTGATATTATTATGAACAGCATACAAAACTCGAATATACACTGGACATTTAGACAAAAATAAATTTAAAAATACTATGTCTGATATTATGAACAGCATACAAAACTCGAATATACACTCTTGAATTGACTATATCGATAGTTTAAAACTAAATGTTGTATAGTACGAAATCAAAAAGAAGAGATACTTAGAAATTAATATCACTGAACTTCATCCAGAATATAGGTTTCAGACACCATTATCAAAAAATTTAAAACAAAAAATTGAAGAAATGAAGCATCACAATTATGAACATCAAACATAATTCAAATTTATAATCTTGCTTCAGCCATATTTAGTACTTCCATAATTGAGCTTTAAATAACATAAATAGAGTACAGAATGAAAGAAAAAACGGAATAAGTAAGTAGAAAGATTCACAACAAGTGCCTACGTAACAATATTTTTTGATTAAGTTGCAGCAGAAACAATTTAATTATGGAACTGTTAATTTTCACTTATAGTAGTACAGATAGTCGAATGAGTTCAGTGGACATTAAAAATATTCATATCAGAATAGTTCTACCTATCTTTCCTCATAAAAATTTTTGGAAATACCTCAACCTCTTAGAAATATGAAGAAGTCTAAACTATACATAATAACTAGGAGGCACAGTCAGATCTCGGAATACATATAACTGCTCCTCGGTGAATTGCATTTTATGCATTTCCCAATTGTCCTGATGGGTCCTTTTGAACTCACAAAGCGTTTTTCTGATTGTACTCTGGAAACAAAATATAAAATTTTTCAGAATTGCACGGTCAATGTTAGTATATATATATATATATATACATATATATATATATATATATATATATATATATATATATATATATATATATATATATATATAATATATATATTATTTATATATATATATATATATATACATATATACATTATATATATATATATATAATATATATATATATATTATATATATACATTATATATTTATATATATATATATATATATATATATATATATCTGAGATTGAATTCTCGCACATCACTTGGTGAAACATCATAAAGAATAAAGTATAAACTTCAAAATAAAAAACACGGCTTATGTTTCACAATATAAAAAAAATATTTAGATACTGTATTTAGCAGTAACGAAAAGTCGACATGTTTCGAGTTATGAACTCATTATCAAGACTGACTACATGAGAGTATTACATCCTATTTTATAAAACAGACAAAAGCAAAGGTGATACCTGAAAATCAATTTGTTCGTTTACAAGGGGTAGGTAATTGACTATTATGGGCGGAACTTATTTCGAGAATTTCAAGAAGGTCAAGGCGCTTTCCTTTGTTACCTGAATGTAACAATTTGGTTTTGTTGAAATCCAGGAAGTGATTGAATTTTATACAATGCTCAGAGAAACCAGTGGTATTTTTGTTTTGTAAAATTGACTTATTATGTTCTTCAACACGAATATTTATATTCCTTCCTGTCTGTCCAATATAGAAAGCAGGACATTCGTCGCAAAATATTTTGTAAACACCACTGCTTTCTCCGATGTTAGATTTTTCTTTATTATTGACCAAGAATGACTTCAAGTTTCTTTTATTTCTAAAAATTGTTTTAACGTTATTTTTCGATAGTCTGTTACAAATTTTGCTACTAAAATTAGGCACATAATTTATTGGGAAGTATTTTTGTTCTTCATTAATAGTTTGCGTGAGGTATATTGAATGCAACAAATACTTTATTCGTTTTTTCCCAATGAGCTTGTCGATAAGACTTTCATTTTAACCGTTATTGATGGCTAATAATTTAATTGTATTAACTTCAGTTTGAAAATTTGTTTCCGATAATGGAATCGTGAACAACCTATGTATGAACGAATGAAAAGCACCGAGTTTTATTTTAATGTGTTGGTTACTGTCGCTGTGAATTAAAGTATCTGTGAAGGTTGGTTTTCTATAAATGTTGAAAGTAGGAGAATTCAAATTCCTAGCAATCTGAACGTCTAAGAAATTCAAGATACCGTTTTCGTTTTCTACTTCTTTTGTAAATTGAATCGAGTTGTAGAAACTATTTATATATTTAAGGAAATTATCTAACTGCCTATCTGTACCGGTCCAAATACAAAAAATATATATCTACATCGTCGACTTTTCGTTACTGCTAAATACAGTATCTAAATATTTTTTTTATATTGTGAAACATAAGCCAAATGTTTTTTATTTTAAAGTTCATACTTTATTCTATATAAATATATATATATATATATATATATATATATATATATATATATATATATATATATATATATATATATATATATATATATATATATATATATATATATATATATATATATATATATATATATATATATATATATATATATATATATATATATATATATATATATATGATTAACAAAACTAAATTTGATTTTACTACGTTTATTATCACAAAATATTTTGAAAAATATAACACTGCGATTGCAATTTCGGTCACTAGACCATCATCGGGCAGATTGAGTTAAGAACTGAATACAAAATAATTATAGATTTGCGCTTACGGGTGGGAAAGGATTATTGCAGGTACCTAAATAGACAAGAGGAACATATTTGATAATATGTTCTCCAATATACCAGCAGATGAGTGTTTACCACTTGTCTTAGATATTTTGCAACAATCCACTATGGATATTATTAAAATAAATGATATCATTTTCTTATTAGATATATGTCTTAGTCAAAATTACTTCCAGTTTGATAACAAAATTTTTGAACAATCTAGTGGGCTGGCTATGGGTTCCCCCTTAAGTCCGCTTATTGCAGACATTTTCATGTCACATATAGAGAACATAATATTCAATTCTACAAAAGCATCGCATATAAGTTTTTGGCATAGATACGTTGATGATGTAATTGCTTGTTTTAAGGGCACCGCGAGACAATTAGATCAGTTTTTGAATTATATTAATAGCATTCTCCCAAATATAAAGTTCAAAATTGAAAAAGAATTGGATCGACAAATAAACTTCTTGGATTTAACTATCTTTCATAGTAATAATACTTTGAGTTTCGATATATATAGAAAACCAACTTTCACGGATATATGTATTCCGTCGGATTCAAATCATCCTCTTTCCCATAAACATTCAGCTTTTAATTCAATGATCCACACAGCGTTTTCAATTCCATTATCCGTAACAAATTTAGCGAAAGAAATTTCGACTATAAAACTAATTGCGTCAAATAATGGTTTTCATAGAAGTTTGATAGATAAAATGATAAACAAGAAACGTAATCAACTAGCGTACAACAGCATATATCCCCAATTAAAAGTAGAAAAATCGGAAAAATTCACATCTTTAACATATTTTGGTCCTCTAACAGAAAAAGTTGCTAATGTCATACCTAAATGTAATATTAAAATTGCTTTAAAACCTAAGACAAAACTCTCAGGATTTGTATTCAATGCCAAAGATATCACTTCAAAATTTGAAAGTTCAGGAGTTTATAAGTTGATTTGTCCTGTATGTAAAGGAGTATATATAGGTCAGACTGGTCGATCGTTCAAGACAAGATTTAAAGAACACCAACAATCTTTTTTGAAAAATAAAACGGATTCAACGTTTTCAAATCATTGCCGTGAAAACCACCACCCATTTCCACAAATAGATAATTTTCAAATCATGCACAAATTACCGAAAGGAACCAAACTTACTTACTTAGAATCATTAGAAATTTTTAAACTCAATAATAATGCAAAAGATATCTTGCTGAACGACCAGATTGACTTGATATATTCTCCTATATTTAGTGTATTTAAACAATAATGACTTTTCTAAGGTATTGTACCAATTTGTGAAATTCACTCGATTAGCCCTTCTTGAAATATGTTCCTCTTGTCTATTTAGGTACCTGCAATAATCCTTTCCCACCCGTAAGCGCAAATCTATAATTATTTTGTATTCAGTTCTTAACTCAATCTGCCCGATGATGGTCTAGTGGCCGAAATTGCAATGGCAGTGTTATATTTTTCAAAATATTTTGTGATAATAAACGTAGTAAAATCAAATTTAGTTTTGTTAATCATGTTAAATTATCACGTAGTAACGACGGATTCCATCAACTATATATATATATATATATATATATATATATATATATATATATATATATATATATATATATATATATATATAAATATATATATATATATATAAATATATATATATATATATATATATATATATATATATATATATATATATATATATATATATATATATATATATATATATATATATATATATATATATATATATATATATATATATATATATATATATATATATATATATATATATATATATATATATATATATATATATATATATATATATATATATATATATATATATATATATAGAATAAGGGTAGCCGACTGACTTTTTAAGACACAAAGTATACACTTTGTTCCTCTACCTCAAGCTTTCTGGATTTATTAATCGTCATCAGGAGATGCTATAAGTATCATTTGGTGAAACAAAAGTTAGGCCTACAAAGCAGTTACTTACGAAATTGTGGTTACATTCAAAGATGTTAATTATATAATTTCCAGCAGTTCGCATTTACGGGTGTCACAATACGAAGGTAGATCGGAAGAATGTTGACTATATTTTATCCTCTTTCCAACAATTACATGCAAATACCTAAAGTTTTTCATATATAAATACCCATGGCGGAACTGGCGAACTCTGTCTATGTTCGCCGTCATCGCAAATTTAAATATGAAAACCTTTAGGTATTTGCAAGTAATAATTGTTGAAAAATATATGATCAAGAATCCGGAATTTTTCAATAATTATCGGTGAAGAAATGTCTATAATACAAGACAAACCAAAAACCTTAAATTCAAGGAATATAGGTTGACATATTTAATGCTTCAACATATAACGGTAATACTTACAGGAATTGGTTGGGGGTCACTCAAGTGAGGCCCCAAAACACCGAATATATCTGGCAAAAATGGAGGCACGTCATATGGGGTAGAACCAATAAAAGCGCACAGGCCAAGAATTCCTGCGTGGCGGGTTACCAAACTGCTCGTGTTGATGGATCCAACAGAGTTAGACGTTTTGGTTTTCCTCAGCTTGGTTTTTGCTTTCAGTTTGAAATCGGCCTATAAGTGAAAATTAATATATTAATTGAATTACATGATTACTTTCTCGATTTATTACCAGTAGCTTCGATGGGGAAGGCAGAAAATTACAATGGAGGAGACCACTGAGAAGTTTGCATGTATTATCTCTAACTTCTAGTTGAGGATCCTCTAACATCGTCATGACAAAAGATTGAACCTAAAATACATAAAAACAATTTCTTCCATTTCATCGTATAACGAATTTAATTGAACGAGCAATAAAGTTAGACTTTGTTCTAAACCTCGTGGCCTCTGACCTTGAATGCACAGATAACCTAAATAGATCGGATGACATATATACTACCCTGATAAAAAAATATCCATTAGAATTCATAGAACACCTCCCAACTAACACTTGCTAGCAATTGAGTAGGAAAACCAATGTTTTCAGGTCGTGCTGACTTCGGGATTATTCCGCCACTTTAGCCATGCCTTCCTGCAGGTCGACGGTCATGAAACTATTTTATAAGTTTTTTCGAAATTTTATTTTTGAAACTTGTAAAACTTATAATTAATATGTATTCATAATCAAATAGTTACGAATTAGCAACTTTTCAAGGATATAAGATAAATTGGAATACATACCATATGACAAACTGAGTTTAGGTTGTCATCAGCTCTTGATAATGAGTTAATAGCGCGAAACACATGTCAAGTAAATAAACTGATTTTAGTGGAATCAAGCCAACCCAAGCAGCATTTTTAGTCGTTGGTACCACCAACGACTATTATGGGTAAACTCTGAAGTTATAGTTACTTGCGACGGGAACGTGATAGCCACGGCCCTATCACGTTCCTACCACCAATTTGGGGAACAATTTGAAGGTGATAGCTACGTGAATAATACCACCCCCCTACTTATACCGCTACGTCGCACTCACGTTCCTACTACGTGGCGGGAACGTTGCGGCGTGGTCACCGTTACTTTATAATATTTGTCCCCGCCTACTTTACTTTGGCGTCTGCTTCGCCTTTTCTTTGTCTTGCATATGTAGAAAGAGTTTAATAATGACATCTTCCATCATTATTCAGCCTCCTCAACAGAATGGAAATAATATTTTCATGATTATGTAGATATTATTACTTGTATGGGTACACAAAACTTTGCTGATTTACAAGCTCCCAGTACAAAGAAATTCAAAACGATTAGAAAAATTCTGTGAAATTTGATATTGATAGATTCATAAAAACAATGCGCCCTCTCAAAATAACTTTTTTCGACACTTTTTTTTTCAGGAAGGCAATGATAATAATGCATCAAATTGATAAAATATATTTTTATAACATTTTTACTAATCATATGAGTTCTGATTCGCTTCAATTTATATTTTTTTCTCACTTTTTGACGATTCCATACTTGTACTACTATAAGAAAATTGAAATAAATATAATGGCGTCCTACATTTGGTCAGTAAATATTGCGCATTTTAAAGCAATAACTTTAGAGTAATATTTACGTCACAATGTGTGTTTGAAGGATTTGTCACTTCACTGTAAGTAGCGGCCACTAGTCTTTTATCACTTTAAAGTCATTATCACCATCAAGTAGAATATTTGTCTACAAAACAACCACAAAGTTCCTGAAGCCACTATATAGTTACCCTTGGAACTTTAACCTATAATCAATAAGTGCTTTATAGCGGTTAGTGAGTGCTGAATGTTTTTCGAACTGTTCATTTGCATGTGATAAATAAAAAAGAAACAATGTAGGTGTTTAAAATTGTGGTCTTACAATAAAAGCCTCTCATACATTTCACGGTTGTTCCTCATAAGTGGGAGAAAGACAGAGTATTGTTTCATCCCCAACACTTGTAGTACAGCGAAAGGGAGATCCTAGAACTAATCCATAACTTTTCTTTTTTCTCACAGCTGACATTTTCACTTCACAAAACAACAACATACTATTCGAACACCAAGAAGTCTCTATAAATTGACCGTTACTTTAAAGTTATTTCTTAAGTAATTTGAACTTTGTTGTAATTAAAAATTACTGTGAAGTTGTTTTCGTGAGTAGCGAAATATTTAATTTTACCTTAAAAATATTACTACATAGTTCCATAACTTTGACGGAAATTCAAAAGTAGCAAGGACGTCATAATTACTTTTAACGCCACCATAAAGTAATAAAAACTTTAAAGTGATATACGAGTAACAAGACTAAGTTACTGCGACTACATAGTAACAGTCACGTTCCAGAAACTTAAAAAGCTACTTAGAAGTACTGCAACTTTTAAGTTCCAAATTATAGTGATAATAACTACAGAATTACTAAAAGTATCTAAATAAATGTAGGAAAACCTAGAAAGTTAGTTTTTTAGTGATAATTACGTAACAACGCCCTATTCAAAGTTCCGAACTCAGTTTTCGCTACTTTGATGCTGCTTGGGAAGTGCTTTACTTCAGAAGCAATCAAGAACAGCTCCGAATTTACTGCTCAAACCAGAATATACACAAACGCAAACCCTCAACTCCTCTAAACCACCCTATTCAATTGTACACCAGTAAAATCGAGTGTTCTTACCTTGGCAATCCATTCTTGACGTGATGACAGAATGGCCATATTGTGGAAAACGAAAGTTGACAAGAATTCAACGAGAGTCGATCTAGCGGACCATAATGGACAAGCTATCACAGATTCGATTATTGTCAAAAGTTCCGGAAAATTCTCTTCAAGAACTATAGTCTTGGCCATCGCTGCCAACTGAGTAGTGCACATGGGTTTAATCTCATCGTCTACGTCATTGCTTTGTAGAACCCACGTTAAAGGCAGCACCCGATAAAAATCTACTGGAGTGAAGAAGTTCCGACGGCAAAGCAACGAACTTGTTATAAAATTACATACTGTAAAAATAGACTAATGAAATTCATAAATCTTTCCACATAATGCAACGGATAAATAATTTAATTATTTCAAAATGAATTGAATGTTTATACTATGATTCGAAGTACAAATCTTAAATAATAACAACTGATAACAAAAATTCATACACAATAAATCATAATTATTAAATGACATTTTGTTTGTGAAAAAACTTCATCTTATTATTATTTTTTAATTAACACGCTTACCAATAGCAATCGAAGCAGTATATATACTCGCCGGCACGAAAACCGGAGCAGTGGAATATTTTCAAACAAACTTCAAATTTTAATGCTTTGTGATGTTTCATCATTATAATATCATACACACAAAGAAAACAACATATTTTATGTATTATCCAACAATAATTTAACATATAATTGAAAAAAAAGAGTGTTTTGTAACAATTTGAGAAACTAGGACGAAAACGCACAAATTGGTGTTTTGTTAAAAGTCCCTTAAATTAATCAAAACTGAAACGACTTGCTAGCAAAAACTGGGGAGCCGCATTCTTAATAAGGGGTGTTGTCCCCACGTGCTCGAATTACTGCCTGTATCCTCCTTGGCATGCCTAAAATCAATTGGCGAATGTCCACTTGTGGAATAAGTTCCCATTCCTCTAGAAGAGCTTGTCGCAACTGATTTAAAGTTAAAGGAGCAGGAACACGACTTCGGATCCTTCGCCCAAACATGTTCTATGGGATTAACATCCGGACTCACCGCAGGCCACTCCATAACAGGAATATTTACCTCGTTTAAGTACTGTTGAGTTATCATCGCGGTGTGAGGTCGTGCATTATCATGCATCAACAGAAAGTAATTTCCAATAAAGCCAACATAAGGGACAACAAAATCTTGGACAACGTCCTCAATGTACCTGGCAGCAGTTAAGGATCCTCTCGGAAGGATGTATAATTCTGTGTGTGCTTCCAGAGAAATTCCGGCCCACAACATAACTGAGCCCCCTTGGTATCCTGTCCTAGAACTGAAGGTACATTCTGCAAAACGCTCGTGTGGCCTTCGCCATACTCTCTCACGACCATCTGGAGACCGCAGGCTACATCTGGACTCATCGGTGAACAACACGCGCCCCCATTCATTTTCACCCCAGTGCTGATGATTTCTGGAAAACTGAAGTCGAGAAACACGATGACGCCTAAGACGTTCTGGTCCTGTTGCAGGTCTACAACTGATAAGATTGGCTTCTCTCAGTCCTCGTCTAACTGTTCGTTCGCTTACGTTGGTTTGCCGAACGTGCTGAAGTCGATTTCTGATTTCAACAGCTGTAGCATGACGATTTCGCAGACTTTGTAAGATGATAAAACGATCATCACGAGCGCTAGTTCTGCGTCGGGGACCAGTTCCAGGTCGTCTGGTGTAACCTTCAGTTTCCAGAAAACGTGTGAAAATACGGTGAACAGTGCTATTGGAAACATGATACTCTCGGGCAACATATCGCTCACTTCTTCCGTCTTGAAGCAACGCAACAATAGCAGCCGCTGTGTCGGGATTAACATCCATATTTTTTATGCAGAACAACTTTCAAACATTTTTCGATCTGTCAGATTCCTCACAACAATGACAACAACAGCATTGTTGAGATGGGTAAGTGGCCAACTATGCACACTGCAGTAGTAAGATCTATGGAATTTACGATTTTTACTCAAAAACACTTTTTTTCTTCGATTAAAGGTTTAATTGTTGATAAAAATACGTAAAACATGTTGTTTTGTTTGTGTATAAGATATTATAATAATACAACATCACAAAGTATTCAAATTTGAAGTTTATTTAAAAATATTCAAGTGCTCCGGTTTTCGTGCCGGTGAGTGTATCCTAACAACACAGGGATGTCCTAGGTATGTCCTTTTGATGTACCGCGGTACAAGGACATGATTGGGATATCCAGGGGATGTACCGCATGATTTGTCCAGAGGACATCCCATTTGGAATATCCATAGGATATCCCATTCATGTCCCTGGAATTTTCGATATCCACTCACATATATAATAAGAATCATCGAAACTCGTCGAAATGCTGAAAGTGTTGGTTTTTCTTCTGAATAATGATTATGTAGAAAAATAAAATATATCTCATACATTTCTGGGAAGTGACCATTTCACAAGTGGAAAATTATTAATGAATAGTATATCCTTATTCTTAATTCCCAAAAATGATATATACATATATTATAGGTACACAAATCTCAATAATTGCATTTCGGTTCTTGTGGTTTTGTCCCTTTTGGCAACATTGTTTGAATTATTTGGTAATCTGTCAGCAATGTAAATTAACCTCATAATAAAATGCGCAAGCGCAAGTTTGTTTTCTTTGTTAGAAGAGAAGATCAACGGCATTCCGGCATTCGGCATTCTTATTGTTTGTGATTGGCCATTTTCGTGAGCATTTGAAGGATTTTATCAGTTGATATAAGGTGTAGTTATATAAGGTCTAGTTGAACAATTGAAAGAATTGAGTTTAAGGTTGGTATAATATTAAAATATTGAATGTACACTTTTGCTTTTGAATCAAATAATTGATGCAATAATATATGGTTAACCCATTCTGAATATTATGTTTATAGTTCATTCATTAAGGGCCACGGAGAGAAGCCAGAGAAAGGATGATGCAACAATGCCTGCAACAAATGCACCGTCGCCCTAAAATATATATGTATAATTTAAACTGATTAATTTATCTAGTTTCCTTCATGAGTTTTTGTTTGTCGTTTTTTGTTATTATCATATTTTAACACAATGTTGCATTCATTTATGAATTAAACTTGTTTTGTGTTGAGAATCTTTGAATTTTTTTTCTCCAAATTTCCCATAAAATTCTTCAAATTATATGAATTAAAGAAATGGAAATGCCAGGATGTTCAGGGGATGTACCTCATATATATCTTCGGGATATCCCTGGGACATACCAGAAGGACATCCCATGGGTGTCCTTTTCGGTGGAAAGTAGATGTCCCTGGGACGTCCCTAGTAGGTACCATGTCCCGACAAAGGATATCCCAGGGACATCCTAGTAGCAAATGAGGGACGTCCCTGGGATGTACAGGGGATGTACTTGTGTCGTTAGGGTATATATATATATATATATGAAATTTTATTATATGATTTATCATTTACCAATAAAATAGGGGGAGAGAATTAATAAAATGCTGTACATTTTGAAAATTCACTAGAAATTTATGCGGCTTTTAGTTATCACAAATATTTCAATATTTTTTTAATATATGTACGGATATACTAGTTTTTTCGTTTAGCCAAAGCTAAACTTAGTAGTCAAAACTACTAATATAAAGTTTGATATTTAAAATCTGGGCAAATGAAAACACTTACTTATTTTGAATAATCTTAACGCCTCCTCTCTCTTCGACCCGTTTTCCTCGGCAGATTTATCACAGATATTATTGTCAATTTTTTTTATAGTATCTTCGTACAACCAATTTAAAGTTGGCATATATTCATCAAGAAATTCATTCAGTTTCGGATTTTTTCCAAGATTACCCCCAGGAGGTATATAATCCCTGGTGAATATCACCTTGAGTGCTATGCTTATTTTATGCCTGACCAGCTGGAAGGGATGGTACATATAATTTTTCAAATAATTTAACAGTCGATAATACAGTTCGCAGTTTCTCCAAGGTTGTAAATGTATAATATTATTCAATAAATGTAACTTCACTCCAGCTATCAAGGACGTCGGCTCAGATAGAGGATCATCTAGTAAAAATTCCAACAACCAATAATACCTTCTTGAATCTCTTGTGTGTAAAGATGTTTTAAGGCACACTGTCCAATCGAGTATTGTCTCAGATAAAATATTTTGATTTGCTCCCTGTAACAGTGGGATCAAACTGAACCAAAGTTTTTCAGTTTTTTCGTATGACCAGTGTTTTGATCCTCTAATTAGGCCACTTATAATTTCAGCAGCACATCTTTGACTCGACTCCTGTTTTTCTACGGCTAATTTTTCCAAGTGCGGCAAGAAAATATCCAGCATTTTATCTTCAAACAGTTTAGACAGATACTGAAACAAATTTGAGAAAATTAAGTACGTATTTCTAAAATGATAAAAAATTTTTAATACAATACATTTCGCATTAAAGAACTGATCTTTTTGCCATATATATGTAATCATTAAGCAATAGTAGACGGAAAGCAGATAAACCTGTTTTTTTTTGTACAATTTGGTTCACTAAGCACTGTAGTGGAACATTATTGCTGCACTGTCTTTTAGTTACCTGTTCAATCTGTTTTTAAATACATTTAAACTACTGGCAGTCACTGTACTCTCGATTAAAGCATTCCATGATTTGCACGACACGATTTGTGAGGTAGTTTTTTCGGAGAAGTTTGGCAGCTAATTTTGTTTAAATTTTTTTTTGAGTGGCCTCGAAGTTGTTGATTATGCTTTAAGTGAAACTTTTCTGATATATTGCAATTGTAGTGACCATATTGTATTTTAAATGTCTCTATTGAAGTCTCTCTATTAATTTGTTAATCAAAATCTTGCCAATCTTTCAGAATAGGTTAGTTCTTTGAGCTCTGATGGTATTTGTGTTAACCTCCTATATTCGTTTCTATGTCTTTAATGTAGAATAGATTCCAAAATGTGTAAGCATATTCAAGTTTTGGTCTAATAACGCTTCTATATAGTTTCGTATTTCGTTTAAATCACATAAATGAACTGGTTTTTTTGGCCATTTTCATAATCTGGTTATCGTATTTCAGATTCGATGTGACAGCAATTCCGAGGTCAATCCGTTGTGTTACAGTTACCAATGGTGTTTCGTTCAATATATATTCTTTCATTTATATACATACATATATATATATATATATATATATATATATATATTTTTTTTTTTGATAATTATTAGCAATAACAGGCTTGGTGAATCTCAAAAAAGTTTTGAAAAAGCCACGAATGTCGTGGCGAAACGTTAACTTTTTAATAAAATCGAGTTTTTTGAGATTCACCAAGCCTGTTATCGCTAATAATTATCAAAAGTTAAAAATAGTTCACAGGCAACTACAATTTAAATATATATATATATATATATATATATATATATATATATATATATATATATATATATATATATATATATATATATATATATATATATATATATACTAGCTGACCCGGCAAACGTTGTTCTGCCATATAAATTATTTTTATCTATCTAGATAGTTATCTGTCTATCTCTCTATCTATCTATCTACATATCTATCCATCAATCTATCTGACCCGGCAAACGCTGTTCTGCCATAAAAAGTATTTTTATCTATCTGTCTTTCTATCTATTCATCTATCTGCTAATGTATCTCTATATATCTATCTAGATAGTTATCTATTTTTCTATATATCTATCTATCTATCTATCTATCTACATATCTATCTATCAATCTATCTGACCCGGCAAACGTTGTTCTGTCATATAAATTATTTTTATCTATCTAAATAGGGGTTGATCGTAGAGGGGTGAAAATTTAGGGTTGTATATATTTTTGAATGCTGTATCATAAAAAAAATAGAACAGAAAATTTTGTCTGAAAAACAAAGAAAAAAATTAACGGGTGGACTACCCTTAACATTTAGGGGGATGAAAAATAGATTTTGTCGAAATCTCAGACCTAACCGATATGCACACAAAATTTCATGACAACGGTCGAGTCATTTCGAAGGAGTTTAACAAATAAAAAATAGGGGTTGATCGTAGAGGGGTGAAAATTTAGGATTGTATGTATTTTTGTATGCTGTATCATAAAAAAATGAAAACAAAAAATTTTGTCTAAAAAATAAAAAAAAAATTTAGGGGTGGACTACCCTTAACATTTAGGGGGATGAAAAATAGATGTTGACCGATTCGCAGACCTACTCAATATGCTCACAAAATTTCATGAGAATCGGTCAAGCCGTTTCGGAGGAGTATGGGAACGAACAATGTGACACGAGAATTTTATATATAAGAGATATATATATATATATATATATATATATATATATATATATATATATATATTTATATATATATATATATATATTATATAGGAAGGTATGACTCACACTTATGTTATGTTAATGTACACATATAGTGCCATATAGTGCGCAAATGAAACGTTATAGTTTACTTCTCATATGATATAAATGTTTCATATTATTCCACTCCTACAAAAACTATTAGTTGGTATCTGAAATTTTTCCTTTCAGTTTTTATATGTTTGTATTTGATATGCTTGTTGGTTACATAAAAGTCACAAAAACAAAAATCATATACAATTTCGAAATGAGATTGTTACTGTACTAATAGCAAATCAGCAAAATATAGAAACAAAAAAGACTCCAAAAATATCTAATTTTTTGAAGAGAAAAGAGTTGTTAATCAGAACAAGAAACGGAAGCAAACAGAGAATATTTGTGACTTGTGTAGAGATGCAAAAAAAGTCCAGTAGTACTCTGCATAAAGTATCCTATGTCTCATAATGTATAACTTTATATGACTCATTTTTTAGACAATTATCAGTGAATATACAGACTCAGTATGAGTCGGCCGTTCAATTTAGCGAATTGCAGCATTTCTAGACCTATGTTCAACATTTGAGCCGTAGTAAAAAAATCAAATGCATATTTTCAATTAAAATACACCTTAACTCTCATAATAGAATGAGTTTTGTGTAATACTATATAAAAATATATCATTGGTCTGTGGAAGACAGTGCCCATATGCATAGTGGTAGCGAACGTGTTAGAGGCCAAATAAAGTAGGTGTTTTTGAATTACTAGATTTTCAATCTCGGCTTTTCGGTGAGAATGTGATTATAATAATAATAATAATAATAATAATTTTATTGCACAAACAAAACAACTCTATCTGTATTTGTACAAAAAGTTTAAAGTTCAGTCTTCACTGTTCTACCACTTCAACCTAATTAAAAAGACTTAAAATGACAGTAACATTACATAAAGTGAACTAGGAAAATTCTTTAATAAGTTAAAAAATTATCAAACAACTTTCCACGGAAGCTGGTTATACGTATTCAGCAACGCAAAATCTGCATTCACAATCGAACGGTGAATTATAGAAATTGTCAAGTCACCCCGACTCAAAATCTGCATACAGCTGTTTCGATCTTATTAGATCTCATCAGTGCAGCTTATTTGACTCGGAGGGAATTAACAAATTTCTAATTGTTCCCCAATACAAATCGTGGTCAGTAACACTGGCTGGATAACAATCCAGAGCGCCATCCCACCAAAGATATTGGGAAAAAAGGAAGCTTGGAAAGTTGTTTGATAATTTTTTAAATTATTAAAGAATTTTCCTTGTTCACTTTATGTAATGTATGAAATTGACCATGGTCGACTAGTATGTTTTTCATGATTTGATTGTTGTATTTTGCGTATTAAGCGACTAGAATATTCGGAGCGCGCTCTCGTGAGTATATCCAAAGGTTTTAAATCACTATGTTAGTGTGCCTTGGAATCATATACACCACTGTTGTAGAGTAGATATCTTCATATCAAGAGGTACGTGTTTAAGCGACGAATTTCTGCATTTTCAGTCTAAGCGGTGAATTGTTGTTTCCCAATATCTTTGGTGGGATGGCGCTCTGGATTGTTATCCAGCCAGTATTACTGACCACGATTTGTATTGGGGAACAATTCGAAATTTGTTAATTCACTCCGAGTCAAATAAGCTGCACTGATGAGATCTAATAAGATCGAAACAGCTGTATGCAGATTTTGAGTCGGGGGTGACTTGACAATTTCTATAATTCACCGTTCGATTGTGAATGCAGATTTTGCGTTGCTGAATACGTATAACCAGCTTCCTTGGAAAGTTGTTTGATAATTTTTTAAATTATTAAAGAATTTTCCTTGTTCACTTTATGTAATGTATGAAATTGACCATGGTCGACTAGTATGTTTTTCATGATTTGATTGTTGACAGTAACATCCTTTTTATTTATAGCCCCATGCAGGGCTACATCCCTCTCACAAAGTCTGCAACTGCAGCATACACCTCTTAAATTTAGTCCGGAAACACGCAACAGAATTACATGCCAGAAAAATATCATGATGCTTGTTAAAAATATATGTGGCCATATAGACAAAACTCTTCTCAAACTTGGCATTCTTGTGGGCATAACTATATCCTTTCCAATCATGGAATCCTATTATGCATGGAATATTTCTCAAGACATTAGAATTTTATATATCAAAACAAAAGATTAGATACGGATAAATTGAAAAATCTACAAAATAAATATTTAGATGAATACTATGTAGCTCAATATTCTATAGATTGATTTTATAAGTTATTAATTGTTGTGAAGAATACTAATTCTCCGAAAGTCAAACTCACCTTAAAAATCAATGCTTTTCCATGGTTGAACTGATCTACTCCTTTCTTCTCTTCAAGTGATAAATAATAAAGCAGTTTCGAAACTTTTTCTTCATTAGTAAAAAATTTATATAATTCTTTTTGTTGTGCATTCATTTTTTCAAAATCGTGACCTATAGTAGACTGGTTGTCCGGTGATGAATAAACTTTGAGAGTTTTAGGCCAAGTATAATAACCCAAAGATGTGTCATGCAAATATTTTAACTCATTCCAGCTTTCTGAATTTTTAGGTAAACTATTTCTCTCGTATAACAACCACTCGTTATCTTTTCTGTAGCCAGGAACAATTGAGGATTCATTGTTGGAACTAGAAAATTTCATGGGATTGATCTCAACTTTCGTATATTTCTGCTTGTTTTGCATCAATATGAAAATAACCACCTTCAGGGCAATTTTTCTGATTGATATCGAATCGCTGATCAGAGATTCCAAAAAATATTTGACCACTGATGGATTGTACTTAACATCCAGATGGACAATGTCTCTAAGAAAAACCATAGCCAGTAGATGATACCTCCAATGTCTGTAAAGGGATAATAACAAAATAAATTTTATTTTTCAAACATGCATAACTTTTGATTATATATAATATATATAATCAAAAGTTATGCATGTTTGAATATATATATATATATATATATATATATATATATATATATATATATATATATATATATATATATATATATATATATATATATATATATATATATATTTGAATTGTTTTTGCCTATGTTGAATTTTCGGTTGTTAATGTACAGTTTTTAGCAATAAGCGATTGATAGGTGAAAAATTACTTCATCAAAAAGTGTTTTCAATACAAGATATGCAACTTTGTAAGATATTTTAATGACTGATGAATCTCTTAAAAATAGAAATGTCAAAAAAATCTATATATTTCGGATGACAGTAAATTTTCTTGGGTGATGTGCAATACATGTAGACCAGGGTAAAAGCCTTTAAAAATGATAAAAAGTGAAAAAAAATAATAGTAGAACAAAACTCATTAGAAAAGGAGGAGAATATGATAAGAATGAGAGAAAAAATGATTTACGCTCGATCTGAGGTCGGGAAGGGGAAGGGGGTGAGTTTTTAAGGGTAAAAACGATTTATCTCGATTTCCTGCAAAACTACAAGTCCTATGGAAAAAAGTTGAATAGCAAAGTTGTAGGTAATAAAAATATCTACAACTTTTGTATTCACATTTTTTTCACATAACATCAAAATTTAGGTTAAAAATTCAAAAAACCAGATGTTTGGTTTTTTATTTTTATCTTTTACAGAAACAAATTTTTTTTAACGAAATTTGGTGGAAACTTACGTTTTTATGTCCCAAATACACTGTAATTTATTTGATTTGAAATATTCATTTTTTCACCTTATTTTGTCTCAACATCGAAAAAGCACCCTAATTTTCAATCGAAAATTCTCCTTTCAAAATATCAGCTTTGTTGAAGAAGTTGGTGTGTTTTATGTTCTTTGAAATCTCTATTTTTCGATGGTGTATACATTACTATAGTAAATGTTCTCAGAAAATTAAAAAATCGGAAAAAATTCGAAGTCGAAATTTTAATTTGGCAGAAAAATTAAACGGTGGAAGAGATCATGAATAAATATTTGCGCTATATAGGAAATAATTACGCAGCAAGCAGCTATATTATTAGTGATGGGTACCTCGAAATTAAAAAATCAGTTACTGTCACAACAGTACCAGCAGTTAAGCCATCTAAAAGAGGAGCAAGAAGTCGTAGAAAAACCTCAGATAATATTCCAGAGTTCGATTATCAAAACCATACAAAAATACCATTTTTGCAAGAAAAATTTTTATCTAACGAGAAAAACAGAGACAAAATAACAAAAACGGTAATGGAAAGATTACAGTCACAAGGATTTTCCTGTAAACAAGTAGAAGAAGATGCTGATGCTTACATAATTTTGATAATCGAACTCTGGAATATCATCTGAGGTTTTTCTATGACTACGTTTTCCTCTTTTAGTTGAATTAACTGCTGGTACTGTTGTGACAGTAACTGATTTTTTAATTTCGAGGTACCCATCAAAAACAATATAGCTGCTTGCTGCGTAATGTTTTCCCACATAGCGCAAATATTTATTCATGATCTCTTCCACTTTTTCATTTTTCTGCCAAATTAAAATTTCGAATTCGAGTTTTTTTCGATTTTTTGCATTTTCTGAGAATATTCACTATAGTAATGTATACACCATCGGAAAATAGAGATTTCAAAGAACATAAAACACACAAACTTTTTGAACAAAGCTGATATTTTGACAGGAGAATTTTCGATTGAAAATTAGGGTGCTTTTTCGATGTTGAGTCAAAATAAGGTGAAAAAATAAATCAAATCAAATAAATTTCAGTGTATTTGGTACATAAAAAGGTAAGTTTTCACCAAATTTCAATGAAAATTTTTTTTTCTGTAGAAGATAAAAATAAAAAACCAAAATCTTGGTTTTTTGAATTTTTCACATAAATAGTGAGGTTATGTGGAAAAAGTGTGAATACAGAAGTTGTAGATCTTTTCATTACCTACAACTATGCTATTTGACTTTTTTCCATAGGGATTATAGTTTTGCCGGAAATCAAGATAAACCGGTTTTTACCCTTGAAAACTCACCCCCATCCCTTTCCCGAACTCAGATCGCCCGTAAATTATTTTTCCTTTTATTTTTATTATATCCTCCTCCTTTTCTAATGGGTTTCAACCTTCATTTTTTTTTGTTCCAAAAATTATCGACCCTGGTCTAATGTAAGAATATATATTTACTATTCATTTAGAGAAAGGTAATTTCAAATTAAATAAACACTTGGCAGAATTTCACGATATTATAAAAAAATTGACATTACAATTATTTCGGGTTACTGGATCTCTATCAGATTTTTTTTGGGGCTAGTGACCAGAAACAATTTTAAAGTGAATTCGTTGTGTTATAGTGAAATTTTACCAAGTGCTCAATCTGAAAATACCTTTTCTTTGAATACATATCAAAACATGTTGCAACAAGAGTTGAGCAAAATATAGATCAACGATATATCTTCACATTCAAAAGATATTGCGATGACTGCTCAACATTTACTTTAGAGAATTATATTGATCAAATTCTACAAATAGTTGCTATGATAAGCATCCATCTAAGCTTTAATTTGCGTAAGCTTATCGCCTTTCAATTGCATGCACATTACCAGTAACGAGATCTTACGGCACGAAAATTATTCCAACTACACACTACCCACGAGTCTATATTTGCTTACATGCAAATAGCACTGTTAACCTGTAAATTCTTCATAAAAACAACCCTCTATGTGTAGGAAATAACATCAAAAGTTTTCTTTCTATTCTTGAAGAGAAAAAGAATCAAAGGGCGTTTCACGAACATTATAAAATAAAGACTGAATCCTTGATGTAATCTGAAGCCATACCAATAAAAAAGTTAGTCGACAATTCTTCTAACGCTCAATATATCAACAGATAATGCTTTATGAATTTCTAATTTTGCGGGTAATTTATTTTTGAAGGCTTTTCGCAAATATGAACAATTTGAATTTTTGAAACAAAGAGATCTGTTTCTCGACTAATACAGGAATTCAAATGTACTTTAAATCTGATAGCGAAAAAACGAACTGTTTTACCTACATAAAAAGCATTACAATCAAAATAAATCAATTTACCAAGTCCGAACTTTGACATTGAAAACAATATTAGACAAATTAGGTTGCAGTCTTGTATAGTTATTTTCGTAATCCCGTTGAAAGATTATATTTTGATTCCGAAGAAAGAAAAAAACCCGTACCTCGCAATTCTAAAGAAAAATCCCAACGTCGTGCACTCTGTTGTCATGGAACAGTTTGACAGTTTTATAAACAACGTCAGTTTGTTGTGTTCTCAAGTTCGCTTTAACGACGACCATGGATGAAATTGAGGAACAAAATCAAATTCCTTTAGAAATATTGGGAGAATCATGTGCAGTGCAGCGAGTGTTGATTAACTGCCGAAAATAACTCAAGAGCGATATCAAAAAGAATATGAAAATTTTGAAATGTGTCGTAAAAGCAAGAATGTAAAGGTGGTTAATGAAGATGTATTATTAGCCTATGCGAAATGAAAATCAGAGGTTTATCCTCCCAACTCGCTGTGGACCAAGATTTCAATGTTGTTATTGTAAGCAGAATGATGTTTTGAAATAAATATTTGAACAAGTGATTTCTTAACGGCCGCCGGCCGTTATGAAATTATAACGGCCGGCGGCCGTTAACACTGACTTTTCAATTGTCATCTGAATACCGTTAAATCAAAATAACAGTATGGGATTACGAAAAATCAAAATAACAGTATGGGATTACGAAATTTCTATATTCATTCTAGTTTTAGTTAGTTTATTATTTACCCTGGAGATGGAAATATATCTGAAACCGTTCCCCTACATTTATTCTTAATTACAATGTAATTTAATGATAGTAAACAGAATAAATTAAATTTTCCAATAATTTCAGTAATACATTTTCATCTAAATATTGAGCAATAGTTTCTCATTTTTCCTGTAAAAAATTTAGCTTGCTTGCAATTGAAAAACACACTTTACGCAAAGAATATAGTATTTAGTTCTATATAGGATTCATGATAATTTGTTCAGTCATTCTAGCAACCCCTCACTACTCACAAATCACGATCATGACATGCCTTCAAGAGCAAATCCACGCATTTGTTGTAATACTTTTCTCTGGCTTCGCAGGCGGCTTTCAGCTTGTCAGAACTCTCTTTATTATTTTCCACTGAAAATGCCGTACAGCCCGGGAAGTCTTTACACAACTCGCAAATGTTCTTCAAGTTCTGTTCGGGAAATTCAAACTTTATAAGAGGTGTCTGGAAATTCGAAGCCACGACGTCGGAAATGTGTGTTATCAAATTTATGATGGACGGTTTCTCCGAAGGCATTGAAGTAACGAGTAACGGCCATATTTCACTGATAAATTCCCAATCCTGCCTTAAAATTATAGGAGAACATTTTCTGCCATTAAGGATGTATAGACATCCCTTGAATTTTTCATGGTTCTTTTCTGTATTCATCTGAAGTATTTCCTTGATTTTTCCTGTTAGTAGCGTGTGGCAGTTGGAGAAACTATTAATTAAAGATAGTAATTTCGTCTGCGAAAAGACTCTTACCTGAAAAAATAGAGTTGTTACCTTATGAACTATTTATCCAAATAAAAATGCCAAAATGCTTGGAATGAAGTTGCGTAAATAATATAACAATATATAACGGTATACCTCTAAGGCCCGGTTGTACAGTAGCGGTTTAAGCCATGGTTCTACTGAGCTAGGCTCAAGGATGAACTCGGTTCAATAATAGCTTTCAGTTGTACAGGTTATTTTGAAGACTAGCTTTACTAAACCGAGTTCAAGAAAATATGTGTTATGTTGGTATCGTTTGCACATGCGCTGTTAATTTTTTTGTCGTTGCTGCATGCAGAGCAGCAGCATTGCAGATATGTTGTGATTTATGTTAATTTGAATTTTGAAAACGGACACGGAACTTGTATGTTGCATTGTGAAACGGTACGCCAAGCTGTATCTTTTTAAAACGAATTAAATAAATTGTTAATAAAAAAGTTAATAATAATAGTAAATGAAATAAAAGTACCTACTACAAAATTTTTTTATGATTATGATATGGAATTCAAATTTTTATGCTCATAATTATGTAATCATTAGAAGAAGCTTACATAGGACACTAACATATATTTCTTAAATAAAGAAACAATTTATTACTACAGTTCTCTGAAGTAATTCATCAATTGATGCCTCACAACATTGTTGATATTATGAATATTGTTAGCATTCATGTGAGGTTCTAAATTTACATTATCAACAAAATTAACTGCAGTTTCTTCCATACAACAAAATGGTCCATTCTATCTCTATATTTCTTTGGTTGTCTTCCAGCATTATTTAATACTTCTACTATTTCAGCAAAGTCCTCATCGTCTGTTAGTTCCTGAAGATTATCATGTAGCTAATGAGCCATTATTTTTATTTTAAATTATTTTGACAAAAATATAATCTAATATTATGATGATACCTCTACCTTTCCAACAATTTAATACAAGGAGTGAGGTTATATTATCTTTGAGCTCGGTTTAAGCGCCTGAATTTGATGGTTCAGCTGAACCGCATAATTTGACAGCCGGTGAACCAAGCTTTGCGTTGAACTAGCTCTGTGCAACGTTACAGTCTCATTTAAACCAAGTTCAACCTTGAGCTTGACTTAAACCGTGACTGTACAACCGGGCCTTAGTAAGGTTCAAAATATGGGACTGCGTAACCCGGGTCTGAAGCTAGTAAAAACGTTTCTAAAAAACAGGCGACAATATAAGAAAGTGAACAGCAAAAAAGTGCGCAAGAAAATATCAAATGTGGCATAGCACAAAAGTCGGTTCTAGGTCCGTTTCTCTACTTCCGGTATAGAAAGCTTAGCAACAGTGAAACTCCACTGCAAATATTTTATGTTAACGGATGATACGGCCCATGTATTTTCAAAAACAAAAGTGAAGAACAACTTCAAAATATAATGAACAATAACTTGAATTTGTTTTATAAATGGTTTTGTGCAAATACCTTATTTTTCAATAAAGCCATTCATACGATTTATAGCAAAAAACAAAATCATTAAGCCCCTCAAAATTCAAATACAAAACATTCCTTCAAAATAAATGAGAAAGAATTGTCATTTAGGATAAGCAATAGGTAGACGAAAAGCTAACCTGAAATACGCATGTGCAAGCAATCTTTAAAATGCACGCATAGGCGCCATTAAAAAAGAAAGCGATTGTCTTAATCCCAAGTGAAGAATGCATTTTTATAATTAATGTATAATTGCGGTTCTAACATACATGACTCTAATTTTGGCGCGTACTTCAAATGAAAGCAAAGAAAGGCTGCAAATATTGCAGAATCGGGCAATAAAAAGTGTCATTAATGTCGGTATGAAATAAATTCCGAATATTTGTACGGGAATTTTAATATTCTGCTGATAACAAAATTGGTAAAACAACAGGAATGTAAGTTTACCTATGAGATAAATAAAAAATGAAGGACGCCCTACTGCGTAGCACTAGGAATGATAAAACCCCTCGGCGCATGTGCATGTCACCAATATTTTTTGAATGTACCTATTATATAAATTAAATAACAATGAAAGTCGATTTTACGAATTAAATGAAGGAAAATTGCAATAAACGTATTAATAAGTCGATATTACGAATAAAATCCGTGAAAATTTAGCAAAAAAATTCATTGATTGACTGTCGAATTTGAATATCCTATCCCGGCTCATTTTGCTGCAAATTATGAATCAAACTGATAAGATATCTCTATGGATGGGAAGCAGACACAGACGCAGAATCAAGCTTAAGCTATCAACGTCGCTTGGTTACCGTGGCACAAGGACGCATGTTTTGTATCGACCTTGGCGCATGCGCATGTCGTAATGCCTATCTAAAAAACGCTATAATTTTTTATTCTTCGTTGGGAAAAAATTGGGAACAAAACTTCTCTGATGAAATTATATGTATTTTATCGATATCCGTTGGAATTTTTTAAATCGGACCAGATCCCAACTTTTTGTAGTGAGAATTTAGCTTCACCTCGGGGTAAAAACGCTATATTTTTTAATTCTTCGTTGTGAAAAAGTGGTAATTCAAATTCCATAATGAAATCATATGCGTTTTATCGATATCCGTTGGAATTTTCAAAATCGGGCCAGTTACCAACTTTTTGTCGTGAGACTATAACCCCTTTAGCTTCGCCTCGGGGTAAAAAATGTCGATAGGGTATTTCTCATCACAGATTGAAGACTAACTGAAATAGATATATTGAGAGAAAGATATATTACTTACATTTCTATATTGACAAACGCTAAGTTCGAACAAATCGAACAAGATTTGCTTGTGGGTATTCGAAAATGCATATCCGGTACCTTCTATTCTGATAAGTTGTTGAATCGTAGCTCTTTCAATCAATAATTGTCTCAACTGGTATTTTTTATCGAGGAGACGATTCTGACTGACTTTTTTCAGAAGATTGAAACTTTTCCAATTTTGCTCCAAATCTACTACAAGCGCTTTGTTGAAAAGTAGAACATTGTATAACTATAAATAAATAAAACGTTGTATATTAGACACTATTTTCAGAGAAGATCAATTAAAACTCACATTTGCAACCACAAATAAACTTTTCGTGTCGCCTTCATCAACTTCCAGTAATCTTTTCTGGACTTTGTGTAATGTGTCCGCAATAGTTTTTCTTATATTAGTACCATCCGGCATTGTTACTGCATGAATTTTTGTTTCTACAGCTTGAAATTCTGTAACTATTGCAACGGTGTCGCTCCTATAGAAAAAGAATTCGTAAATATAACTCAAATTTACAGTCAAATAAAATATTTGTCAATTTATTGTAATCTTTAACAATAAGCGATTATATTGCTTATTTTGATGTCATTTTAAATAAATAGATACTAAAGATATATCTGAATCAAACAATGAAATGATTAGATCCTATCAGTGTTAAAAAAACATGTTTTATTAAATAAAACAAGAAAGCATGTTTTATTTGTACATAGGCCAAGCTACAGAGATTTTTTCATGTAAAAAGTGTTAGAAGAAAACCAGCTCCGCCATTGTGTGTAAAATAGTTCCACATGATATAGTGATATGTTTTTCACTCGACATTATTATTTATGTCTTTGTTATTAACAATTTTATGCAAAAAATCGCTTATAAAATTGAAACTATTAGAGTAATCGTGATGATGTCAATAGACTTATTGTAGAAAATGAAAAGACGAAAAAAATGAGAGGTCGGACGACTCGATCAGACCCTTAGTCTAAGGGTAAATTGGAAAAAACCGTATAAAATGCAGTTTTTTCAAAAGTTCATAACTCGGTTATTTTTTGAGTTGTAGCGTAGATCCGATTAGTATTATTTATCAATATAAACTTCATTTGTGCGAAGAGCAGGAACTGTCCGATGTATAGTTTTTGATCTGTGGCCATTTGATTATGTTACTATGCAATTTTCCAGCAGACCTGAATGCGACAGATATGGTCTGATTTCAATTTACAAAAAAGATTTTGAAAGTAGAATTCTCATAGTTCAAAACGTTCATCTTGGTTTCACATGAAAACGCTGAGAAATATGTTAAAAATAAAGCTGAACATGACGAAAAACGGCCGAGCGCGTAAGAGTAGTTGAAGAGTGGGGGTAGATCAGCAGGCAAGGAGAAGTATGACATTCGAAAGCGTCAGCATTTTGAACGTGACAGTAATTTCTAAACGTTGTCAGATAATAATTGTAAACCCCCACTCTTCAACTACTCTCACGCGCTCGGCCGTTTTTTATCATGTTCAGCTTTATCTTTAACATATTTCTCAGCGTTTTTATGAAAAACCAAGATGAACGTTTTGAACTATGAGAATTCTACTTTCAAAATCTTTTTAGTAAATTGAAATCGGACCATACCTGTCGCATTCAGGTCTGCTGGAAAATTGCATAGTAACATAATCAAATGGCCACAGATCAAAAACTATGCATCGGACAGTTCCTGATATTCGCACAAATGAAGTTGATATCAATAGCTAATACTGGCCGGAGGATCTACGCTACAACTCAAAAAATAACCGAGTTATGAACTTTTGAAAAAACTGCATTTTGGACGGTTTTTTCCAATTTTCCCTTAGACTAAGGGTCTGATCGAGTCGTCCGACCTCTCATTTTTTTCGTCTTTTCATTTTCTACAATAAGTCTATTGACACCATCACGATTACTCTGATAGTTTCAATTTTATAAGCAAAAAACTAAAAAAAGCGATTTTTTGCATAAAATTGTTAATAACAAAGATATAAATAATAAAGTCGAGTGAAAAACATATCACTATATCATGTGGAACTATTTGACAAACAATGGCGGAGCTGGTTTTCTTCTAACACTTTTTGCACAAAATGCTCACTCTAATTCTCTGTAGCTTGGCCTAACAAAACAGTTTTTTGTTTTTACTGTTTGAAATACTTGATATAAAGAACAAGTGTAAAACACTAACGCACATGTATATTATAATACTTTTTTCCTTATGTTACGTTATGGTTCAATATTTAAATACAAATATAAAAAAGGCTGTAATAGTGATAAAATATTATTCAAAGCATTCATTTACCTAACACATCCTATGCTTTTGATAAATAATTTCCCTGTTTCTGTGGAAACTAGCAACTAGTGTTAGCCACTGTTTTTATATCTTTTACACTTAAAGCTTTTTAGGAGTAGCAACTGCAGATGTGATTTATGGTACCTACTCAATACTTACATTTAATAACTGATATTGAATTCTCGCACATCACTTGGTGAAACATCATAAAGAATAAAGTATAAACTTTAAAATAAAAACACTTGGCTTATGTTTCACAATATAAAAAATATTTAGATACTGTATTTAGCAGTAGCGAAAAGTCGACATGTTTCGAGTTATGAACTCATTATCAAGACTGACTACAGGAGAGTATTGCATCGTAATTTATAAAACAGACAAACGCAAAGGTGATACCTGAAAATCAATTTGTTCGTTTACAAGGGGTAATTGACTATTATGGGCGGAACTTATTTCGAGAATTTCGAGATGGTCAAGGCGTTTACCCTTGTTACCTGAATGTAACAATTTGGTTTTGTTGAAATCCAGGAAGTGATTGAATTTTATACGATGTTCAGAGAAGCCAGTGGTATTTTTGTTTTGTAAAATTGACTTTTTATGTTCTTCAACACGAATATTTATATTCCTTCCTGTCTGTCCAATATAGAAAGCAGGACATTCGTCGCAAAATATTTTGTAAATACCACTGTTTTCTCCGATGTTAGATTTTTCTTTATTATTGACCAAGAATGACTTCAAGTTTCTTTTATTTGTACAAATTGTTTTAACGTTATTTTTCGATAGTCTGTTACAAATTTTGCTACTCAAATTAGGCACATAATTTATTGGGAAGTATTTTTGTTCTTCATTAATAGTTTGCGTGGGGTATATTGAATGCAACAGATACTTTATTCGTTTTTTCCCAATGAGCTTGTCGATAAGACTTTTATTGTAATCGTTATTGATGGCTAATAATTTAATTGTATTAACTTCAGTTTGAAAATGTGTTTCCGATAATGGAATCGTGAACAACCTATGTATGAACGAATGAAAAGCACTGAGTTTTATTTTAATGTGTTGGTTACTGTCGCTGTGAATTAAAGTATCTGTGAAGGTTGGTTTTCTATAAATGTTGAAAGTAAGAGAATTCAAATTCCTAGCAATCTGAACGTCTAAGAAATTCAAGATACCGTTTTCGTTTTCTACTTCTTTTGTAAATTGAATCGAGTTGTAGAAAGTATTTATATATTTAAGGAAATTATCTAACTGCCTATCTGTACCGGTCCAAATACAAAAAATATCATCTACATAACGCCTCCATAATAAAACGTTAGTAATTAAATTATTATCAGCATTGAAAATTTTTTCTTCTAAGTTATTCATGAAAATTTCACTCAACAAAGACGATAACGGTGATCCCATGGGCTGTTTTATAAATTACGATGCAATACTCTCCTGTAGTCAGTCTTGATAATGAGTTCATAACTCGAAACATGTCGACTTTTCGCTACTGCTAAATACAGTATCTAAATATTTTTTATATCGTGAAACATAAGCCAAGTGTTTTTATTTTAAAGTTTATACTTTATACTAACATTTAGCTTAAAAATTATAAAATAATATACGTTTCAACATTTCCTTACTAAGACTAAGCAATATATATATTTTTAAGAAATGAGTAGAAATTGTTTTAGTAATTTTATTGTTCATTTTAATGCAATTTTTGAACAAGACAGTGTTTAATCATATGAACCCATTACTTATTTATATGAAATTAAACTGATTCTAAATGGACAGTTAAAAACACGTGTAAAACAATTGTTTTAAACATAACCCCGGATCCGATAGAATAGTGCAAACCAAATTTTACTCACATATGAAGAGGAGCCTCCACCCACATTGGAAGTACTGTATGGGCCGCCATCATAGCATTTATTATAGTCAAAGAGTTTCTAAGCTGTTTCCTAGATAATTCTATTTCTCCGCAACAGTACTGGTTCATTTTCTCTAATTCCGGAATGAGGTAGGTGTTGATGAGGAGTTGTACTGCATTTACTTCTCTTTCGCCTGGAGTATACCATTCCACCTTCAAATCTGTATTTATAAGAGAATATCCCCATTCTCTGGAAGAATACTAAACTTCATAAAAAACATTTGATCTGATCAGCAAATATACTAAAAATAATAAGAAGCAAGTTTTGCCTTAAATACAAAACAATATCTTAAATTAAACTTGAATTTTGTTTTTGACATAGGACTGGTATTAGATATATTTATTTATTTATTTGCTTGCTTGTGTTACCTGCATTACAAGTTATTGCAAGGTAACAATACAAAAAATAAAATTTTTTGTATCTGCAGAGATGTATAACATCTGTACGCAGCACAAACTATGGCTTAAAGCTAGCTTATTTTAAAAACTTAAAACTAAAATACATTATGTATATATAACATTTTATTTGCTTATTCCAGTTTTTATTTCATGCTGTCTATTATTTTTTGATCTTACTATTCATTTATGATAGTTGTTCCTATTTACTTATTTTTATTCATTAACTCCCTTTTTTTCCCTTTCATTTATGAATATTTTGTACTTTTTTTTTATTTGTTTATTACTTAATATTTTGAGTTCATTTGGAAGTGAGTTAAAAGTTTTAGTTGCCACAAATTCTGATATTTTTTTACCTGCTCCCAATGTAGGTTTAGGTAGTTGTATAGATTTATTCCTTGTGCTAACATTATTGTCTATATATCTATTTTTTAGTTCTTCATAATGAATAATTAAAGCTTGCAAATTATATTTTTCATTAATGTTAAGTGGCAATACATCATTTTCTTTATTATAGTATACAATTTTTACAATCTTTTCATGTACTTTGACTAGCGATATCAGTACTGTTGCGCTAGCACCACCCCATGCAACAATTCCATATGTAGCTTTACTATAGTATAAACCAAACATAATAGCTTTCAAAGAATTAAAAGACAATATATTTTTTAATTTTGCTAGAACATAAATTAAATATTTAGTTTTATTTATAATGTTTTTCACTTGTTTTTCCCATCTCAAGTGCTCATCTATTATTATTCCCAGATACCTAGTTTCATCCACTCTTTGGATAGTATCACCATTTATTGTAATGATAAAGTTATCAGGTTGCATGTCTACGTAGTTGGAAAAAGTCATACAGACGGTTTTTTTACTATTGAGAACTAAAAAGTTATTGTGTAGCCAAGTATTCAATTTATGCAAGATCAAATTAAGTTTATTTTGTAATGTTATCCAATTGATATCATGGTACAAGAGGACTGTATCGTCAGCAAAAGATAGAATCAATATATTATCGTTATTTTGTATTGTAAAAATGTCATTTATATAAATTATAAAGAGCAATGGGCCAAGGATAGTTCTTGTGGAACACCAGTGTTAACTGTTTTTTCATCACTGACGACGCCATCGATTTTAACCACTTGTTTTCTATTGCTTAGGTAGTCTTTAATTAATAAATTTGGTAATCCTTTTACTCCTATGTTATCAAGTTTTTCCAACAATAAATGGTGATTTACAGTGTCGAACGCTTTGGCTAGATCAAAGAAAACAGCAGCAATTGGTGTGCTTTTATCTAATTTCTGGTATATGTGAGTGGTTACACATGCTAATGCTTCGTTGGTTCCTTTTTTTTTGCAAAAACCATATTGTTGCTTTGATATTATCTTATGTTTTTCAGCAAATTGTAGTAGCCTTATTTGTAGTACTTTTTCACATATTTTTGCTAAATTCGATATTAGAGATATAGGTCTATAATTGGTAGGCTCATGTTTATTACCTGATTTAAAAATAGGCACTACTTCAGCTTTTTTAAAAGCTGTTGGCAAGATTCCTTGTGTAAGCATCATATTTATTATATGTGCCATAGGACAAGCAATGAAGTTGGATAATGTTTTAATAACAGAAGCATGTATACCATCAATCCCACCAGCTTTAGATTCTAAGCTATTTATTATTTCACTTATTTCTAATGGACTAGTTGGTACAAAAAATATAGAACCAGGATTGGTTCTAGCTTTGGTTTTAGTCTTATTTATTTATTTATTATTATATATGTTTGCATGTATTTTATTCTTTATGATTTTTAAAATTGAGATTCTTTTCATTATATAACATTTAATGAGTTTTTCACGTCAAAACGGATCTGAAATATTTAACTTCATAATTATTCAGATTTACTATACTTTACTCCCTATTATGTACCCTATTATGTAATAGGGAGTCTTCTTCTTCATCAGCCTTCTCTCATGTCCAGGAGTGGATGAGAGAAGGCTGATGAAGAAGAAGACCCCCTATTACAGTGTTCCACCATGAATAGCAATTTTTCTAATTTCATGAATACTGTAAGCAAATTTTTTCACCACATGAGTGAAAAATTTAACGTGTTTCTGCTTCTAATGGGAACAATTTAAATATTTTCTGAAGTATCATGGAAATCATATCTTTGTCTATTTCTTGAAAACTTACCTGACAGGTAGAAACTCTTTGACATGCAATGAGTAAGGCTTTTCAGAGCTTCTTTTTTCTAATGGTTGAATAGAAGTAAGTGTGAACAACATAAAATTGAGCATGTGAATACTTATTTTGGTAGCTTGTACGCAAGCCAAATGAAGAGTTTTATTCAGAACATCCATCAATCGATCTATATAGTCTACTATCTCATTTCGGCCATCCACAACCTATATGACAAATGATTAGGAAAATTTTTATTCAAATTAACTATATTTATATAGTTACAAATTTCCAATGAAATTTTTTTAATTAAATATGTTTTACCTCTCAATCGCTAATTATTGCCAAAAACTGATTTTTTTTAACAATTAAAGGCGTCCTTGTTTCTAGGAAAACTTAATGAAAAGAGACAAATTACACATACCTCTGACAGAATCAACATGTTGTAGAGAATTTCGCCATCCAAATGTTCTTCTTTTACTGCATTTGTATGTTCATCGAAAAGTGACTCAATTTTATCACACAAGTATGGTATGAATAGTTTCAACGATTCTTTAGGATTCACTTTGCAAAAACTACCACATAGAAATGCCGTCAGTCTTCCAGCAACGTCAACTTCCAAAATATTGCTCATAATAAAATTTATCACTTTCTTCAAAGCAGTCTGAAAAAAATGTTTAAAACTATGGTCAAATTACACTCTTTAACTAGTGAATTAGAGAAAACTAAATTCAAAACAACAATTTAATTTATAAAGAGACTATTCAGCAATGCGCTCTCCTCTAAGGCCTCTTTTAGCCAAAATATTTATGTCAAATCTGGAAGAACACTTTCTAACTAAATATTATGATATTCTGTTTTGGTAATGTATGTCGATCACATTTTAATAGGCTTCACTGGCAATGAAACAAACCTACAACAAGTTTCGAATCATATAAATAGTATACATGCTAATATAAACTTTACAGATGAAAAAGAAATGTATGAAAAAATTGATTTTCTAGAATACAAGAAAAAAAATTATCTTTCAATATTTTCAGAACACCCACTTTTACAGAAACAAAAATCCGCAAATATTCCATTCACCCTAGGTCATACAAAATATTACATATCAGTCATTGATACATAGTGCTTTCTCTCTTCCCCTTGAGGTAGATAGGCAAAATACAGAACTTTTTAATAAAATAATAAAGTATTTCTTTATTTGCTGACCCTTAAACAGTAAATTACATTACTGGCACCAGGGCCTACTAATACATTTAGAGAAACTAGAAAACGCAGAGTATATTCAATCTTATAACAATAATAATAAAAAACAAAAATAATAAAACGGAAAGTCTATTCCAAATTCAAGAATTCCTTCAGGAGATGGCACAATCTTTTATAGTTTTCAATGTTAATTATATTTAGGGGTATGGAATTAAATACTTGGATGCTTCTGTAAATAGGAGAATTCTGAGTCTCATTTGTTTTTCTAAATTTGTTTCTCACTGTCTTGTCAAATAATTATGATATTATATTTGTTGTTTTAATTTTGTTTGAGTTTTTTTTGACAATTCTTTATGCCATATATTAATTTTACTTGTTCTAATTTTTTCAAGTCCTGTATGTTAAGAATGTTAGTTATTTTATATATATGTTCTGTTGATGTTCTGTGTTCAATATTAAAGATATTTTTAATTGCTTCGTTCTTTGTTGCTTATTGATTACATAATTTGGTGCGTTTCCCCAGCAGCGTATTAGATATCTGATATAAGGTTCTATAAAACTATTATACAGTAAATATCTACTTTGTATATCCAATAATTGCGAACAACTTTTTATAGCACCTATCATGGGAGAGATTTTAGATACTACAGTACTTACATGACTATTCCATGTCAATTTATTATCTAATACTAATCCTAGATATTTATATATCTTAACTTCTTTTAATTTTACATCATTTATTGATAAATCTAGATCACAGTACCTTTTGTTTTTTTGCTTCATTATCATATAAACAGTTTTTTCAGTATTTATACTTAATTTATTATGACACAGCCATTGAAGGTAATTTTGCATATCACAGTTTATATCACGATTTAAATTTTCAATGTTTGTATCTGATAGGACCATCACCATATCATCAGCATACTTTAAAAAATTAACAAATAGCAAGGGATGATGGTTATGACAATGCTATTATAAACTATTTATTCAAGAAAAAACAGAAACAAATACGTAGCCAAATATTTAATACTTCAGATAACAACAACTATTATGACAATAGTAATAATAATTTCTACATTAGTTTAAATGAAATATCAAAAGAACACCATACAAAAATATTACCCTCACGATTACCACTATAATGCACTATGGGTTCTGTGAAACCTGTGCATGCACTATTCATTACAACTTAATATAAATTCAAATTAATTTTAATTCACAAAGAAAGGAAGAAGAGAAAAAAGAAAAAACCAGACCATTTATACTATATCAACACATTCATAGTATATACTCTATCCATTTTCCAGCATAAAAGAACTTTCCAAGAGCCACTTATTGAGGAGCTTAGCTTTATTTCTAGTGTAAGGCAATGTTCTAATATTGGAGGGCAACGAGTTATAAATTTTTGGGCCACTACAGCTAATGTGCATCTGTACAGCACTGCACTTCACATAAGGCGTCAGCAAATGTCCATGTGTCACATTCCTGGTCTGAACTTCGTGACGCACATAGTTCTTATAATGAGAATTCAGCATCATGTACCTTGCCGCAGACCTAATGTACATTTGATCAACATTTAGCAGTTTACTTTCCCTGAACAATAGTGTAGTTGAGTATCTACTACTTTTAGAAAGCATAGTCTTTATGATACGCTTTTGGACAACATTCAACGGTGCCAAGACAGATTTATATGCATTCCCCCAAACGACGATACCATAACCTATAATGGATTCTACCAGTGAATGATAAATCATCTTCAAGGTGTTCAGAGTTACTATGTGACGCATCTCCACAAACTTATAAATTAACTTTCTGACTTTATCTATAAGATAATATATGTGTTTTTTCCATGTTAAACACTCATCGATGTATACACCTAAATATTTGATATATGTCACTCGTTCTACTGTAGCTTCATTTTCATTTGCATTTCCAGATCTACTAGATCCAACATTATTGATTTTCATGTTATTCAAATGTGGTATCGTCCTCTGGTTGAAAGCAAAGGTGATAAACTTTGTCTTGGCAATATTTAAGGTCAACATGCTTTCATCAAACCATTCCTTAATTTTAAAAAGAGTTAATTCTGCCTTTCGATATGCCATGTCCCAAGTTTTGCTTCTTATAATTACTGCAGTATCATCTGCATAACAAAAAATATCTCCTTCATCTAACATAGATAGTACTTCATTCACGTAGACTGTAAACAAAACTGGGCCCAGCACTGTCCCCTGTGGCACCCCGTAGTTAATGTGCAATGGTTTACTCATAACCTCACCTATTTTCACCTTTTGAGTTCTGTTGCTAAGATAGGAGCGAAATAAGTCATTTGCAACCCCTCTTACTCCAACATTGTGTAATCTTTCTAGTAGGATGTTATGATCCACAGTGTCAAACGCCTTCGCAATATCCAAAAACATCCCTATAACCTTTTCACCATCATTCATGTACTTCAATATTTTCTCTGTAACATTACACATAGCTTCCTCTGTTCCTGTATTCTTTTTGAAAGCATACTGGTTTCCCGATATGATTCTATATTCTTCAAAATAAGCAGCAAGTCTAAGCTTGATACACTTCTCTATTAATTTTCCAATTGTACTAACTAATGCAATAGGTCTGTAGTTTGAAGCCAATGTCTCAACACCACCCTTATAAACAGGAACAACAATAGCTCCCTTAAGGATATCTGGATAGACGCCAGTAAGAAAAATACGGTTAACAATATGCAGTAGCGGCTTCAGCAGCTACTGCATATTGTTATATATCAAATTACAAAAAAAACATATACATCATTAATTTATTTTGGCTCAACATCCAACGAAATTGGCAACATAATCTTCCAAAATAATATAAAAGTAGTCTTCAAAGCTTTTAGAATCTATTGAAATATACAAATACAATAAAAATAACCAGTAAATTTTTTAAATGACCAAACAGATGTACCGAATTCCCCATTATTTGGTGTTTTCTATAACAATTTTATGTTAGTCATATACCTTTCATTTATATAGTTTCAATTATTATTTTATGGTGGTAGCAAATCCATCCCTTGTATATCGACCACTATCGTAAATACTGTACAATGACAAAAATGTTCATTTGCTTGAAAATTTAGTAGTATCTTAGTATCACAGAACTACAGTCGCAATGAAATAAATAAAAATAGTGATAAAAGCAAAGTTTATTGTTTTTGATTTAAACCTTGTCAAACTAATATTTTGGGTAATTTCTAAAGGATTACTTACCGTGAAAATTTCCGGAGAACATTGCCTAAGTATTACTGTGATGGCAGATGCCATTGCGTGTTCAGACACGATCTCCATTTCACCTCTAATATTTATTTCTCCAGTCTGTTGTTCCGGCCGGACAAAACCAAGAGAGCAAGACTCTACCCAGACACAAACTCTGTCGATAAACTGAACAACGAAGTCCTCAAAACCAGCCGTTGCTTCACAAATAATGTGTTCCTCTTCTGTCAGATCATCGTAGTAGTTTCCTGCATCTGAGGAATTTATTATGGGTATCATGGAAACGAACTGCGTTATGAAATGAAATGTAGTGAAACACTTCCTAAAATCGTTTGGATCTATCCCAGGTAGCACAGCCATCAGTAAGGGAATTATATGAGTTGGACCTTCTGGATAATTATTTCTGGCACCGTCCGCCATATGCCTGAGAATATTTTTGAATATCTGAGTTGACAAACATAATTATTTCATAATTACTCACCTTGAAACTGATACCATAGCACCCATAGCTGAAATCAGACGATGAGGTTCTGTTAAAATATCTAGAGAAGCATACATATTCTCTAACGCCATGGGAATAATAAGATGAGGTCTTAGAGAAGCCAAATGTTGGAAAGTAAAAGTTATATCGCTAGAAATACCCCTGGAGTACATAGCCAACTCCATACAAGGTCTTAAAGCAATGACAAATCTATCTATATCAGCATCGCTAAGTTTAAATTCTTCAGGTACCTCTTTTTCCCAACTTTTTGGGCGGTAACGTTCAACATACACTCTATTGACAAAATAAAGGGTTAATTTGTTAAGAATTTCCTTTAACTTAAATGTCCACCTACAAAGAAAAACATTATTTATTGAAAAATATATTCAAATTTGTTCAAGTATTTAAAGTGTTCAAGATGTAAATAAGAGTTCACAAATCACAATATGTATTCATTACAATTTTATTCAATTTATTATATGCCATCCGCTTAATTTGTTTAAAATAAGAATATATTTTTGATAGTTAACATAGAATATTTGAATTTTCTATATAGTAGGAAAAAACTATTTAATTGATTTGATATTGTAGAGAAGAGAATCGTTAAAAAGAGTAAATTTACTTCGTTTATATGTTGAGATGTTAACTTCAAATATTTATACAATTTTTTTCTGAAATGTTTGATTAAGCAAAACTTTACTAACACTTGATGAAATTAACAAGTATTAGGCCAAGCTACAGAGATTTAGAGTGAGCATTTTGTGCAAAAAGTGTTAGAAGAAAACCAGCTCCGCCATTGTTTGTCAAATAGTTCTACATGATATAGTGATATGTTTCACTCGACTTTATTATTTATATCTTTGTTATTAATTTTATGCAAAAAATCGCGTTTTTTTAGTTTTTTGCTTATAAAATTGAAACTATCAGAGTAATCGTGATGGTGTCAATAGACTTATAGTAGAAAATGAAAAGACGAAAAAAATGATAGGTCGGACGACTCAATCAGACCCTCAGTCCAAGGGAAAATTGGAAAAAACCGGCCAAAATGCAGTTTTTTCAAAAGTTCATAAGTCGGTTATTTTTTGAGTTGTAGCGTAGATCCTCCGGCCAGTATTAGCTATTGATATGAACTTCATTTGTGCGAAGATCAGAAACTGTCCGATGCAAAGTTTTTGATCTGTGGCCATTTGATTATGTTACTATGCAATTTTCCAGCAGACCTGAATGCGAAAGGTATTTTTCAATTTACTAAAAAGATTTTGAAATTAGAATTCTCATAGTTCAAAA
Organism: Cynegetis impunctata; assembly: GCA_030704885.1. Classification (NCBI taxonomy): domain Eukaryota; kingdom Metazoa; phylum Arthropoda; class Insecta; order Coleoptera; family Coccinellidae; genus Cynegetis; species Cynegetis impunctata. The sequence continues at coordinate 456,035 of JARQZK010002199.1, read as the reverse complement.
CGTTCATCTTGGTTTTTCATAAAAACGCTGAGAAATATGTTAAAAATAGAGCTGAACATGACGAAAAACGGCCGAGCGCGTAAGAGTAGTTGAAGAGTGGGGGTAGAGTAGCAGGCAAGGAGAAGTATGACATTCGAAAGCGTCGGCATTTTGAAATCGGACCATAGTCCGATTTCAATTTACTAAAAAAATTTTGAAAGTAGAATTTTCATAGTTCAAAACGTTCATCTTGGTTTTTCATAAAAACGCTGAGAAATATGTTAAAAATAAAGCTGAACATGACAAAAAACGGCCGAGCGCGTGAGAGTAGTTGAAGAGTGGGGGTTTACAATTACTTTCTGACAACGTTTAGAAATTACTGTTTCGAATGTCATACTTCTCCTTGCCTGCTGCTCTACCCCCACTCTTCAACTACTGGAGTATGTGTTGATATGTTGATTTAAAATTTAGACTATATTGTCATTGACGTTATTTCATTTGCTGTATCATATTTGTTAACATCCTTTGAAATAAATATAATTATTATTATTATTATTATTACTCTTACGCGCTCGGCCGTTTTTCGTCATGTTCAGCTCTATTTTTAACATATTTCTCAGCGTTTTTATGAAAAACCAAGATGAACGTTTTGAACTATGAGAATTCTAATTTCAAAATCTTTTTAGTAAATTGAAAAATACCTTTCGCATTCAGGTCTGCTGGAAAATTGCATAGTAACATAATCAAATGGCCACATATCAAAAACTATGCATCGGACAGTTTCTGATCTTCGCACAAATGAAGTTTATATCAATAACTAATACTGGCCGGAGGATCTACGGTACAACTCAAAAAATAACCGAATTAAAAATTTTTGAAAAAACTGCATTTTGGACGGTTTTTCCCAATTTTCCCTTAGACTAAGGGTCTGATCGAGTCGTCCGACCTCTCATTTTTTTCGTCTTTTCATTTTCTACAATAAGTCTATTGACATCATCACGATTACTCTGATAGTTTCAATTTTATAAGCAAAAAACTAAAAAAAAACGCAATTTTTTGCATAAAATTGTTAATAACAAAGACATAAATAATAAAGTCGAGTGAAAAACATATCACTATATCATGTGGAACTATTTTACACACAATAGCGGAGCTGGTTTTCTTCTAACACTTTTTACATGAAAAAATCTCTGTAGCTTGGCATATATACCAAGTATACATATCAACTTAGACACTCTATGAAAAAAAGTAGAGATCAGCACTATGAATAGATATCATTCTGTCCACCATCATTTAACAATACAATTCGTTTTCTCAAATTGAAATAATAAATTAAGAACACCTGTATGATACATACAATTATTCATAATATACTTAAGATCTTAAACACAGTTTTACTTCATAATCAGTATTACCTTCCAAGATTGGCATTATACAAAAATGTCCTGATCATTTGCAAAAACTTCTCCAGATATTCAAATGAAGTTTCAGTTTTGTGATTGAGAGTACTAATAATCCACAGAGCGATAGGACCAAAGTCAAGCAGATGAGTTTTATTCGGCATCTTAATTTTGTAATAAACAGGAAGTTGGAATGAACGAGAAAACCTTGCATACATAATAGGAATGTAAGGTTCAAAATCGATATAACCAATATTGTTAGCACCCAATCTGGACATAAGGGACATCATCGGCTGAAAGTTATTAATATAAAATCATTGTGACAAAACAATATTGAAATAGATGATACAATGTTTACATGATCGAACATCGTTTTATAAATATTCAAAAATGAAATACCCTTTCAAGTCGTGCTTTTATAGTATATATATAAAAACTTATCTATTCAATATATTTTGGAAAAGAAAAACTGTTATTGAAAGTTTAAAAGATAAAGATTATATGAATTTTTTTCACAAACATACAACAGTAATATGTCATTCAACTCTTCTTACTTAGAACTATTTAAAAGACAATCTATTTGGTGAAATGTATACATTTATTCCGCAAATTCTTAATAGTTCACTGCTCTATTCCATATTAGAACTTCCAGAATGAGTAATATATCTATTTTTTTATAATAAACGATTATTATACTGACATATTTTTCCTTTATATTATCTTTTTCGATATGCCATTGAAAGAATATTTGAGAAATGTCCCAGCTTTATTAACCTTGAAATTATTTTTTCAACTATCGTAATAGTTTTGTTCGTCCTTAATTTCTTTATTTAAGAATACAACTAATATTCAACAATTTGTTGTGTTACTATTAAATTTTTAAAATTATGAAATTTACATTTTATCGAACTTCTTATATGGTATGGCATGTTATAGAAAGTTATTAGACTGGCATAGATAGGACTCTTCCTACGACATTCTGTTTTCGTTCTATGTAGGTAATATGAATTGTTTTGCCTTGTTTCGCGGTTGGTAATGCTTTGAACTCTTCTTAATAGATTCTGACTCTTTAAATGGTTGTTTTCTAATTTGAAAATTAATTTACACTGTTGAAACATAACTAGTTTCTCTATCTTCATATACTTATATCTTCTTCTTCTTCTTATTTTAAGACAATGTCTTGTTTTTTCAAAGCTGTAGCCTAAGTTGTGACTCCGATGTCCAGCTTTCGTACCATCGTTTGGGGGGTCTACGGTTGGTTGGTTTCTCCTCTTTTGCAATTTTGGGTAGTCGATTATCATCCATTCTGTCGACGTGGTCTCTCCATGCTCGTCTTCTGATTCTAGACCATCTTACAATATCTGGAATGTCGCACTGGGTTCTTATATCACTGCTTCTCACTCTGTCTCTAAGCGTTTTGCCCGTGATTGATCTTAGCGTCTTCATTTCAGTTGTTCTTAGCAGTTGTTTAGTAGCGGCTGTTTCTGCTCGTGTTTCTATGGCGTAGGTCATGATAGGTCGTACACACGTCTTGTAGATTCGCGTTTTGCCTTCAATACTCATGTGTTTGTTTCTCCATATTACGTCCCGTAGGTATCCTGATACCCTAGCCGCCGCTATTGTTTGTGTTCGGACTTCTTCTTTAAGGTTTCTGTTACTTGTGATATTAACGCCTAGGTATTTGAATGACATGATCTGTTCTAGACTTTTATTGTAGATCGCTAACTTACACCTTCTCGGTTCTCTTGATACTGTCAGAGACTTCGTTTTTTGGACAGAGATCACCATGTTTAATTCCTTTGCTACTCTTTCGAACCTATAAAGTAGTTTCTGCAGATTGTCCTCATCTTCCGATATTATCACCGCATCGTCAGCATAGCAAATTACTTTAAATTCTTCCTTGCCTAGTTTATATCCTTTCCCTGCAGACTTTACTTCCATGATGATCTTATCCATTAAGAGATTAAAGAGTATTGGGCTAAGACTATCCCCTTGCCTGATTCCTGTTGAGACTGGTATCTTGTTGAAGAGCTTATTGTTTGCTTTTATAAAGGTGCTATTTCCGATGTTCATTACCTTAATGATATCAATTGTTTTGGGGTTCAAGTTCCTCTCCTTTAATAATTGCAGGACATCGCAGAGCCTAACCCTATCAAAGGCTTGCTTGAGATCAATAAAGCACATAAAGGCAGTTTTGTTATACTCAATGGCTTTTTCCACTATTTGTCTTAAAATGAATATTGCATCTATGGTGGATCTGTTTTGTCGAAACCCCTGTTGTTCTTCACTGATGCCAGTCTGTATGATTTCTTCTGCTAGGATTTTTGTGAATACCTTTGAAGGTGCGCTTAACAGACTGATAGCTCTATAATTTTGTGGATCCATTTTTTCTCCTTTTTTGAATATTGGGATTGTAATGCTTTGTTTCCACTGGTCTGGCACCTTTGTGCTATTGTATATTTTATTAAATAAAATTTGCATTTCGTCAGTTAATGCGTTACCCCCATATTTGAGCAGTTCATTATGAATATTATCCAGTCCTGGTGCTTTCCGATTTTTCAGCTTAGTGACGACTAGTTCAATTTTTTGTTTTGTTATTGTTTGGTTTGGGTCCTCTTTGTCTCCGCTGCAATCATTTTCACGTTCCAGTCTTATACTTTGCTACTCTTTCGAACCTATAAAGTAGTTTCTGCAGATTGTCCTCATCTTCCGATATTATCACCGCATCGTCAGCATAGCAAATTACTTTAAATTCTTCCTTGCCTAGTTTATATCCTTTCCCTGCAGACTTTACTTCCATGATGATCTTATCCATTAAGAGATTAAAGAGTATTGGGCTAAGACTATCCCCTTGCCTGATTCCTGTTGAGACTGGTATCTTGTTGAAAAGCTTATTGTTTGCTTTTATAAAGGTGCTATTTCCGATGTTCATTACCTTAATGATATCAATTGTTTTGGGGTTCAAGTTCCTCTCCTTTAATAATTGCAGGACATCGCAGAGCCTAACCCTATCAAAGGCTTGCTTGAGATCAATAAAGCACATAAAGGCAGTTTTGTTATACTCAATGGCTTTTTCCACTATTTGTCTTAAAATGAATATTGCATCTATGGTGGATCTGTTTTGTCGAAACCCCTGTTGTTCTTCACTGATGCCAGTCTGTATGATTTCTTCTTCTAGGATTTTTGTGAATACCTTTGAAGGTGCGCTTAACAGACTGATAGCTCTATAATTTTGTGGATCCATTTTTTCTCCTTTTTTGAATATTGGGATTGTAATGCTTTGTTTCCACTGGTCTGGCACCTTTGTGCTATTGTATATTTTATTAAATAAAATTTGCATTTCGTCAGTTAATGCGTTACCCCCATATTTGAGCAGTTCATTATGAATATTATCCAGTCCTGGTGCTTTCCGATTTTTCAGCTTAGTGACGACTAGTTCAATTTTGTGTTTTGTTATTGTTTGGTTTGGGTCCTCTTTGTCTCCGCTGCAATCATTTTCACGTTCCAGTCTTATACTTTATATATATACTTATATCTTTCATATAATTCCTTCGTTGGATAATCATATGAAAGATTATGGAGTCGTTTTATTACTTTATTTTGTAATCTCTATACCCTATTAAGATTGAATTTTGTTGTGTTGGACCAGATTACCGACAAATAAGTGAACACCAATTGGAAGTAGGCATAGTATATATTTTTGCTTGACTTTTTATCAAGATATGGCTTTATATGCCAAAGCTTTGCCACCAATGGTGACAGTTTATCCATAATCATGTCCTCATGTGAATTCCACGTTAATGAGTCTTCTATGATTAATCCCAAGTATTTTGTTTTTTTCATTTTTTTTTTTGTTTTTTTCATATAAATATATTAAACTTGTAATAGTGACAGACCTGCACAAGTAAATATGCATTTCATTATAAAAAACAAAGTGAACTTTATCATTTATTTGCAGCAATGAGCATAAATATTGTATGGTATAAGGTGATAACTATTTTATTGTATTAGTTCAGAGGAAAATTAAGAAAAGTGAATCTGAACACAACACCACTTACATTTTCCCAACAAGTGTCGTTTATACATGACTTCCATAAATTCATGAATTCGGTAAACCACAAATCATAGCTTATTGGAGCCTCTTCAACTTTCACACAAAGTGGTAAAAAAGCTTCCAATATACAAATATAGTCAGACATGTCATGTTCATTAAATGGGCAAAGATGCGGCTTGCATTCATCCAGTATTTCTTGAGTAGCTGAGGCTGGAAAATATCTGTAATCCATTTTATGAATAAGTATATATCTCTTGCTGAGATTAATATAAAATCATAATGATGTATGTGAAATCCACATTTTCGATAATGCATTTATCGGTATCTGTAATTACTTATTATTATTAATATATTATTTATTAGTTCATTTTATGTTACCGATGTTCTATTCTATAGAATTGCTTTGTGGACTAAATTAATTAAAACTCAATGAAGTATTTGTTGAATCAAAAAATCAATACCCATGTATCCATAATTCATGGATTATATAGAAATTTAAATTATTAAATCATACTTATTAATATTTCATTGCCCGAATGATGAACATACCTACTTTACTGAACTTAATAATACCAGCTTTTACAAATCTATAAATGAGGTACCTGGAAAAATATTGCATTTGTGAACATTATATGAAAGTATGAAGATGCATTATTCAATTTAAGATTACTTGAATAAATAGGTTTCTTTACAGTAGAATTATTAATGACATAAAATAATTTTTGTTTCACATACTTAATTTGACTATATAAACTATAGATAATATTATTAACAACACGAAATACTCAATGATAAAATATATCTAAGGAAATATAATCGAAACTGAAATTAAAGATTTCGTATTGATTTTTATAAATACTACCGTGAATTCACTTAGAAGTTATATTTGAATTGATGAGGCCGTTAGGGGAGTTTATAAACTTAAATACGGAAATTGCGATAAAATATATGTAGGTCCCAATAAGTCAATCAGGTTTTAGGAAATACCATAGTACTAATACCGCTCTACTGAAAATAAGTAACGATATAGCTGGTGCTATGGACAATTTGATGGTTGTTCTTTTGGTCTTACTTGACTACAGTAAGGCCTTTGACCTAATATGCCACCCACTACTAGAGGCTAAGCTACAATTCTATTCATTTCATCCTTCAACAGTGAACTGGTTTTGCAGTTACCTTCGTGATAGGTATCAATATGTTGAGGTCAACAGTACCAGCTCGTCATTACAGCATATAAGAAAAGGTGTACCTCAAGGAAGCATCCTAGGACCTATATTATTTACAATATTTGTGACAGATATGGTTGATGTTTTGACCCATTGTAAAATTCATCAGTATGCTGATGACACTCAGCTTTATTTGCCCTTCTTACCTCAAGAAGTTAACACTTCTATACAAGTGATTAATGATGAATTGAACTCTATAGTACTCTGGTCCCAAAGAAATGGTTTGAAATTAAATCCATCAAAAACAGAAGTGATATGTATAGGAATTAGAAATACACGCTTAAAAGCAATAAATTTAAAAACCTGTGATATTGATGTAGGTAAATGGAACTGTGATATATTTTAAGGATGCTGTTAAAAGTCTGGGAGTAGTTATAGATAATGAGCTCAAATTTGAAAGCCATATTTGTAACTTACTTAAATTAGCATATGTAAAACTTAAATCAATCTTTTAAGCAGTACTCGTCTAGTCATATTAAGTGGAATTTAGTTACAAGTTTAATCATGTCATCCTTTGGTTACTGTAGTTGTGTTTACTACTCATTTGCTACAACTTACGCTAGAAATTTAAAGCAAAAAATGCAAAATTGTTGCCTTAGATAATCATTCAACATAAAACGAAAAGAACATGTTACTCCACATTATAATAATCATAAAATCCTGAAATATGAGTCAGTGTTTCTATGTCAATTTGCAGCTGTTATACATAAAATATTGAGTTCAGAGAGTCCCTCATACTTGAATGAACTCCTGGTTAAGAGAGAACTATGTCATTGTGTGAATGTATGTAGTAGCAGTAGTTTTGATATACCATACCATAGGTCATCCAAGTTTGAAAGGGCTTTCTCTTATAGGGCTGAGAAGATTCTAAATGATAATCTGGATCTTTTTAATAACTGTATTAATATCAATACATTCAAAAGGTACCTTAAAGAAAAATGTCTGAATTTTCAGATTGATTGTATACAGTGATTGTTTCGTTTTGGTGGTAGTGGTAGAACAGCTATAGCTGAACTTCCACCTTTTGTACTTATTTTTTATGTAATTCTTAGGTGCAATAAAGATTATTATTATTATTATTTATTTATTTATTTATTTATTTATTTATTTATTTATTTATTTATTTATTTATTTATTTATTTATTTATTTATTTATTTATTTATCTTTATTCACGGGGCAAGCCCCATACATTAAAAATTACAATGTGTTTATGGCTAGAAGCCTACAAAAATACAACTTGATTACATAAGAAAAATATTAAGTTATTCAATTCATTCAAATTTCAACAATGATTTTGATAAATTTTTTATTTTGTACAACGAAAGTGTGTTTGGATCAAACCAATCTAGGATTTTATTACATAACATAAATATTCTATCAATAATTCTCTCTTTATGTCCCTGACGACAATTGTTAGGTTGAAAATCATAAACATTATGACGAAGGTTGCGGGGGGGTACATAAAAATTAAATTGACTCAATATTTCAGGTACATCAATTACATTGACCAAAATTTTATACCCAAAGATCACATCAGCTCTATCCATAGCTGATTCAAAATTTGAGATTTGAAATCTCTGATAAAGGGGAACTAAATTGTGATCTGTAAACGGAATTCTCATTCCAGTTCTATACCCTGCATACCTAATAAATACTCTATTGAGGGATTCTAACCTTTTTATCTCTCCCTTATCTTTGGGTCTCCAAATAGGAGAAGCATGCATAACTGTTGAATACACAAAGGAGAAATAAAGTTTTCTAAATGTTTCAATGTTGTTAAACTTATTCGTAAACCTTTTAAGAAAATAGATTTTCTTTTGACCTTTTAGAAAAGTAAATTCGTAGTGCTGCTTAAAAGATAATTTGTCATCAAAAATTACACCTAAAACTTTCGTAAAATTCACTTGATTTATAAGTTCATTACTAAGAGAATATGGAAGAAGCCAAATAGATCGTGATCTACCAAACCTAATGTGGAAGCATTTATTTACGTTGATATTCAATCCATTAGCTACACACCAATTATTAAAGCTATTTATGTCATATTGCAATTTATCCATATCCTTGTAGGAGGTGATTTCTCTAAAAATCTTTGCATCATCAGCGAACAACAAAATTTTACTATACAGGATTTGATCTATCACATCATTAATAAAATTATTATTATTATTAGGTCGGACACATGGAAATTTCAAAAAAAAGATTACTGAGTACAGGCAAACTTAGATAAATCATAACGAAGATTCAATATATGCTAGACATTTAATAAAAGAGAAACATGACTTCAATTCGGATTTCAAAATTCTACTTAACAACCAATTGGATGTGAAAAGCTCCCCCCTTCTCAACCTTTTCAATGAATAAAGGTAGTTTGTTCTTAGAATCCCATAATGTATTTCCCAAATTTATAATTGTACTTTGCAAACCTTGCATTAGATATTTTAGTTTTAGTTTGAAATTTGCACCTGAAGAAGCTGTAGGTCAGTGAAACGCGTTGTGCAAATGTTGTTGTTTCATGTGAAAATTGTTAAACCCAGAGTTTCATTTTTAAAACATGTTAGAAGTTATATTCGAAAGAGATCGCTAACAGTTCTGTTAAGTTTGTTATTGCATTAAGTAGTGCGTTAGTGGGGGGTTTAACTACATGATAATTGAATCTCTTAATCAAATACAATATATTATTCATTTACTTAATGTCGTCTTAAATAAGTAGACATAAACAGACAATTTTTATTCAAAATTAATTTTTTCATTTTTTGTTTAGTTTTTTGTTCAAGTTGAGATCGTAGGTTTCTGGAAATTATTCACTTCGACTCTTAGACCATCCATCTGAACATTGTCTTGATTTATATAATTTCATAAATAGATAATAAACTAAATGTTCAACTAGGATGGTCTGAAAAGTTTTCCTACCTCAAAGTGAAGATGGCAGCACTTTTGCATCTTTTGAAAGGTACTGAACAAAATTTCAACTCAATTTAAACGCGCAGTAGTTGTTTGACAACCGTTTGAGTGTGGCGACGTGAATGTTTTTGTGAAAATAGAAAAAATCTAGTATCGAGCTGCCATTAAATATTTGTTTTTGAAAGGCAATACGCCTACGCAAAAATGAGGACTGTGTGGATAGCTGAATTAAAATATGGTCGTACTAGCTTGGAAGAAGATGAACGTTCGAGTCGTATTTGTCATTATGAATGTTCAATTTTAAATGAGTTCTCTAGGTCTATTAGTTACTTACGTCCTACATAATTTAGCAACATGCATTATGTTTTGCTCCAATACTCCTTGAAACTTGAATATTCCAAGTTCAGCTTTTGCATTTTCTCGAACACGAAGATGCAGATCATATATTGATCTCCATTCAATCTGCAAGTCATCCCTTGACAGCAAATATCTTTTCCTAAGGAAACATTGGTTAAATTTTGAATTCATTAAACTATCTATAAAGTTGAATTACATTATTCGAGAGGATCAAGGCAAATGTATATTCTTCTCATGAATATATATAAAAAGATTTCTTATATTTTCTGGAGAATTATTATAAGTATCATACTTCAACTAAGACTTTCAAAATTCTAAAAATTGAGGATTTTTCTACCAGTTAATATATTTAAATGAAACCACGATTCGACACTTGGTAGAAATTGGAAATAAAATGGTGATTTATAAAAGCAACAACCAACTCACTTAAGCAGAAAACTCAGCGTGGAACACCATTTGAGGAGGCACATCAATTCTTGATTTTTTATATTAAGTATCTCTAGGTATAACTTGATAAATATAATATGATCTTCCTTTGAAAACATCAATCCATTAAGCTTAAGATACCTGCAAAAATAGAGAGTAATGAGCAATGAAGAAATTAAGCTCGTAAACAACACACTCTGATGTATTTTCAGGGGTTTAAAATAATTCAGCTAATCCCTTTAGGTAATTCCATTTATTTTGGAATCTTTGAACTAAATGACATCGATTTAATAGTTTTTTGCATTATAAATACTACTTGTAATAATCATTACTCTATCCTACCGCTTTTTGAATTGCAGAGGCTGATACTTCATGAAAATTAATAAACTTCGTAATAATTGCAATATATTTTAAATTTTCAATAATTGTACATGGAATTCCATTCAAAAAATACTTTGCAGTTAACAGATCAAGTATAAAAGAATTTAAGGAAAACAAAATTGTTCCTTCAATATATTCGCTTCATTTATTAAATTTGTATGCCTGTAACTTTCAAAGATTCCCAGAAATTGAATTCTAGGCCTTTATTTTCCACATCTAATGAATTTTTTACTTGAGAAAGTAATATAATGAATTAGGCCATTTAATGTGAAATGGGGTTCTTCTTTTTGGTCATTGGGTTATCGAATAAAATAAACTATGATTGTAATTATTGTTAACATCAATCTGTTTGACGATAGTTAATTGTTTATTCAGTTTAGTTTCGGGCAATGGAATATTCAAAAGTCTGTAGATCATCTATTATTATTAGCTATTGAATGTGAAGTGTCGCGACAGCATATGTCTAACTATTATAGTTATGCGACACTAAAGTGTTTTTAAATTTTAAAAATTTAATTGAAATGCCGCAGCTAGAAAAGGCTCTTTATTTGTATCTTGGTATTAATCCTTATCAAACTGAATTACTCTATATTCAATACTGCTTCAATACTTTCATATAACTTCTTGAATTATTCAATTCAGACATTCCATTCGAAAGATATCACGAGATTAAAAATGTAAGTTATAGAAAAAAGTTGCGTGGTAGCCGCTCACCCTGCTCGGCTAGCTAGGCAGCATCTTATGCAATATATGCGTCACTAGGTTACGGACCGTACGGGAGGGGAGTCAATGTCAATAAATTAAGAGCTCATTCAAGCGGTTGTATTGATACTAGCGGGCATTTTTGTTTTCTAGCTAAATAATTTATTTTGGGAAGTTATAAGGTTTTGCAACCTTCTTCAACCCTGGCTTTACTTAATGAATTTTCTAACATTTACAATTTTAATAAAAAAACCTAATTTTCCTATATTTGGGGGGAATGCGGCCGCGGCCGACTTTTTTACTAATTACGTGCTATTTATCCATGTGGAATATCTCTATATATACAATATTAAGTATACGTCAGGTGACACGACGGTCGAGAATCGGACGTTTCCGCATTTTGTGTAACATTATACTTCATGTACATCTCTTTTCTCTGACATGAGCATGGAACAAAAGAACTAAACGATTAAGATACACCAATGTTGAAAAAATATGTTTGCATTTCCCATCTGCTCTAGCAATATCATATTTTGCATAAATATTTGTCTCATTACTACTAAATGGCAATTAGGCTTTTGCACCGCATATTTTAAACTAAGTTTAATGATAAACCGAGCTTATTTTGACATTTTCGGTTGTCAAATGTCAAATTAAACTCGGTTTATCATTGAACTTAATTTAATCATAGCTATTGGCGTCCGAAATTAAGATCGTAGCGCCGGAACGGCTAATATCGGTACTAGAGCATGGAAGATTAGTTGTTTGTTTACATTGATTGGTAATGGTATTTACGCTCATTTCATTTTGAGTTTTCGAACGTTTAGCTTCGTAATTTGTGTTTTTTTGGACTTCGTATTTTCTAGTGGTTCATTGTGTTTCGATTGAGGACAATATTTTCTCTGTTCACCAGTAGATAACCTACCTACATCAAGTTGAAATTTACACTGAGTTTTTATCATTGAACATGAAAATCAATAATAAAATAAAGTAGAGGACGAATAAATTAATTGGTTGAAGGAACTATGTATACCTCATGTAAAGGCTGTATGATAAAACACCTATTTATTTAAACAATAAAAAAACTTTCAAAAGTTTCAAGAAAACATCTCTGACATGTCTACTTTCATTACGAACTGAAGAATTTTTTAGTATAATGGACAAAACTAAGTACTTACCAGCAAAACTGAAAGAAACAACATGAAATAAAAGAAGAATTAATATGAATACTCTGCTTGAATGGTTTGAACGTAATAAGTTATTATATTTTTTTAATTTTCCTGACATATAACAGCTATCCTAAAAGTACGGTGGACTTCTGAGAGTCTGGTTTTTTTGATAGAATCTCTGTTTTCCTGATTATATAATTGAATATTTTAGTTTTTACCTAACTATAAAGTCAAGATTTATTTCATATTCTTGATGTTATGATAAACTGTTATTTTGGTTGTGCAAATAAACATCATTTTTTATTATTATTTTAATAGTATCTATGGTTGTTACATGAAAGAAAATACAATAATCTAGAATCTCTGGATGATGGCCCAGGTTCAGATTCCGATAAAAGTGGAACTTTTTTTGTTGGAATAGCATTGGACTTCAAAAACTCTACGTTTTCGGTTAGCTGAAAATTGCACATCATTAGTTGGTATAATTCTATATGGAAAAATCCACAAACTTACTGCAGGGAAAAAAATTATTCTTAGTAAACTGTAAAGAACAACTCTCTTATGTTCAGACATTTTTTTCAATCTTCAAGTTATGAATCCACACCTTTCTTCTGTCCATCATTTCCTTGTTTCCCAACTTTGTTTGGAATGCAACTTTGAATTGTCCAGCTTTCGGAAAGGTATGTAAGCTATATTCGGGTTTTTTTTTTGCCCAAGATGAACAATAGGATACACAGCAATAGTGATTCATCTCTTCTGAACGTTTGTAAACGATCCAAAATACAATTAAAACTCAACAACTTCTCATATAAAATACACGTAAACAGATGTAAACAAAGCAATCTATCGCCCATGCTCTAGTAATATTCGACACCGGTAGGGGCGTATCGCTTATTATGTTTTTCCAATATTCGGTTTTTTTGCCCAAGATGAACAATAGCATACACAACAATAGTGATTTATCTCTTCTGAACGGTTGTAAACTATCCACAATACAATTAAAACTCAACAACTTCTCATATAAAATACACGTAAACAGATGTAAACAAAGCAATCTATCGCCCATGCTTTAGTAATATTCGACACCGGTAGGGGGCGTATCGCTTATTATGTTTTACCAATACGGTGCAAGAGCTTATATATAGCCTATTATAGGCTCTCGCACCGTATATTATTAAACTAAGTTTAATGATTAACCGAGTTTAATTTGACATTTGACAAGCGAAAAGGTCAAATTAAACTCGGTTTATCATTAAACTAGGTTTAAAATATACGGTGCAAGAGCCTATATAGTCTTCTAACTGAGGTAGAGAAGTTTATTTTGAGAGACATGCGTCGATCACGTGGTCAACTTTATGACTTCCTCAAAGTTTGCATGTTATTGGTTTATTTCTAAGTACAGCTTAAATAATATCAAAATTGAATGAAATGCGTAACAATATTTGCATACAGTTATATAGTCATATATGATGAGAAGATGATCAAATCAAAAATTAGATATTCCGAAATCGGAATTGAAGAGGATTAAATCAGAAATTAGGTAGATATCATCAGTAGATGATACTTTAAAATAACAAAATTATAAAATTTCCTATGTTAATGATAACTATATCACAGTAAATGTAGGATAAAAAAGAAAGTCCGAATTTCAATTTATTTGAAAGAATTACTTATATCATTCGTGTGAGACGTAAAATCAATGTTTGCTTTTAAAATAATGCAGATTGGTTCTACATTCGGATGTACATGCAGATACAGTCTCAATACATAATTGATACATTTTCAGAAAATGGCAAAATAGTTCCACATTGACGCCATACAACACAAAAAAAAAACATTTAATGAAGAAAAAATAATTTGAACGCAGTGAAATATGTTTTTCATTGTTCTTATTAACCCAAATGAGACCAAAAAGTCCATAACAGGTTTAAATGAATTTAACAGTACATGCTCCAAAAAATTTAAAATATAATTACAACAGAAATAAAAATAAGTTAACAATTGTTTCCGTCTTTATCCCCTATATACAAATGTTTATGCAATGTCATAATAGTATATAAAAAAACTGTTTTTACTATAACAAGCAGCAACTCTCTACTATAAGGATGGCGAATGCAGATTATAGTGGGCGACTGGATGCATTAATAAAAGATGTTTTCTATGTTGAAGTCTGTGATAAACTGGAACCACGGTATTCTTCCTTACTGGCATATTATATGACATTGACAATTGACGATAAGAAAAGCTCACCGACGTATGATTTGCAAGAATTCTAGTCTAAAAGCTTTTAATTTTTAAACACTATTCAGTCAAATAAAAAGTGAAGTTGAAATAAATATACTTATAGATGTTAAGAATCACTTACTGATCAAAACGTTGAGTCCACAATATAAACCCTGGCTTGACTTCACGAGCCAAAAGGCTTTTAATAAGGTTAGTTTTGATAATTTTCAATTCTTGGAGAGCCTCTTGATCAATTTTTTCCGAATAGGGTAACAATCTATTATAAACATTTTCTTTTTGTGGCTTAAACCCTAATTTTGAAATTCTCACTGACGAATCGTCGTCTTCCATCATAAAATCGAAAACGCTACAGTTAAAATCTCCTCACTGACTACACTGAACACAGTAGAATGAATTATAATTTACAATGACAATCTTTTAAATGCAAATCCAACAATTGAAACGTTATTTAACAACTTGCTATTTTTATTTGGTATTTCATCCAGTCATTTGACAAGACATTTGTTTCTGCTCTTCTTCACTATCTTCACTTCATGGAGTGGTCATTGAGTATTTGTTTTCTCGATGTAAATGTACCGTGATTCATTTTTTAGTCTTTAAAAAAATAATTTTAGCCAATTTTAGCTCCAATGACGTTTCTGTACGAAAAGAAGGGAGCATTGTTTTGTTTCTTTTGTTATTTCTATTAAGCTACTTAGAGTGTAGAGATATTATATTATTACAGTATAATTGCATTTTTGATTTTTTTTAATATAACGTGGTATAAACTTTGTTCAATTTTTGAGAAGGCTACATTTACATGGTTTATATTATTAAATGTTTGCGTGAATTTCTTTAGAATTAAATTTTTTGTTTGTATACCTAAGTTTCTGATAATTATGCGTATTTTGCCAGAATACAAAGCTAACCTTACCTTGGCAACATAAGACCCGGATTCAATGAAGTGGCAAATTTTGGAAATAAATAAGTGCAATCTTAAAAAAATTATTTTTTTTGCATGCCTCAAATTTAAATTTTTTTAAATTCAATCAACAGTTTCAATTATCTATCTCGAGAGGAAATTTTTGGTGTCAAAAACGGCGATAGAGCAGATTTTTTTAAATTTCAAATTCGTCGTTTTCAGACCAAACTTATGTTGTATTTAAAAATTTCATTCATTGAAACGCCAGGTCCCTTGTTATATATTATATTGTCAATAAGCGTATAATAGTTATGAATTTATGTATAGCAATATTATAAATAATCGTATCGAATTGGAGATTTTAATATATTTCCTTACATAATTATGTATAGTTTATAACAAGGGCGCACCCAGGATTGAGTTTCGGGGGGTGGGGCTGAATCAAAATTTTCCTCCTTAAATTTAAATGGAAAACGCACATCCCATATCCGGTAGGTAAATCATAATAGATCTTATGGTTAACCGATAGTGACCAGTAGGCTCATTTTATAGTAGTAGATGAGCTCATTTCACAATTATTATCTTAGTAATCTCAATTCTTTTGTTACTACAATAAATCTCCGGGGGGGGGGAGGCTGCAGCCCCATGGCTTCCCCTATGGGTGCGCCGCTGGTTTATAATATTTAGTTTTTTCTTCGATTTTCAATGAGAATACTTATTTATTGTATTTTCATATCACATTGTTGTTTATACAAACACTTTGAGTAGGTAGTTGTTTTTCTTGTATATGGCAATTATGAAAATCAATGTTCATAATCATATCTTGATGGTCGAATCTATATAAAAGTTGAATTAAAAGCATTACACTTATCGATCCCTTATTTTTTTTATCAAGTTCAGAATACTTTTAAGTAAGAAATGATAACTGCTTCATCAAATAAGGCGAAGATTAAATAAGTTATTCAAAATATATCCTTTGTTAGAAACATTTTATGTACAAATATATAAGTTGACCATGGTCAATTTAATATATTACATAAATTGAATATCCAGATAGTAGTCCGACCGCGATTTATATTGGGGAACAATTAAAAATTTGTTCATTCACTCCTAGTCAAATAAGCTGCACTGATTAGATCTAATAAGATCGAAACTGCTGTATGCAGATTTTGAGTCGGGGTGACTTGACGATTTCTATAATTCACTGTTGGATTGTGAATGTAAAATTCACGCCGAGGAATACATATAACCAGCTCCCTTGGAAAGTTGTTTGATAATTTTTCAAATTATTGAAGAATTTTCGTTGTTCTCTTTACAAAGTTATTCCTAACTGCTTCATAAAAGAAGATGAAGTTGAAATAATTTATTCTATTCTATACAATATTTCCTCTATTAGAAAAATTTATTTCAATTTACATATTTACCACATAAGAACAGTTAATGTTATATTTAATTTTTCAGGATGTCTGTTCGAACTGTTCTACAGAAATTATTCACTCCTGTTACTCCAAACAGATTCAGGATCAGGCATTTATGTAATTCTCTAACAAGTGAAAAAGGTATTTATTTTCAGATACTCATTCCCATATCCCAGCAATAGTGACAATCATTGAATTAATTGATAACTGAATTCCATTGACCTAAGAAATGTATTTGAAGCAATTAAATTAAATTAAAAATAAAAAGAAATTAATCCCAGAAAATAATCTATTCAAAATTGCGCTTTTAGTGTATTCTTGCATTGAATGCATTTTTGCGTTAATTTTTTTAATTTCAGATACAATGAATTAGCGTCAATCTGTGCATCATTACACATGGTCTACCATATTCAAAACAATAATTATTTGATGTTGGTAACCTGTGGACTGAAAGTATTGATGGAATTTCAGATTTAAAACAAGCTGCTATACCAGATCTACTACTTAATAAATTCAAGCATGCAACAAGCACAAAAAATCTATTGGACACAGTCAATCAACATGAGAGAGTTATGAACGCCAAACATATTATGCAAGCTCTGAGGTCATTATTTGTTCTTCAAAAAGAAGGGAGGTTAGTAGCCCATCTGTATTAATTAAAGTGGAATACATGATATATATATATATATATATATATACAGGCCGTTTTTTTAGCTGATCCCACTATTACTATCTCGGTAACTATAATAACTACAAGGTTGGTCAAATTAGATAAAAGGTGCAGTTTTTGGAGGAAATTGAAAATCCGATTTCAGATTTTTTTAAAATAATTTCTTTCTCGAGCTACGGGGTTTTTTCGAAAAATTGCTCGAAATTATTTGATCGAATATCTCAAAAAGTATAATTTTTACAAAAAAGTAAAAAAAATTTTGCATTTTAAACGTTCTTCAAGCTGGTATTTTTCAAGGAAATTTGGTTCGTATTATTTCAACGATGTATCGCATGTCCATATTCATTTGTATTTAAATAATAATAATAAACAGTTTCTTTCATTACACGCTGCAAAATTCTGTTTATGTTATTAAAATAGGCAATTGTTTCATTGGTAGTCTAAACCACCTCTGATGTTCTCATTTTTTTTAAACTCAAGTTAAATTTTGGCTTTTTATCATTGAAACGCAAACGAATATGAACATGTGATACATCGTTAAAATCAGAAAAAAAAGTTTTTTCGAGAAATGGAATAAAAACTACAGGTCCGTATTCAAAAAAGTAACTTGATGGTAATATCTCGAAAACTAGACGAACCAAATTTCCTTAAAAAATACCAAATTGAAGAACGTCTAAAACGCATAAATTTTTTTTTGACTAATTTTTTGTAAAAATTATAGTTTTTGAGATATTCGATCAAATAATTTTGAGCACTTTTTCGAAAAACCCCCGTAGCTCGAGAAAGAAATTTAAAATAAAAATCTGAAATCGGATTTTCAATTTCATCCAAGAACTGCACATTTTATCTAATTTGACCAACCTTGTAGTTATTATAGTTACCGAGATAGCAATAGTAGGATCAAAAAACGGCCTTTATATATATATATATATATATATATATATATATATATATATAAATATATATATATATATATATATATATATATATATATATATATATATATATATATATATATATATATATATATATATATATATATATATATATATATATATATATATATATATATATATATATATATATATATATATATATATATAAATATATATATATATATATATATAAATATAAATACAGGGTGAATCTTTTAAGTTGATTCAGTTGAAAATGTCGAAAATGAAACATCTTAAGTAAAATTGTTTTCAGTAAAAAGTTGATGATTTTGATGGGGAAGTCCATTTATGCTATAACCTTTTCCATTTCCTTCACCCTTGTGAGGGAGAAGTG
Organism: Cynegetis impunctata; assembly: GCA_030704885.1. Lineage (NCBI taxonomy): Eukaryota > Metazoa > Arthropoda > Insecta > Coleoptera > Coccinellidae > Cynegetis > Cynegetis impunctata. The sequence goes on along the minus strand of JARQZK010002199.1, from coordinate 436,913 downwards.
GTCAATTTTGAAATGGGAATCCCTGTTTTCTATTACAGATTCGTATTCTACGTCAAAAAATACAAAAGTTTTGTACGGACAGTTTCTTACTATTCGTCACAGATGGCTCTGTAATCGAATTTGTATTTTTCGTCTGAACGACCTTAACGTCAGAATTTCATTTGACTGATAAATTGAGGTCGTTCAGACGGTACATTCAAATTCGATTACAGAGCCATCTGTGATAAATCGTAAAAAATTGTCCAAACAAAACTTTTGTGTTTTTGTCTCAGAATACGAATCTGCAATAAAAAAGGGGTCCCCATTTATAAGTTGACCCCTTCCCCCCACAAGAGTGATGGAAATGGTTTTAGCATAAGTGGACTTTAACCTCCAAACTAACAACTTTTTAATTGTAAGGTTATAAAGATATTCAACTGATTCAACTTAAAAAAGTTATGTGTGTTACACATATACCTACCTACTTATTTATCTTTTATTAGCAATAACAGGCTATTAAAGTTTGAAAACCGAAAGATTAGAATTACTTTGAAATTTAGGAACTTTTAAGTCAAACAGACAACTATGGTTCATTAAATGTTTTGCGGCTGTAACCGTCTACAGTCTATAGTTATGTGGTATTCAATCCAATATTAGCCAGTCAATATCAATCTGCTAATATTAGATGCAAAAGGAAACCACAAAAACCTGTACCCATTTAATGTTCGATATTACACCTATTTTAAAAAAAATTTGTTCATTAAATTTTATTTGTAGGTCTGAACTTTCTACTAAAGATATAATAAAGAATAAAGATTTTGAAAAGCTTTGTCGCAGATTGAAATCACTGTCTGGTGTAATAGATATTAATGAAACTATAGAAGCATTCAAAATTGTTACTTATGTTGGAGTTCCAAAGAATAGTACAATAGTTCAGGTGTTGCTGCAATTGATAAGACATAACGTGAATGAGTTGAATTTATCGAACATAATCTTTTTGGAATTTCTTCTGGGACACTACACCGCTGTGCCGCTTGCAGAAGCGTTGAGGATTGCTTTGCCAATGGTTTTTGAGATACAGCTTCCTGTGAAAATGGATCGAGACAATATATCCAGTCTCAGAGAATATCTCTTCTATGCTTCAAGAAATAAACTTTCGCAGAAATCTCTAGATTTGATCTTATCGAACATGCTGAATTGTAAGGATATTTCCGATGTCAAAACTGCGAAAAGTATAATATGGTCCTTGGCAGACTTAACACCTTCGCCTATATTTGAGCCTTTAATAAAGAAAAATCTGCAAACTTTACTAGTCCATTTTGATGAATTGTCTTACGATGATATGGATACTACTCTCAGTAAAATAGCTTATGTTTATAAAAAAGAATATTCCTTCTTCAGAAATGAATTGTTTTGTGACGCCGTTGTTGGTCACCTTATCGATAATGATTTAGGATTCATACATGCTAGTTTTACTTTGAGGAAACTAGACAGACTGGTAAGCATAAGCACTATACCTAATATTAAAAAAAAATAACAAAGTATGTAAATCTAATTATATATATATATATATATATATATATATATATATATATATATATATATATATATATATATATATATATATATATATATATATATATATATATATATCTATATATATATATATCTATTTTATATATATATATATATCTATATATATATATATATATATATATACAGGGTGTTCTACAAGCTCTATGACAAACTTTGACAGATGGTAGGTCACTTGATTTAAAACATTTTTTTTTTAATAAACATGGGTCCGATTCGTTTTTGTTTAGAAGTTACAAGCATTTGAAGAATCGTAATTTTTTCAGTCAACCAGGAAGTGACAGAAAGTCACTTAGCATGTTAAACAATGCACACTTATAAAATATACACCTGCTTCAATAAAAAACGTAGGCATTTATTCTCCACTGAGGAATATGCAGATATTGTGTTTGTATATGGTTATGCAGCTAGACAAATAAGAAATGATCCATATCTCATTCTTCGAATGACCGAATCTTCAGTTCGTCGATGTGAGGCTTGCATTCAAGCTGAGGGTGGACATTTTTTATAGTCTTTAGTTTTGTGATTATCATTTAATTTGAATTTTTATTATTAATTGTTAATAAAGTTTAAATGCTTGTAACTTCTAAACAAAAACGAATCAGACACATGTTTATTAGAAAAAATATGTTCAAAATCAAGCAGCCTACCTTCTGTCAAAGTTTGTCATAGAGCTTGTAGAACACCCTGTGTATATATATATATATATATATATATATATATATATATATATATATATATATATATATATATATATATATATATATATATTTGAATTATTCTTGCTTGTGTTGTATTGTTATTTACTTGTACCGAATTTATCGAACAGTTAGACCAACTTGAAATGCAAATTAAATTTTTTCACCATCATCCAGAACCTCCAACCAACCATGAATCGCATACATAACATTAATTTTTTCTAGAATAGGTATGATTTGGAACATAGTAGCATTGTCCAAATTACGTGTAATGTCTTTTTAAAGACAAATTTTCAGATCAAATAATTAAGAACCTGTTTTCTTAAGAGGGTTTTCCTTACCATTTGATATTAGCAAACCTGACTGCTGATATTGAACTGAACAGCACGTAATTAGCATCTGAAGAAAAAATTTAATGAAACATAGTTGGCTGTTTTTTTGACTTTTAAAAAATCATAAACGCCAAATTAATTGCATCCTTCAAAAGGTTCGAAAAGTCACGAATTTTTCGACGAAACCTTAACTGTTCATTAAAGTCGGTTTAGTAACTTGAATGACGTATTATTGCTAAGAAAATATATATATATATATATATATATATATATATATATATATATATATATATATATATATATATATATATATATATATATATATATATATATATATATATATATATATATATGTATATATATATATATATATATATATATATATATATATATATATATATATATATATATATAATAGTTTTCTGGGATTTGGTCATAAATGAAAATGCACCATAAATCTTTGCTTTAATTTTCAAAGTAGCTATTTGTAATATAGATGAATTTTATTTCCATTTATATAGCGTTATTAAAGAAATACATACCAATATTGTAGAATAATATTGGGAATCAATAATTGGTTTTCAATACACATATTATAAACTGGATATCGAAAGTATTTGGATACAGAAACCTTGAACTAAAACAAGTCTTTTAAGTAGTATTTATATCTTAGAATATTTTCACCATTTCAATTAAGTTTATTTCATTTCTTTTCGATGAAGAATTAAGGAAGAAAATAAATTTTTTTCCTATTCTTCTACTAAGATGCGTCATCTATTATTGTCTGTATTATTGGTACTTCAATTTACTCTTATATAATCTGTTTCCATTCTACAGGGTATTACAAACAAATATTTGATCGATTACATAGCAAAAAAAATTGAAGAAGACATTTCTTTATTAAGTTCTGAAAAAAGTCAATACTGTATATACGTATTAATGAAATACCTAACCAGAACGGATTATAGACCCACCAACTGGATGCAAATCAAAGTGGTCATAGAAAAAATGGATATACATCAGTCAAGCAGTACAAATTGGGTTAAATTTGCCGCTTCTCTCAGCTATCTCCAGATATTCAACGAAAATATTATCTCAAGAAGCATGACTACGGACTTACAAGACATTCTGAAAAGAAGGAGATCGTATGTTTATTTATTTTTCGTTATGTATCACAATATTAAAATGTACAAGCCCCAATTATTGCGGCTAATTCCAAGAAACATACGAACAAAGGATCTTATTCAGTATTTGACTGTACCCAAAGAATTTCCATTGCAAGGTGCTCTTTATAATGCTTTTGGTGGAGAAAAATATGTTAAAACTGGATTATACTCAAAAGAAGGATTTTTTATAGGTTAGTAAATATTAATTTTCATTAGAATAAGGTTACACCTTAACAATGGTTTTTTCAGAGTTAATGACTTTTTAAAAAACTATAGTATATCGATTTTCTTTTATTACTAGTTGACCCGTGCGAAAAATTTCGCACAATATTGAAATCAAATAATAAATATTAATATAATGTGAAAATGAGTGAATGTATAAGTTCTTGATGTTCAAAAAAATCTTCGCACTCGTCAGCTATATAACATGTTTGATGAAAATCATTTAAAGAGAAAATATTGAAAAATTAAATACTGGCTTTGATAGAATCTAATGAAGAAAATTCATCAATTCACATTAATGAATTCAAAACCTTAACGCTTTATGGAATTATGTATCCAAGTCGAAATTCATTAATTTTATTATATATCAAAAACAATCGCATAAAATGCAAATAATGTCATTGCTTCATATTATAGATGGCGCCCTGTGTACTGGTACTGTAGATATAGTTAAATAGACAGTCAACTAATGGCGCTCGTATCGTTATTGATACAATAAATTCAAGGAATATAAGCTTTAAAATGGCATATGAATTATTAATTTTGGTTAAGTATTTAAAAAGATCTAGGCTCTCCAGGAAAATATGATGGGGTCAGAACAAGTTTTAAGACAATTCATCTATAGAGTTAAATTTTTTCATCACTGTATGTATTACATAAGATTAAAGGTGGTCTAATTTTTACTTAAATTTCTTAGCCAGTTTTATTAAAATATGTAATTTCATAAACGAATCAACAAATATTGAGTATTCACCTAAATTGTAGATTACTAAAAGATGTACTAGACTATTTAGCTCGACAGAAGCTCTTGAAAATATAGTGCTTACTTAAGAGGCTTTCGTTCATCCACAAAAAATGGGCAGCTCGTTTGATCTAAAGTAATACGTATATTATATGCATATAGGCTTGAAACTCTGCATTGTGCACTATTGTGAAATTGGACCAATTTAAATAAGAAATATCACAGTCAAAGAAGTTATATTTGCTTTGTTAGCGTGCAGTCAGCCAGATCATAATATGCACTTGTATGTACAAGGGTATTAAATGGGCGAGAATCAATAATTTATGGAAATATGAGGGTAAGGTGGGGTTCAAGAAATGAATACTGGCCTAGCATTAGGCTTTGTAAATCCGCCACCAGTAACTTACCTATGCCATTCAAAAATCTCTAAGAAAAACTCATGGCAGAACAGTCGTTCACCGGGTTTGAACGCGTAACCTTCCGAATGCTAGGGATGTGAATAAATAATCGATTTTTATTTTAATCGATTATTTTTTTTTCATTGTCGATTTTTTATAATCGATTTTACTAACGGTAAACATCGATTTTTAATAAATCGATTATAAGAATTACACATTTTAAATCGATTTTTGAAAAGGGTGCTATCTGTGCGATGGATGAAAAAATGGATAAGTTTACTGAACAAGTCGATAAAAAAATCAGCGCCATCTGTACGTACTAATATATAATAAGGTGTGATCTTTTTTGTTTTTATCATAGAAATCTTAATATATCTGTACTATATATATATATATATATATATATATATATATATATATATATATATATATATATATATATATATATATATATATATATATATATAGATATATATATATATATATATATATATATATATATATATAGTATATATCTATGGTTTTTATTTTCATCTTTGAAGTTTTGAAGTGTCAAAATAATTGTCGTTAACCATAAAAATATCTTCCTCTAGTAAAACTCCTACTAAAAGTTTCTGGCGAAAGTAAGAAAATCTGAAAATGGTCCATTTGGCTATTTTCTGATACTTATTAGCTTGAATAATTATCACTTTAATTAAATTTAAATTAAATATTCATAATATACTTCCACTAATACATCGAATAGGCATTTTTCGTATAGAAAGTCGAAGTATAAAGAAAAATCGATTATTTTTCTTTTAAATCGATTTTTCACAAATCGATTTATCTCTAAATAAAAAAAATCGATTATTGACTAATCGATTTTTCCGAATCGAGGTCACATCCCTACCGAATGCTAGTGATCTAGCCTAAAAACCGTTAGCAAGCTGGTTGATCAAAGGTACCAACCGTATAAATGTTAAGATTAAGATTCAAGATGCTAACAGAAAAAATACAAATATGTGTGGGGGGTGATCCCCCCACGTCGGAAGGTTCCTACCATGGGCACTGGCGACACTGCATTCCTTAACAAAGACATTTTCTCCCAAATGAAGGTGTTTGTTAGGTCGGGTACTTTTTGGACTATTGTACCCTATTAAATTGTTCGCCGGTAATATTGGATGCGAATATTTCTGTATATACACCGCCGCGCACGAGCAACTTTTCCAAGGAAACTATTTAGTTGCCGAAATAGAATGCATGGGTTTATATGGAACGAAGTAACTAAAAATTGACACATGTACTATGCAATGTTGTTTGTTCAAATATCAATTCTGTAATTATTATGGAGGGTAGAAATAAGGAGGACCATCTCATATTGGAAAACAGTCGCAAAAGTGTCCAGTTGTAAACTGCAAATTGCAGTTCCAAAACCCTCCAGAGTGGCGCCAGAATAGCAAGAGAGCATGAAATAGGAAGGGATTCCATGCCGCGCTGTTGCCAACTTTTGTAATTGGGATTTTGAAGTTTGAAAGCTAGGTTATGTAGTTTATTTTTGAATGGGTGCTTTTATTATCTTATTTATTAGTTTATTGAATTAGTTTATTTTTGAGTCACTGTATTTTCTTTCCATGGAACTCAGTTCGTATGCCAAAATTTTTTCAAGATACCTACTAGTCCAAAAATGCCGCTCTTCTGTTTAAAATGTGTAAAACTGTAATCGACTCATCGTGATATTCAAATCGCCATAAAAGATGCGCATAACATTGAACCTTAATCTACAGAGTACGATGAATCTGTTGGTAAGAATTTGTTAATGAGGTAAATAAAAGTAAAAACGACTTCAATATGACAACAGCGCGTCATTTGAAATGTACCCACTTGCTATTGTGGCGCCACCAATTTGACGATTTTTGACGGACACTTTTTCATACACAGAGATGGTCCTCCTTACTTCTACCCTCCATAGTAATTATGTAAATTCCTCAAACAGCTGATGAAATTGACCCTTGAAAAGTCTTCGGCTTAAAATAGGATGAATCCAAAATCACTTCGAATTCATTTTGGTTTCAGTGCGATAGCACGCTCACATGCTACATCAATAAAATCCATACCGAACTGGGAGGTGCCGGCAACTATTCAGTAGCACGTGCGCGGCGGGCCTTGTACACAAGGCTTTCCAGCAGGTATTTCTACTTATATAATTGTGATTATAATGATTGGATTCTTGAAGCCAGTGTTTTTCAATCTTATTGATTTCGCGACCCCCATACAGGTTGAAAAATTCTGGCGACCCCCTTGTCAGACAGACCAAGAATTTATGATTTAAAAGGCTAATGATTTTCTTTATGTTGATACCTTTACTTATTAGACTGCAAGAAGCCGCGAGAGGTTTGATAACTAACATCTACAGATGTACAGATGTTTCCGATTGTGCTTAGTTTGTAGTAGGGATGTGACCTCGATTCGGAAAAATCGATTAGTCAATAATCGATTTTTTTTGTTTAGAGATAAATCGATTTGTGAAAAATCGATTTAAAAGAAAAATAATCGATTTTTCTTTATACTTCGATTTTCTATGCGAAAAAAGCCTAATCGATGTATTAGTGGAAATATATTATGAATATTTAATTTAATTAAATTGAAAATTATTCAAGATAATAAGTACCAAAAAATAGCCAAATGGACCATTTTCAAATTTTCTTACTCTCGCCAGCAACTTTTAGTAGGAGTTTTACTAGAGGAAGACATTTTTATGGTTAACGACAATTATTTTGACACTTCAAAACTTCAAAGATGAAAATAAAAAAGATCACAACTTATTATATATTAGTACGTACAGATGGCGCTGATTTTTTTTTTATCGACTTGTTCAGTAAACTTATCCATTTTTTCATCCATCGCACAGATAGCAAACATTACTGTCCAGTGTTTGTACGATATGTTTTTGGAAAGCAATTGCGACTACGACATTGATTGGAAAAAATGTATCCCTTTTTGTAGGGATGGAGATAAAGCTATGGCAACATATCAGACTCGTTGCGAAATTAAAATCTATAATGCCAAACGCGTCATGGACACACTGTTTTCTTCATCGACAAGCCCAAGCTGCAAAAGAATTACCTTCTGATTTAAATTACGTGTTTAAGGAGGTAATAAAAATTGTGAATTCTATCAAAGGTAATAAAGCCTTGAAAACTCGGCTATTCCGAATTGTTTGTGAAGATATGGGCGAGATTCACCGCAGAGGTCAGGTGGCTTTCCAAGGGAAAGGTACTAACAAGAGTCTTAGAACTGACCACTGAATTATTAATGTTCTTGCAAGATACTAAGTCTGAATACACTTATCATTTTTCTGACCCTGTTTGGCTCTGAAATTAGCATTTCTGGCAGATCTTTTTAACCACCTTAATAATTTCAACAAGAACCTCCAAGGCAGAGAAGAAAATATTTAAACAGCTGAAGATAAAGTCAAAGCATTTCATGCAAAACTTCAATTATGGCCAACCTTTCTCCAAAATCATATTTGAGTCTTTTCCATCTGTTCCGAAAATTTTTGAAGATAAAGCATCAGACCAGACGCTTGTGGTAAGTGCTCACATTCATAGCATGATACAGTTTGCATAATTTGAAAGATAAACTTTCTTCATACTTTCCCGACTTACACTCTGAATCTGACAATGGGCGTAGATGGATTCTAAATTCTTTCTTGGATAAGTCAACAGAACTGGCTGATCTCTCCACAAATTTAAAAAAATGCCTCATAGATTTAGCTCCTGACGGCATGCTTTAAAATAGAATTTTATTCACAAAGTGCGACGTGTTTTGGATGAAAAGAAAACAAGAATATCCAGAGCAGGCAAGGGAAGCTCTCAAATTATTGGTACAATTCGCCATTTCATACCTGTGTGAACTGACATTCTCGTCAATGGTGGACATTGAAACTAAAAAGAGAAATAGACTTCAATTAGAAAATAATTTGATTGTTAATGTTTCAAAAATATTACCACGAATTTTTGAAAACTGAACAGGCCCATCCTTCTCACCAAAATTGTGTTTTTGTGACCCCCTAGGGGTCGCGACCCACAGATTGAAAAACACTGCTTTAAGCCTTACCCTCACAATTAGAGACGCAATTTTTGATTCTACTATACATTTGGTTCCATAAATGTGCATAGTTGGGGATTATTGATGACGTTATTGAAAATTATAATTATTGGTGTAAAAACGAATGTATACATCATAGTAAATATTTTTGGTATGTTTCTAAAGAACTTCTCCTCAAATCAGTTGCCAGTTTCAATAAGGGCGCAATTTTTAATAGAAATTCATTATATTCAGATGCGCCTTTCTACAAGTGTAGATGAATTTCGTTACATGAATGAGAATTATTGACAGTGATAATTGTTTGAGTAAGAACGATTTAATTGATCCATTATGTTAAATATGTTAGGATGCTCGATGCTGATGTTTTGTCATTGTTCGAGTGTAATTTTTTCACTACTATTTAAGAAATATGGATACTTCTTTGCAGATCATGCAATAGTTTTTCGAAAAGGAGGATTTCCAGTTGCCACCAATTTCAGTTCAACTTTTATAGAAGATCTAGAAACTACACCAGAAAACGAAGTGTAAGGCCTCTTATACATTGAACTTAACTAGAATTTATTAACGTGTTTTTTTAGTGCTGTAATCTTATGTTTGCCTCCTGAGTTGTACACAGAAGAAAATTATTTGAAAATGGGTCCATCCACTGCTTTGAAAGTATTAGAAGATCACGGATATGTCGCGGTTCCCATATGTTGTAGTAATTGGAATGACTTAGCTGATTATGAAAAAATACCTTATCTGGTGCAGAATATTAAAAATAAGTTAGGAGAAGATATGATGTCTGTTAATAGATTCGCATGATTTTTTTGCTATTAAAAACGTAGACTTGGATTACATCATCATTATTTAATATCTCTCTTAACTCTCTCTACTAGTAATAAAGTTTTTATCAGGTCATAAAAACTTCTTCAAGTATATTAATATATACAAGCAATGTGTTATATTATATATATATATATATATATATATATATATATATATATATATATATATATATATATATATATATATATATATAATCTTTTGATAATTATTAGCAATAACAGGCTGGTTGAATCTTAAAAAACTCGATTATATCAAAAAGTTGACGCCTCACCACGACATTCGCAATTGAAATTTCTTTGACATTTATTGATTTGAAAAAATTAACGGCTGCTTCCATATAAGCGTACTATTCCGATAATTCTACTCCACTTCTTTAATGTTTTCCCATAACTAATTTCTTTGTTGTTAGATAAATAGTACTCTATTGTTACTATTTTCAAACATTACGTAGGTAAAGGTTTCTTTGGTTTCCCTTACGATCTAATGATAAGAATTTTGAATATTAATATTAGACTGAATAGCATATACAAAGCAGCCCTGTTTTATTCAATTTTTTCAAATCAATAAATGTCAAAGAAATTTCAATTGCGAATGTCGTGGTGAGGCGTCAACTTTTTGATATAATCGAGTTTTTTAAGATTCAACCAGCCTGTTATTGCTAATAATTATCAAAAGATTAAAAATAGATCACAGGCAACAACAATTCGAATAAATAATTAAATATTGCAAGCTGAAAATATGGCTGAGAGTTTTAAACTGTAAGTACCCTTTTTTTAAAAGATTTGAAATTCTAAATAAATAAAAAATTTCATTAAAAACGGCTACTTCCATATAAACGAACTATACCGATAATTTTTGCTTTACTTATTTAATATTTCCCAAAACTAATTTTCTTTTTTAATGTTAATTTACTCTTTCTGAGATCTCTCGGATGGAATTAATCGCCTCCGTGGCAAAGTTTGACCAAATCTCCCATACCGGAGAGTTCAAACAATAAACCACAAATAAGTGATTTTCTTCCATAACAGAGGATTTTATTATAAAAATTTCATTAAAAACGGCTACTTCCATATAAACGAACTATACCGATAATTTTTGCTTTACTTGTTTAATATTTTCCCAAAACTAATTTTCTTTTTTAATATTAATTTACTCTTTCTGAGATCTCTCGGATGGAATTAATCGCCTCCGTGGCAAAGTTTGACCAAATCTCCCATACCGGAGAGTTCAAACAATAAACCACAAATAAGTGATTTTCTTCCATAACAGAGGATTTTATTTATTAAACTATTTTTCATCTCCAAATTTTCAATCCAATACTTAGCTACGCCGTTCTGATGAGGACCAAAGAGTCCGAAACACGTGTCAACGGCTGCTTCCATATAAGCGTACTATTTCCGATAATTCTACTCCACTTCTTAATGTTTTCCCATAACTAATTTCTTTGTTGTTAGATAAATAGTACCCCTATTATTATTATTTTCAAACATTACGTAGGTAAGGTTTTTTGGTTTCCCTTACCATCTAATGATAAGAATTTTGAATATTAATATTAGACTGAATAGCATATACAAAGCAGCCCCTGTTTTATTCAATTTTTTCAAATCAATAAATGTCAAAGAAATTTCAATTGCGAATGTCGTGGGTGAGGCGTCAACTTTTTGATATATCGAGTTTTTAAGATTCAACCAGCCTGTTATTGCTAATAATTATCAAAAGATTAAAAATAGATCACAGGCAACAACAATTCGAAATAAAATATATATATATATATATATATATATATATATATATATGATATATATTATATATATATATATATATATATATATATATAATTAATACAAGGAGTATTGCCGTAACTTCTAACTTATAAAAGGTTGTATTGGGCACTCGGCAAAAGGAGGCTAGATTTATATCAAACAACCATTGGTCATGAACATCTATATTTCGGTCCTTAGTTTGGGACCTTCATCAGGATGATGTGACAAGTTGTGAAAATAGAGCGGCGAAAAACGAATGACACAGAGGGAGCATTCAAAAATTATTTAAAATCAAACAAAAGCATAATGATGACAAGTATAAAAGGAGATGTTAAATCTCTGGAACATGATTATCAACTAAAAATTAACATCAAAAAGTTATCATCAAAAAAGATTATCATCAAAAAAGACCGGCTACAACTTGGCCAAGTCAGGTTATGCAGGTTATGACTGCATAACCTGACTTGGCCATGTTGTAGCCGGTCTTTTTTGATGGTAATTTTTAGTTGATAATCATGTTCCAGAGATTTAATATCTCCTTTTATACTTGTCATCATTATGCTTTTGTTTGATTTTAAATAATTTTTGAATGCTCCCTCTGTGTCATTCGTTTTTCGCCGCTCTATTTTCACAACTTGTCACATCATCCTGATGAAGGTCCCAAACTAAGGACCGAAATATAGATTTTCATGACCAATGGTTGTTTGATTTAAATCTAGCCTCCTTTTGCCGAGTGCCCAATACAACCTTTTTATATATATATATATATATATATATATATATATATATATTTATATATATATATATATATATACATATATACATATATATATATATATATATATATATATATATATCCTAATCATAATAACGGGGTAGTTCAGCCTTCAATTATATGAAATAATACCCTTTAGACCATTTCCAAGCTTTCGTCAATGTTCATTGACTTCTTCAGGGCTAAAATTACAAAATCAAATCATGAAAAACATACTAGTCGACCATGGTCAATTTCATACATTACATAAAGTGAACAAGGAAAATTCTTTAATAATTTTAAAAAAATTATCAAACAACTTTCCAAGGAAGCTGGTTATACGTATTCAGCAACGCAAAATCTGCATTCACAATCGAACGGTGAATTATAGAAATTGTCAAGTCACCCCGACTCAAAATCTGCATACAGCTGTTTCGATCTTATTAGATCTCATCAGTGCAGCTTATTTGACTCGGAGTGAATTAACAAATTTCTAATTGTTCCCAATTCAATCGTGGTCAGTAACAATGGATAGATAACAATCCAGAGCGTCATCCCACCAAAGATATTGGGAAACAACAATTCACCGCTTAGACTGAAAATGCAGAAATTCGTCGCTTAAACACGTACCTCCTGATATGAAGATATCTACTCTACAACAGTGATGTATTGTGAATGCAGATTTTGCGTTGCTGAATACGTATAACCAGCTTCCTTGGAAAGTTGTTTGATAATTTTTTAAAAATTATTAAAGAATTTTCCTTGTTCACTTTATGTAATGTATGAAATTGACCATGGTCGACTAGTATGTTTTTCATGATTTGATTGTTGTATTTTGCGTATTAAGCGACAAGAATATTCGGAGCGCGCTCTCGTGAGTATATCCAAAGGTTTTAAATCACTATGTTAGTGTGCCTTGGAATCATATACATCACTGTTGTAGAGTAGATATCTTCATATCAGGAGGTACGTGTTTAAGCGACGAATTTCTGCATTTTCAGTCTAAGCGGTGAATTGTTGTTTCCCAATATCTTTGGTGGGATGGCGCTCTGAATTGTTATCTATCCATTGTTACTGACCACGATTTGTATTGGGGAACAATTAGAAATTTGTTAATTCACTCCGAGTCAAATAAGCTGCACTGATGAGATCTAATAAGATCGAAACAGCTGAATGCAGATTTTGAGTCGGGGTGACTTGACAATTTCTATAATTCACCGTTCGATTGTGAATGCAGATTTTGCGTTGCTGAATACGTATAACCAGCTTCCTTGGAAAGTTGTTTGATAATTTTTTTAAAATTATTAAAGAATTTTCCTTGTTCACTTTATGTAATTTACAAAATCAACATTAAAACAATCAAGATGATGAACATCCATCAAACTTACATTATCTGTGAGATTAAAAACAACTAAACATAAACACATACACAAGTTTGTTAGAACGAATTTTTCTAGAGGCAACTAACTAAATGGTGCGACCTTATAATAACAATATCTAAAATGAAACGCGGACAAATGCGTAGACACATGGCGTGCGATACACATGTGTACTGGTAGGAAACAAGCCAAACGCCGGAATATAATTATTCATCTCTAGACGGAAATTTGAAATTTATTAATAACGTATATATGTTAAGGCATTAAGAAGGAGGAGATCTGTTTATTTTGATTTTTTTGAGTCACTTTTATTTCCTGTGACGTTTGAGCGATACATCGGTCAAACGTCACAGAACTTAAACTCTAGAATCACAGGACATAAAAGTGACTCAAAAAATCAAAATGAACAGATCTCCTCCGTCTTAACGACCCACATAAGAGACACGGGGCATAATTTTAATTATGAAAATACA
>JARQZK010002199.1:342500-420000 GCA_030704885.1 Cynegetis impunctata | reverse complement strand
GGTTTTTATTTATGGTTATTGTATGAAGTATTGTTTTCATTGATGCGTGCTGAAAAGATTACTTTATCTTTTAACTATTCGAAGATGTAACATTTTAGATATTTCGTTATTTCTGTTTGAGATGTTGTAAATGCACGACAGAACAACAATATTTATTCGATAGAATCAACTCGACGAATAGCCCTCAACTGTAATACAAAAATCCTATATCATTGTCTATAATATCAAAAGTTATTCAGAATCGCAAGTTCTTGAATAGAAAACATTTTGCCAGGAAAAGGTAGTTATACATTATAGTTACCTATTTCTTGACAGATTAATATATATATATATATATATATATATATATATATATATATATATATATATATATGTGTGTGTGTGTGTGTGTGTGTGTGTGTGTGTGTGTGTGTATGTGTGTGTATAAAAAGATTGTATGATTAAGAGATTCAATAGTAAAATTTAAGATTTCTATTATGTATTATTATATACAAATATGAAAAATTATATACAATTGCTCTTAATTACATGCTATTTATAATATTTTCACAATGGCTAGAGGTTGAATACATGTATTCATCAGTTAAGTCGTTCGATGATTCTCTTTGCTGCATCAGCTGGAACTAGCCTCTGAAAATTGATTACAAAAAATGCTCAGTGGTATAAAAATCTTTTACTTCATGGCAAATAAATTGTACTAATATTTTGAATTGCTGTCATCTTCAATAAATATTAGTAGTATTTGATTTTTTAACAATTTATATGTTTTATATGAGAACTTTTCTAAAAAAATATGAACTTAACAAGAAGTTACAATGCATTCCAAGGAAAGTTTATAATCATTTGAAAAATTCTGATAAATTAATTATATATACGGAATGCCTTAAGAAGAGGAGAATAATGATGGTTGTCGTTTTTGATTCACTTCTGATTATAATTGTTTCACGTTTTAAATATTTCTCTAAGACAACTGTCCATATACAAGCTTCGAACTGAAATAGGTAGTTCTAATGACACTTAAAATGAAAAAGCATAACAAAATAAGTAGGTATTTGAAATTATGTAGAAGCTGAAAAAATGTTTTTGTATATTGATTTCCATGTGTAATGTTATTACATGTATTATATTTGAACAATATTGAAAATATGAAAGAGCCAATAAAAAGCTTTCTGAGGAAATTTAGAAAAAGGATTTCATAGGATTGAAGGATTTATTTAATAAATGATATCAACACCTAAAGTTTGACAGTACGAATGCTATAAACATTGAACGTAATTTACGTAATATTAGGCATATGTGTATATTTGACTTTCGCAAAATTTGAAACAAACTCATAATTGCTAATTTACTGTTTTCCTGCTCTGGTAATGTACACGGGCCTGAAATATTTTCCATAAATTGAGTTATTCTGGAATACTTCCAGTAGCTATCACCTATAAGCTGTGCAAGCAAGTGTCTATGCGTTTTTGCATGTGAGATGCATATTGTGGGATTTCATTGCAACGGAAGTATGGTTAGGTCATAACGACCTTATATAAGCATCGCATTACTACTAGGATTACCTCAATATAAGAAATTATCACTCAACGCAAAAAGTTATTCACCACAATGGACTTATGGTAAATAGTCCATCATTACACATGTACCTACATTCCTTCATACTGACACTGAAGATATTAAACATGTTATAAGAACTTTTATTACTAACAAATGAATGAAAATTAATATTTCGTAAACATTGAATTCCAAGATAGTAAAATTTGCAATGACTTTTAATTTGTTCCTACCTGTCCTACTCCTGCAACAAATGACAAAAGAGATCTCTTTGGTGGCCTGCAATATTTCTTACCGCCTTCTTGACAGCACAAATTGGGAAAACATTCCAATGTATTATTACATGACTTTGGAAAAAGATCCAAAACTGGAGGTGGTGGCGGTGTACATTGCATATAACCAGCAAATACCCGAAGCGCTACAAAAAATGGAGTTTTTATATTTAAAATCATCAAATTGTATGTTTATTCATGGCATACCTCGTTTATATTTAAATCAATCAGTTACTAAAATGGCAAGAACCTTTGTCATTCTATACCAGTCATGTGTGAAGAAATCGTTGTGTTCAAAATTGTGAATATTTTTAAAAATCAGATCACTTCTACTTCGTTTATATAATTCGATAAATTTAGATTATTTTTGAAATAATTGTAAATTTGTACATGTTGACTCTATGAATCTAGCTATAGGTACATATATATATATATATATAAATATATATATATATATATATATATATATATATATATATATATATATATATATATATATATATTAATTATATATACATATTTCAAGAAATGTGTAACTTACGTTCACTCCATCTATCTGCAGCTGGAAGTTTGTCAAGTATAGGTTGAGCTGTCCTGCAATAATTTTTACTATCCGTGCTTCCATTTCGCAATTTATCAGGACAACATATTCTCGGTGTGCAATCCGCATCAGATTGGCATTCCTTTATTTCCAAAATTTCTGCAATTGGATCTGCAGGGCATACTCTTTCAACCAAACCGAACCACGAAGCTGCGAAATATTTTTTTAATGGGAATGCATAATGAATGTAACTATTTTACATTTCTGCCGTATGAAAATAAACTTGGTGGCAATGAAGAATTCAAGGTATCCCTCAATTAATTATATGGAGAGACCAATTCCGATTATCGATGAAATTTATAACAACAGTATTGAGAATCCATTTTTCTCTTACTTTTTGAGACATATCAAATAAAAATTTTCTTCTTAACAGTGAAAACTTCTCAGGTCTAAAGAAAATTATGGAGGAAAAATGACTCAGTGACGAAAACTCATTATATCAATACCTATGGGAATCGAATAGGTATGATAAAAAAGACAAGAGGTGTTGTGGGACACCAGGTTGGTGTCATTAAATTGGCACGATTTAAAAAACAAAGTATACGACTGAAAGTATTTAATAATGTCAACTCAATCCACGAGCAACATTTCAATCTTCTAAGTCAATTTGGAGGGTGTTTAGAGTACAAAAAACCAGTGTTTTGTGAGTATCCACCTTCACCGAAAAACTGAATGCTTTTATGATTTTGATAGTTTTGATTTGCACAAATACTACCCGCGATTACAAATATCAGCTTATTCAACAAAGGCTACTACTCCTCGAGTCAAATACGCGAAAATACCAGGCTTGTAGATCTTATCATCTCTATGTTTAGATATAAAAGTAAGTTCTGTATTGTTTTGTATTCTGTGTGTATTTTGTTTGTACAGTAGAGTTGTGATACATAAGTATTTTTGCATTTATGACATACTTAGAATGTAATTTTCCATTTCTGACGATCCCATAATGTACTTAACATTTAGTGGAATTAATAAAGTTATTATTATTTGGTCTGATTAGGGCCATTGGAGATACCAAGATGTACCGGGGTCTATCATGATTTTCTCATGAAGGTATCAGCACCTGAGCAGATACAGCTGTTGCACTTTGAGCATGTTACACAGGAAGAAGTTGTAGATACTGTATATAATTTGAAACAGTCTAATAGCAGAGACACATATGATCCCAGAAATAATCTTCTGAAATGTATTTTGGAGGTTCTTCTTGATCCGTTGGTATATTTGGTGAATGTTTGTTTTATGGCAGGTTGTTTTCCACAGTCTTTGAAGTGCTCAAGGGCCATTCCTATCTACAAAAATGGAGCAAAAAATGACACCTCAAATTACCGCCCGATCGCTATGATACCTATTATATCCAAAGTTATAGAGTCCGCTATGAAGGACTGGTGAACTACTTTGAGAGTAGTAAACTAATCGCAGATTCCCAATTTCGTTTCCGAGCTGTCCGCTCGACCATTCATGCATTGACGGATGTTGTTGATGGGCTGACTGCTGCATTGGATGGTGTAAGCCTTGCTCGGATTACTTTATGTGACCTGAGCTAGGCTTTCGACTGCATTGATTTGCAGATACTTATTGGAAATTTCGGACATTATCATGTGGGGGACATGGCGCTGAGACTTATTCATTAATATCTTCAAGACAGGACGCAGTATGTGGAATACTGGGAACAAAGAGGTTTTGTCGGTGCAGCAGGGTATTCCTCAGGGGTCCATCTTGGGACCAATTCTTTTCATTATATATGCCAATGACCTGCCTAACTGCATAGAGAAGGCAGATACCTGTATTGATGCAGATGATACTACCTTTATTAGTGTGGAGAGAGACATGGACACTTTTAACATATCCTCAGAATCCATACAAGTATGAGCAGAAGAATGGTTTCAAACAAACAAATTAAAGCTCAATACTGCAAAAAAACACAAAACTTAATTATAACACTTAAAAACACCACCGGGTATGAAGAGAGGGAACCTGTGTGGCTTCTCGGTTTCCGTCTGGATAGAAAGTTGACATGGAATGCTCATACTGATGCTCTCGCTTCCAAATTAGCCAAAAACCTCTTCCTTATTTATCAACTAAAAAGATCCGTCTCAAATGAACTGCTAAGAATGGCATACTTTGCATTTATTCATTTACACATTAGCTATGGAATTCTGGTATGGAGACATTCAACAGGTGGGCAAACACTATTTAGAATTCAAAAAGCAGCTCTTCGTGCTATTGAGGGAGTGAACTGCAGAATACACTGCAGACCACTTTTCAAAAAACTTCAAATTATGACCTTAAGCTCTCAATACATTATGGAATGTCTAATATATATTAGACGAAACATCAATAATTACAATCTACACTCAGACATTCACTCTTACCAGACAAGAAATCGAGACAGACTTCCCAATTAAGACTCAAAAGATCCATGAGCGGAACAAATTTCTATGGACCAAAATTTTACAACAAATTACCTAATACGGTAAAAGTATTGAGTTTAAAGGCCTTTAAAATTAGAGTTAAAAATTTTCTGCTCGGGAAGGCATAGGTACCTACTATGATGTTGCTGAATTTTTGAATGAGGATGTGGTGGAGTTTTAGATGTCTTATGTCAAATTTTAGCTGTGTTGCTTGTGCAGAATTCAATTGTTATCTTGAAGTGTTATGTTTGTGAAACATTTTGTACTTGATATTAATTTAATTTATCATATTTTAGAAAATAGATATGTAGCGTATAGTTAGGAATAGGTTTTATTACTATTCTTAATTTTTATTATTTGACGTGTGTAAACAAAAATTATATATATTTGTAATAGCACCAATGAAAACCTTTAACCTTTATACCTATATATCAAATATTCTTGCCTGCGTTGTATTGCTATTTACTTTTCTTTTTTAAGCAATAAAAGATCATTTAAGTTACAAAAATGACTTTATGGAATAGTTTACGTTTCGTCATGAAATTAATTTGGCGATTATAAACTTTTAAAAATTCAGAAAACAGATAGGTAATTATGTTTCATGAAAATTTTTCGTGGCCGTTTTCAGTTACTAATTACGTTCAATTCAGGCCAATATTCTGTTCAATAAAGTAGTCAGACATCAAAAAAACAACAAAACTCGTGGTCCAGGAGGTGAAAAACGGATTTACAAATCAACTTACTGTTTTTCGATAGAGTGCAAGTGGTTATAACTGCCCGATGTACCAAATTCAATGATGCTTTTCATTGGTTATTTTAGTTACTTTTATTCTTACTGAAATATAAGCGGTCAATATAAAGAATTATAGGATTTTTTTATAGAATCATCATGCAAAAGGCTATTAATCTTCATAACTAATTTTCAATCTTCATGATTATCTGGACGAAACTAGGAAAAGGAGGTTCAATTTTTATGAAACACTAGATGAGGCAATTGCATTTAATTCTCTCATTTACAGTATTCACGTAAGTTTATTCAGTTCAATTAAACTTACGTTGGTGCTTTATTTCCGGTTTGGGAGGAGCGACTCCGGCAATGCATCTGCTGGAGCAGCAGACCATTTTGACGTTGATTCTGAAACATTCCTGATTGGTCCTACATGGCAAAGAAAAAAATGGTATGCGGACTTCGTTTCCTGGGCATATCAAATTCGGTATCTGTGGAACTTGATGAATAGATTCGGTTACACTTTGGGTCCTCTTTGGCGGATTCGAATCAATTGAATTGGTTAAGGCATTTTCTGATATCAATGCTTTGTCGTTCGCTCTTTTAGTTGCAGTTTCCGAGGCAATTTGAACTGGAACTGAAGAAACGTCATGAAATTTCTTAAATAAGTATTAATTGCATAAGGTTAGCAGATGAATGAAATCCAGACATTTTCGAGTATTCCATACATAAAGAATGCATTGGAACTCTGTGTAGCTATTCTGTTAGCCTAGTAACATAGCAATCGCTTTGAAAATACCGCAAATCCTCCACTTACTCATCAACAAAGTGGTTATAGAATTCTACCAAATGAACTAAATGTCCAAAATATATTATTGTATTGTAGTTTCCTACTAGGTACTAAAGGAAAATTGAGACAAAAACTAGGTCATATTCCGAGGAAAAAAGCACTCTATATTGATTAGTACCTTCGAAGGAAATGGTGTAACAGAAGTTACAAACTGAGACTTCTTGTCCCCAAAATATCTACAGAATATTTTGAAAAGTAGGTCCTTTACTAAATTTTTTAAATTATATTGAGAGGAATGTTTAGAATCGTCATGACCAATATCATGGACTTGGGAAACGATTAGTAAATGAAGAACTGTATCTACGAATGCTGGAGTAATGTTCGAATATGCATGTACTTCTTACTCTTTTATTCTACCCACCAAACTAATTAAATTTTAACCTCAAGCTTTTAAACATAGAACACTCAATTTTCATAAGTTTCGTTTGCAATTTTTGGTTGTTTGGGACACGTCTAATGTACCATTGGGGAAAAACGAAAGTGTTCAGGTACGATTTTTATTAATGAAAATTACTAGAGGTATATATGTATTTGTGCAGTCGGTTTTCCCCCTGCTGCAGGGTAATATCGGCTACTAAAGTAGGTATGTTTTAAAAATTTATTTTTATTAACTACTTTTTATTTCTGATATACCTACATGTATTCTTTTCCCTAACATTTTATTCTTCATTTGAACCTCTTTTTTTGAGCTTTTCTCTTAGTAATACTAATAATAATGAAGTCCCTTAGGGAACTGTTATTCCTCTACTTTACCTAAATGATATGTTCTCGAATGACGTAATTAAAATTGACAAAAATTATTACTCTTGATTTATATCACATTCGGAACGCAGATGAAGCTTACAATATGGCTATTATCGATTTAAAAAACTTGTAACTCATTTTCAATACCTACATATTTTGTTTTGATACATTTGCTATAAATACACTCATTATCCCCTAGGGCTTTATGAGCGGGCATTATGGATCATAAGGCCCACTCATTGTAAGAGGATAAATGAAGAAATGAAAACTTCCATTGATTAAATACTTCATGATCCTTGTCGTATACGACTCTGGATTTATCCAGCAATGAATTATTCGCAGCTTTGGCTGCATTTTCTATGATATTCTTGGGTAAATTCATTTTCATTTCCATTATTTCTATTAGACTACACAAAGAAACAATGATATTAACTAAATATGATGACAAAAATATTCTCAAACGTCAAAATATCAACAAATGACATGCCTACTATGAGAAGGAAAATGAAGAGTATAGGAGCAATGAACCGATTTTAAAATCGATTTTTCATTGGGTATAATGAAATAATTTTTTTGTGAAAAATAAAATCTTGAATGCACCACGTGCGTTACTAGATCCTAACGCCTATCGGGCGTTAGGATTACATTTTTCAAGTTATAAACTCAACAAAAATACTTCCCAATTAATTATGTGCCGAATCAATACAAATTACTGACTGAACTGTTGTCTACAGAAAGAATAATTTTCTTATTCACTTACTTGTTTGCTTGAGATCCGATTGAATTGTAAAAACTCCACCTACACATTGGCTGAAACAACAGACCATAGTTTTTCCAATCTCAGAGCATTCTTGGTTTGTTTTACATGGAATAACAAAGAAAGGTATCCGAACAATTCTACTAGGACATGCTAGAGTGGTGGGCTTTTTCTGAACTTTAACTTCAGAAACTTTCACGGTTGGCGTTGTTGTTGGAATTAAAGTTCTCGTGTTATAGGCTGATGTTAAATTTTGTTCATAATTGTGTTTGGCCAAATAGAGGTTATTTGTAGACGCTGTAAAAAAGAGTGGTTCACTGGTTGAGATCAAAAACTATTTGATTATTCTGACTTATATCGTGCAATAAATATTATTAAAAACGGTCTATTAACCCATTGAGTAAGTTAATTGAAACTAAACTAAACATTTTAGTTAGGTGAAATGGTAGCAGTACCTAATGAAAGAAAATCCGTTAGCAGCAGAGCTAAATATCTAACGTCGTATTTTCCCCCCATTTTTTTTCTTTTGGGCGTAGGTACAAATTCTCAACCCTTTGAGCCAATTCAGAGAAGATTAAGACCTTAAACCCCACGAAAAAATGAAATCCCTACACTAAAATGGCGGTTAATGAAAAGGTGCGTCAACGCCACTAATCGGGCCAGAGCCTTTCTGCGGACTTGGAAAATCTTACTTCAATAAGGCTGAAGAATCAATGAGAGCAACGTACTGGCAAAGACTTCCTGGGCTGAGGCAGGCCAAAGATCTCCTCAGGAATTTCAACGGAGCAAAATCGAAGACACTGATTAACCTCAGCAAAACTAGTCAAAAAAAAATCACGGGATTTCTAAAGCGGCATTTCAGACTCAAAGAACACCTAAGGAAGCTAGACTTCGAGGGGGACAGCACCTGCAGATTCTGCAAGGACCATCCAGAAACACCCCACCATATACTGATGGAGTACTATGATGAATATCATAAAGGACGAACACACTGGGATCATACCAGCTAACTGTAAAAGAAATACTACGAATAAACCACCTTAAAATCTTCAAATTCCTGAAGGTATTGAGGCTTGAGGGGCTGCTGTAAACGAGAACAGCTCGAAAAGCAGAAGAAGATGGGGCACAATATATCTAATAACGTCGCAGCGCATCAGTCACCATCCACAACTACCAATACCAATACCAACCTTCTAACTCAACCTACATATTCTGTAGTGGTGAGCAAAACCACAAGAACAAGGAAAAAGCAATGTCTCTCTACATGAAAATGGGTGTGCTTACGGAGAATACTTGTTCATTGTATTGTTTTCGTTGTTATAGTTGTAATTGTAGAAGATGTCGTAGTGTTTGTCATTGTAATTGTAGAAGATATCGTTGTAGTTATCGTTAAATATGTCGTTGTAGTTGTTATATCGTACAATGCAAGAAATTTAAATTTTTTGCTGAATAACCTTACAATGGATGTTCATAAAAAAAACGTTACTTTGATAAGAAACTAAAATATCTAATAACTATCTATTTTTTCTAATATAGTAATACCTTTTTGGTCGAGAAATTATACAAAAATAAATTTTGATCTTACCTGCTTTCTTCTGATCCACTTCAATAGTTAGCACTCCTCGTATGCATCGTTTTAAACAACAGATCATTTTATTTCCCATTATCGTACAGTCTTTGTTCGTCTCACAAGAAAGCGAAAATAGCGTTATTCTTGGTTCCTTTTCAGGACATACTAATGTGGGACTTCTCGAAACAACATCAAAGGATTTCACAGTGGAAGGTTTTATTGTTGAAGGATTTATTATAACTACATTACTTATATCATTCCGTTTTATTTCATCTTTAGGCCCCTTTACCACTGGGGAAAGAATATAAAATGTTATTCAAGATATATAGGTATGTCAGAACTCGGTTTTTGATCGGCTGCATATGTATATGATGACTTTTTATTGGTTCTCCGCTGACTCAAATATCATAGGGCACAAATATTAATAGTAGCGTGCTATGTGCATATCTTATTGTAATTTATTTATTGAATAAGATAGGAACCACATGGATATGTATGAAAACAAATTTTAATTTACAAATCTACAAATTGAGTCATCACAATACCTTGCAAATCCAATAAAGGAATCATTGCATATATAGGTATGTGTATATACATATATATATATATATATATATATATATATATATATATATATATATATATATATATATATATATATATAATTATATATATATATTAATATATATATATATATATATATATATATATATATAATATATATTATATATATATATATTATATATATATATATATATATATATATATATATATATATATATATATATATATATATATATATATATATATATATATATATATATATATATATATATATATATATATATATATATATATATACCTATTTTAGGTGGATACTGCAGTATTCCTTCGACACATCGATAAGAACAACAGATCATATTAGTTCCAGCCGACAAACACTCTTGATTTGTGGCACATGGAAGGGAGAAGAATGCTATCCATACTCTTTCAGGGCATACTAGAAGAAGTTTTTGTGAAACAATTTTCGGTGTTTGCAAACTCAATGCCACTGCAGTTGATGAAATTATCGCTGGCGGAGTCGTTTTTACTGTAGTTGTAGTTGGCGGAGTTGTCGTGGTTGTTGTTGTTTGTTTAGTTGTTGATGCAGTAGTTACTATTGGCGTCGTTGTTAATGCTGGACTTGGAATAGCATTGGGTAAGACATTTGTTGCAACTAAAAAAATAAAATTGAGCTTTATAATATTTACTTTGAAATTATATTATATTTGGTATATGGTATCTGATATAATGGTAAACTGGGTATGGTATTTTGGTTGAATTCGTACTCTTGAATTGAGCAGGATCATATTTGAATAAATGTAACAAGTAAAATTTTCAAATAATTTTGACAGGCTTAATATATTCAGTTATAATATCATAAGAGCATCGAAAATAATCGATTATACTCCCGAGTCACGAGACGTATTTTGCGAAACATGTTTTAAAAAAATACGTCGAGTGACTAGGTCAGTATAATTATATAACGAATAAAGAACACCGCCAGAACTATAACCAAAGCGTTGACTATT
This sequence comes from Cynegetis impunctata, assembly GCA_030704885.1. Taxonomy (NCBI): domain Eukaryota; kingdom Metazoa; phylum Arthropoda; class Insecta; order Coleoptera; family Coccinellidae; genus Cynegetis; species Cynegetis impunctata. Next base: position 408,943 of record JARQZK010002199.1, on the reverse strand, counting down.
CAAAAATCAAACGAAACTTGATTATTAATTTTTTTTGACAAACTTCAAAAAATCGTCAATATGAAAACATTTACATTTTGACACGAAGCAAATTACTAAAACGATTGTATCACGTCGTCAAGGGTATATTCACTTATCAGTACAATCATAGTAACTCTGCAAAATTCATGGATTCTATTGGCTTATTCAGACATGAGTTATATAATCCAATTAATAAATCAGCAATTATACAACTTTTCGAACACGCCAAGCTCAAAGAAAAACATCTATGTTGAAATTGAATAATTTTCGTTAATTATATGAACAACCAATGTCATAAAGTTGTTTTACTTTGGAACTACCTGCAGTTATCGCATAAAGGACTCACCAAATACCTAGCTCCGCTTTTTAGTTAATTTGGTCTTGAGACACGCCGTATATACTATAGTAGGTAATATCAGAAATGGATCATAGAAAGTCTGAATAAAATGACAAAAATAAAAAGATTTGATTTTGTACTTACGCCCTTGAAAGTTTTGTGGTGTGATAGGAAGCACTCCTTTGATACAACGATATGAGCAACAAACCATTTTTGGTCCTACAATTGAACAGTCTTGATGTTCTCCACATGGCAGGGCAAAGAAAGGTATCCGTACTTCCTTTCCTGGACATACTAAAACAGGATGTTGTGGAACATTTCTTTTGACTGGATTATTAAGGATGCTCTCAATTGATGCTTTTTTCTCTGCGTCTCCTGTTTCAGTGGCTTTCGAAACTGAAAAAAAAAGCTTTTGAATGTTCACTTTTGAAAGTTTATCTTCTTGCAATACCGTTTCGTATATGATTTGTTCATAGATGATAATCATAGCAAATTCCTCCCAGTTAGAAAGAAAGTAAAATGAATTATAGCAACTTTAATTTGAAAAAACTCACAACGGAATTGTTGGGCAAGATGAGGAACGTATATGGATAATTTCCAAGTCTCAGGGTTGTGTTTTGATCAAATGCACAGAATTTTTCTGAAAAGCACCCGTAAAGGTAGGTTTTTGGATCCTGGGCTGACCAAAGTGATCCCCCCAGTTTCCGTCCAACTAGAGACCATGCCTGATCTAAAGATACCAAAAACTTAATGATAAAATATCATTATCCTGGAGCATTTCTTCAAGTTATGTAAAAAATTGTTCAATACAGATAAATGAACCTTTAGGAATGCTCTCCTGCCCTAAGGAAGGGAAGGACCACCATTATAAATAGGTATTGCCACAGCATATCCAACGGAGTATATATCATAAGGATTGGCAGCTCCTATGAGCCACACGAGGCATATTTTTTTTTTTTTAATTTTTTTTTTTTTTTTTTCACAAATAGGAATACAAACAGGACGAACCCAGAAACAGTATTCACAAATACACTAAATATGTCATGTTATACAATTCAATTATACAGTAGAAATATTTTATATAGGTACAAAAAAAAATATTGAACATATAATCAATTGGACGATTGGACAAAATGTTTCTCAAGTTTGTTTACAAAGGTATTCAAAGAGTCAGAAAAAATATCAATGTCTATTATGTTTGAAATGGAGTTATAACTTTTCAAGCATCTGTGTAAAGGGGAATTCAAATAGTAATTTGTGTTGGGTATGGATGTATGAAACAAATTATAATGGCGAGTGGTATATTGTGGAACATTGTAATGAATCAAGTCATTCATAGAGGACGATTGAAAGATACCATTTAACATTTTAAAAGAAAATTTGATGTCGGCAATAGCTCTTCTGTCAGCAAGACGAATCAAATTGAGCTTTCGACTTACGATATGATATTGTGACATGTTTTTAAAATATCTTTTGTTAGTATAATCAATGAATTTGTTCTGGATACTCTCTATTTGTTTTATATATATTATATAGCGGGGGTTCCAAATAGTTGAGGCGTAGCCCAGCAGACTATTTACGTAAGACATGAAGAGAGTACGCAAGGTATTATAATCTCTAAAAGAATAAGTTGTTCTCAGAATAAAACCTAGCAATTTGTTCGCTTTCTTAGATATGTATGAAATATGTTTACTAAAAGTCATTTTCGAATCGAAAATAATTCCCAAATCCTTCACTTCACTACAGGTGTGGAGATTATGATCCTGCATGGTATAATTATGGGTTATTAAATTAGAATTTCTACTAAAAGTCATCTGATGGCATTTGTCGAGGTTCAGGAAAAGGGCGTTATGTCTGCAGTATTCTAAAAATCTATCAAGGTCGCCTTGAATGAGCTTACAATCGTTTAAGTGTGAAACTGTATGAAATATTTTAAGATCATCAGCATACATAAGAAAATACGAGAATTTGAAGCACTCAGAAATGTCATTTATGTAAATATTGAATAGTAGAGGACCTAGATGTGAACCCTGAGGTACACCCGACGTTATGTTAACTGATCTTGAAAGATAGTTACCAATACAAACGACCTGCATACGATTACTCACGTAAGACTGAAACCAACTCAATAGGGAGCCTGTCACACCGACATCAGCCAGCTTCTGTACCAGTAATTTATGATCGATCTTATCGAAAGCTTTGCTAAAGTCGGTATAAACGGCATCCACTTGAATCCGGCTATTCAAACTTTTCAATATATATTCAGTATATTCGAATAAATTAGTTTCGACGGAGCGTTTTCTGACAAATCCATGTTGTTGTATATTCAAAATGTGCATAACATCATGATAAAGATATTCGAAGATAATACTTTCAAACAATTTCGCCAATATACATAATTTGGACACTGGTCTATAATTCTGAGGTAACTGTTTCTGACCAGATTTATGAATTGGAACAATGAATGCCCTTTTCCAGGAATTTGGAAAACTCCCTGCATCTAAAGATTTGTTAAACAGAAGAAAGAGTGGAAATGACAAACTCTCTGCGCACATTTTAATGAAATTTGTTGGTAGTTCATCGGGACCAGGGCCCTTATTCGGAAGAGATTGTATTTTAGCTTTGATAACTTTTTCAGGTATGTGATAGTTACCTATATTTTGGGAGTTAAAGCGAGCAGATACCCTACTTCCAAGTGTTTTCAAAGGTTCATTAAATGCTGATAAGAAATGATCAGCAAATACTTCGCAAATAGCTTGACCATCTGTCACAATATCATCGTTAATGATTATAGATGTTATCCTATTGGAAGAGTTCTTTTTTGACTTTACATATTGCCAAAATTGCTTGGTATCGGATGATATATTTTTCTCACATGAATCTATGTAATTTTTGTAGTCAATTTCTATCAAATACTTGGAACGTCCACGTAAGATTTTGAAGGTGAGATAATCCATATCGTTATGGTATTTTTTCCATCTTGAGTGATACTTATATTGATACTAAATATTAATGACTTAGTGTTTTTGGTGGCTCCGTAGCTCAGTGCGTTGGACTACTGAACAGAATGTCGCTGGATCGAATCCCGGCCGGAACAACGAATTAATGTGGAGCCACCTGTCGAAAGGCAATGGCAAACCACCGAGAAGTATTCTGCCTAGTAAAGCCTCTCTGTGAAGACGTTCGGAACTGTCGAAAAACTGTAGGTCCCTTTTATCCGTGTATCACCCACAACACGAATAGTTGTAGAGAGGTCGCCTTCGACCGAAACCGGGTACGGCACCGAAAGAAGAAGAAAGTGTTTTTGCATTGACAAAGCAATTCTCGCTATAGTTGGAAAATATTATCCTTTTCCATTTATATCCTTTATATCCTTTTTCTATAATATATGAAAAAGATATGGTTCTTTTTGAATTTTTATTATGAAAAATGTCTGAAACTCTGGTGTTTCATAATGAAGAAGATCTCTGAGACATGTTAACTGAAGTTTGGTTCTTCGATCTATTGTTTTCTAAAATTGATTAAGATATATAAAGTTGGTGATGGTTATTTTCATTAATGAATATTTGTTAATTCGTTGTAATTTGATTCTTGTTATTTTTTATATCTATTTTGTAATTTACGGCATTATTCACATTTTTCTGGAATATATAACATTTAAATGTTATATAATAATTTTCTACTTGCTTGATTTAACATTAATTTTCATATTTTTTGAGAGCCGATTTTTTATGTCTCGATATTTATGTGCTTCTACCTTCCTTATAAATTCAATTCGATGACGAATTTTCACCAGAAATAACTACAAATGAAAAAATAAATTGAACAAAGTGTAATTCTTCCTCAAAAATCTATAACACTAACCATAAACATGTTGTTTATGATATCAAACTGACAAACACGCATACACACACAAATAATCATAAGCTTGATGACGTATCCCTAAAAAATTAAACTTTTTCTCAATATTTTGAAAGTAAAATTATATCAAATTATTTATTATATTATTTTCTAATTGTTTTAAATAAATTAATATCAAATAGCTTATCATAATATAATGATATTTCCAAAAAAACAACTATTGCTAAAATTGGACGAGAAACAACTACGAACATACAAAATATTTTTGTATCGTATTAAAATATTAATTCAATAATAAAACATCAATACAAGAATGCAGTACGTAGGTAGGTAACAGATAGTAAGATCTATAAAAAGATTAACTTGATCTTCTATACTTTCTCCATTTAAGAATTGAACTAAAAGAATGTAGGTAAACCTGATAAATTAAATGTTGAGCTCCCATCGCTGCGCGTGTTGGTTTTTATTCCATTAATTATGTTATTAAACAAATATTTCGAAATATCAATATGTATTTATATATAAATATATATATATATATATATATATATATACAGGGTGTCCCACCAGGAACTCCATCGATGGATATATGGAAAACTAAACATAGGAAATATCTGAAAATTTGGCTGTGTACTAATGTCGATGGGGGACATCCGGCTAAAATATTTTCAAGGTGATGGCACTTCCGGTTATACCGGAAGTAGGTATCAGCTGGCTTATTTCAAATAGGACACCCTGTACATTATAACATTTTTGGATTTTTCAGAAAATTCTAGATAGATTTTATATATAATGTCCTATACCTATCTTCAACTGTTTCGGAAATATTTGAATTTATTTCTCAAAAATTACGTATGTAGATCGAGTAATAATCATATTTTTCTACAAGCGTGCGCTTTCAACCCTTTTCCCGCACGCATTTCAATTCGTAAAGAGTCACATTGCCAAACAGTGCGGGAAAAACCCCTGCTATTCCATTACCGCACGCAAAAGCGTGCGGATTTTTCCCGCACGCTTTTATTAGAGAATAAACTGAATAATGATATGTCTCTATGCACCGAACGCCACCGACGACGTTACTATGGAAACGACATGTGAATTAACATAATATGTCATTAGTATGAAATTATTTGAATATATCAAATCGAATTTCATCAGTGTGTTAAAATCTCCATTAAAATAAGCGCTTGTAGAAAAAATATTGTTCCTAACTCGTGCGGAAAGTCTTTCCCGCACTCAACTGCTTACCCGAACTCCGCTTCGCGTCGTTCGGGTAACGGCAGTTTCGTGCGGGAAAATATCTCTTTCCGCACTTGTTAGGAAAATAACTATTTTCTTCAAAAAAAAACGGTATTACTGCCCAATAAAGATAAATTTCCTGCTAGAGGTGGTTCTGTTTTAGCGTAAGATGAATAGTATTTTGACATTTAATATACAGGGTGCTCAGGAAAGTATTACAAAAATGTATGTTGAAAAACTACAAAAAGTCCATTTTTTCAAATGAATACCTACAACTTTTATTATTTTATTCGATTCAGTATCAAAAATAAGGGCTACTTTGTACAAGGTCGCCTATTCCTAAATGTTATAGTTTTCGAAATATTTGCAAACTAATGGTTTCTGGTTTAAAAAAATGATTTCCTGAAATTTTGTAATAGTAGGCGTGTGATGCCATATTTGTTCTCGGCCAGGTTATCATGGAAACAAATTCCAAAGAGATGTCATTATTCGAAAAATTATTCTATATAGTAACACAATCATGCCAAGTCGTTTGAATTATACAAACGAAGATTACCTGAATTTGTTTATTATTTATGGAGAGTGTAATAAAGTGATAACAAGAACATGTGATATTTTTGCTGCTCGGTATCCGCAAAAAACCAAGCCGTCACCAAATACCGTTAAAAATATAATACAAAAATTTATAAATGTTGGATCTGTCAAAAGCAATACGCAGAAAATTAAACCATATTTGGTGATGGCTTGGTTTTTTGCGGATACCGAGCAGCAAAAATGTCACATATTCTTGTTATCACTTTATTACACTCTCCATAAATAATAAACAAATTCAGGTAATCTTCGTTTGTATAATTCAAACGACTTGGCATGATTGTGTTACTATATAGAATAATTTTTCGAATAATGACATCTCTTTGGAATTTGTTTCCATGATAACCTGGCCGAGAACAAATATGGCATCACACGCCTACTATTACAAAATTTCAGGAAATCATTTTTTTAAACCAGAAACCATTAATTTGCAAATATTTCGAAAACTATAACATTTAGGAATAGGCGACCTTGTACAAAGTAGCCCTTATTTTTGATACTGAATCGAATAAAATAATAAAAGTTGTAGGTATTCATTTGAAAAAATGGACTTTTTGTAGTTTTTCAACATACATTTTTGTAATACTTTCCTGAGCACCCTGTATATTAAATGTCAAAATACTATTCATCTTACGCTAAAACAGAACCACCTCTAGCAGGAAATTTATCTTTATTGGGCAGTAATACCGTTTTTTTTTGAAGAAAAATATGATTATTACTACATACGTAATTTTTGACAAATAAATTCAAATATTTCCGAAACAGTTGAAGATAGGTATAGGACATTATATATAAAATCTATCTAGAATTTTCTGAAAAATCCAAAAATGTTATAATGTACAGGGTGTCCTATTTGAAATAAGCCAGCTGATACCTACTTCCGGTATAACCGGAAGTGCCATCACCTTGAAAATATTTTAGCCGGATGTCCCCCATCGATATTAGTACACAGCCAAATTTTCAGATATTTCCTATGTTTAGTTTTCCATATATCCATCGATGCAGTTCCTGGTGGGACACCCTGTATATATATATATATAAATATATATATATATATATATATATATATATATATATATATATATATATATATATATATATATATATATATATATATATATATATATATATATATATATATATATATATATATATATATATATATATATATATATATATATATATATATATATATATATATATATATATATATATATATATATATATATATATATATATATATATATATATATATATATGTATATAGATATCTATATATATATATATATATATATATATATATATATATATATATATATATATATATATATATGTATATAGATATATATATATATATATATATATATATATATATACAGGGTGTCCTAATTACCAGGGGCCACTATTGCTATCTCACTAATTATAAGAACTACAAGGTTGGTCGAATTAGACAAAATGTGCAGTTTTTGGAGGACATTGAAAAGCTAGTTTCATATTTGAAAAAAAAAATTCTTCGAAAAATTGCTCAAAACTATTTGATGGAATATCTCGAAAAGTTTAATTTTCACAAAAAATTAGTTGAGGAAAATATTTATGCATTTTAGACGTTCTACAATTTGGTATTTCTTAAGGAAATTTGGATTGTCTACTTTTCGAGATATTACCATCAACTTACTTTTTTTTTAAATACGGACCAGTATTTTTCATTCCAGTTCTCAAAAATACTTTTTTTCCTGATTTTAACGATGTATCACATGTTCATATTTGTTTGCGTTTTAATGATAAAAAGACAAAATTCAAGTTGTATTGAGTTTTAAAAAAAATGAGAACATCAGAGGTGGCTTAGACTACCAATAAAACAATTGCCTATTTTAATAACATAAACAGACTGTTGCAGCGTGTAATGAAAGAAACTGTTCATTAAGTTTTCAAACATTCAAACTTTTTACCATTTAATTAAATTCAAGTTATGTAATAAACCTTAAAACTTCCTTATTTTTTAAAATTACCTTTGCCAAAATTCAAAGTGGATGATACATACCTAATGCATTTGTTTCATCTTTCCTATTCTCTGCCGTTACAGTTGTTCCCCGTTCTGAAGGATTATTAAATGATCCGTATTATAGCAAATTTCGCTATAGCCTTGTAAAAATTATTTGATTCAGTAATTCGGTAAGAGCCTTTCGGTGTACGAATTTTGATACATTTGAAGGGCTCTTTCAGCACTTCGAAATACTTTTGCATGACAAAAAAATAAATGTAATTTTTCCCATTGGAAAACGCTACCATGTTGGTTTAAACTTACTCTGACACGACACATGTATTACGGATCATAGGCTTTTATAAGCAATTGTTTCTCTTTGCTCTATGATTAAACCTATGATAAAATGAAAGAAGTGCCAAGAAAGTTAAATACTAGTTTTTTACCATTTAAATACAAACGAATATGGACATGTGATACATCGTTGAAATCAGAGAAAAAAGTTTTTTTTGAATTTGGAATGAAAAATAAAGGTCCATATTTAAAAAACAAAGTTGAATGTGATATCTCGAGAACTAGACGAACCAAATTTCCTTGAAAAAAAACAGCTTGAAGAACGTTTGAAATGCAAAAAATTTTTCTTCACTAATTTTTTGTAAAAATTACACTTTTTGAGATATTCGATCAAATAGTTTTGAGCAATTTTTCGAAAAACCCCCGTAGCTAAAAATAGAAATTTTTTCCAAAAACTGCACATTTTATCTAATTTGACCAACCTTTTAGTTATTATAGTTACCGAGATAGTGACCCATAGCAATTAGGAGAACCTGTATATATATATATATATATATAAATATATAAATATATATATATATATATATATATATATATATATATATATATATATATATATATATATATATATATCAGGGGCGGCTAGTCAAAGGAGGCTAAGGAGGCTAAGCCTCCTCATTAATATTCCGTGTATCACTAATATATATATATATATATATATATATATATATATATATATATATATATATATATATATATATATATATATATATATATATATATATATATTATATTGAATAGTCAGCATTCAGCATATTCATATTAATCAAAATCATATTATTTTATGCACCTACCTTCCTTTCAACCTACATTATATAATATAATTTATTAATTAAGATAGAAGGTATTTACATTTACAGCATTTCATTCATTTCAAGATTTATGGCAACGCTGCGGGAGGCTTAGAAAGGTATATTCTCAACGGTCATTATGCCTGCCACAGAAAAGCAAACAACGATGCAGATACTCCGAATGAATACTTCATTGCAATAGATAAGCAAAACACATGTAAATGGCAACACGGATAGGAACCCAGTCTTATACAATGTCGACCAATCACAACTATAGAATTTCGCGTGACATCGAGTGAATTCGTTGGAAAGCATTAATTTAATCGAAGTGTGATCGTAGTTACTAATGGCAGCGTGGTTACTTATATTGCTCGCGTATTGTTTTAAAATGAGTTTGGTTACTGAAGTTAATTTCAAAAATTTCAATGGTGACTTAGTGGAATATTTGTTATCCCATAACTTTAGTGCACTAAGTTATGAGGATAAAGTTTTGATAAAAACATTGCGACCTACCTCGCACAAAAAACAATTTGGTGCAGCGTAACAGACAACAAAACCGCGGTTTTAATACAAGGAATTATGAGAGACATCCTTGCCTAACTGTATCACAGGTAAAAAATAAATTATTTTGTTGGCAGTGTTTACTTTTTACTAGTGAAAATGTCTCTGTTTGGTGCCGCTTAGGATTTGAGGATTTAATTCTATACCTAGTTGAAAGTGAGGAATTTTTCACCGATAAAGTAACTTTAAATACAGCACGCGGATTAATATCTTACTTACAAGATAAGGAATTTATATATTTTTCAAACATCTTTAAATTAATTTTTGAACAAACAGAAATAGTTTTTCAAATCTTACAGCACAAGTTTTCAGATGTAATTCACTCACGAAATCGGCTCAAGTTTCTTTTGGAAAAAATTTCAGAATTTCGTGCAGAAGTTTATTTTAAAAAACTATTTTCTGTATTTCAAACTACTGATGATACGACTTAATTTAGCCCAAAACGAAAGAAATTCAGTTACGCAGATATGGAGCTTCACTATAAGCAAATATTTTATGAAATTTTGGATACTATTAGGGGTCAAATAGAAATAAGGTTCTCTGATTTGAAAGAACTGCATTTCTTCGACTTATTCAATAAAAATTTGTTAACTGGATTTTCGGCTAATTTTCCAGGTAACCTTTTGGAAAATTTATGTCAAAAATACACTTTTTTTGATAAGGTGGCCCTTAAAAGTGAACTGTGTGTTGTTTATAGTGACAATGAAATTTTGGGGCAAAATGAAAATCATGTGATGACTATTAAATACCTTTTTGATGATGATTTGAATCAAGATTCAACCCAAGTTTATAAACTCTTATGTCTAATTGTTTCTATCCCGGTGACATCGGCTTCCGTAAAGCGCTCGTTTTCCACTCTTAAGAGAATTGAAACTTATTTACGAAATTCAATGAGCCAGGATCATTTGAAAAATATTAGTTTGTTGTCTATTGAAAAGGAATTGGTAAAACTTTTGGCGAAAGACAAAAAATTTTATGAGGATATTATAGATCATTTTGCTAACGTTGAAGATCGCAGAATCCCGCTAATTTTCAAAAATATATGATAAATTTTTATTTGCTCTCACCAGCTGTTAACAAATTCGTTAAGTAGGTAGGTAGGTACCTATTTTGTGAAAGAAAAAAAAATTTGATGAATAGATGAATTGATTGATTGGCTGAGAAGAGTTTTTGTGAATATTGTAAATAGGAGTTGTAGGTCTCAAGGTAGACACTCGAAAGTGGAAACAAATTAATAGCTTAGGGTGCTTGTTTTACTTTGATTTTCTTTAGAATTTAAGGCGGTTGACCTTGAAATCCTAAAAATTTTCGCCTATGGTGTATTTTTTAACACCTCTTGTAGCCTCCTCAAACCAAAACCTCACGAGCCGCCACTGATATATATATATATATATATATATATATATATATATATATATATATATATATATATATATATATATATATATATATAGATTATGACGAATGCAATCTGGACTTCCAATTTAAGACTAGAGACTATACCGTTGACAGTAACATTCTGGCCATCATCGTTTTTGTAGAAATATGGACCAATGATTCCGCCGGCCCATAAAGCGCACCAAACAAAAGTTTTCTGTGGATGTAATGGCGTTTCGACATAAACTTGTGCATTATCTTCACTCTGAATGCGACAATTTTGCTTATTTACGTACCCATTCAAGCAAAAATGAGCTTCATCGGTGAACAAAGTTTTGTGTGGAAAATCAATATTAATATAAATTTGCGCTTCATCCCATTGGCCGAATTAACGGCGCATACGATGGTCTTTTGGTTTTAATTCCCGCAGAAGTTGAATCTTAAAAACTTTTGAACCAAGATCTTTTCGTAAAATTTTCCATAAAGTGGATGGACACAATCTCATTTGCTGAGAACGGTGACGAATTGATTGATTTGGGTCTTCTTCAATGTTTTCTTGTACGTCGGCTACGGCTTGTTCAGTGCGCACTGTTTGGCATCTTACGGGATGCACGTCATCATTCAGAGTAAACGTGGAGCGAAAACGATCCATAGTTATTCGAAGTAGCCGCTCTGATGGACGATTATGAAAGCCATAAAATGAACGAAATGCAAGATAAGTTCGACGAACAGAACCATTATTTTGATAAAAAATTTCAACAATTTGCAAGCGTTCCTCTGGCGTAAGTCTATACATAATGAAATACCAAACCAAACTAAACAAAAATCACCTATCACATGTTAAATCGGTTATCAAATGAAGCAGCACTGCCAAATCAAAGTTGTGAACCTCTAAAAAAAACACCCTTCATAGATGACGAGTCTACTTTTGGCATGCGAATAAAGATCCTTCCTCGAGTACCATATGTACCTACTTAACTTCCGCAGTAAAAAAAAACGACCTCTTCATCGAATGAAAGTCAGTGCAGAAAATGTAGAAAATATGACTACCAATCCCCAAACAAATCTGAGATTTTTTCTCGCAATGTAAAGGAAACTGTTCTTTCTTAGATGCCTGTTCTGCCTTTTTTTTGATGACTTAGCAACAAAGGAATAAGAAACTTCTTTTAGGAAAATTCCAAGCTTTCTGATATGTTCATTTTCATAATCTGTGAGACTCAAAATAAGATATAAACCACTATTCAGAAAAGTGATAATAGTAGTATGAATTCTTATTTTTAGTCTGCCAGGTGATGGAAATAAATATCAACAAGGATTTTACCTTGTCATAAATTATATATATGTTACAGTCAATTTGTGAAAAGACGCCGTATATATACCGCGCAGACCGTTTATATACAGACTGCCCATATCAGACCGTTTATATAAAACATATTTCTTTCATAAATCGACTAGTCATTATATAAACAGCGTCGGCCGTATTATATTGCGTACTTAATTTTAGGCAGTTTGTGAAACAATTCAATATTTACATTCACAAACAGGACCGTAATAGAATTTTGAACTATACCCAAATATTATCAAATTATGGCAAATAATAACATTTCGATGTTCATTAAAAACTCTATTTATTAAAAAACATTAAAACCTTAAAAAAAAAACAAAAAACATCAAAACATTTAAAAAACATTAAAAATTATTTGTTATGGCAAGGCTACTGTGGCATTTTGAAGTGCATAAAACTTCATTTTTTTACATAAGCATTTATTCGATGCACATTTGTTGCTTTTACGATGGCATCTTCGAAAACCTTTCCCATGCCCAATTGACTCCAATTTTGCCGCAGTTCGAAGGGTCAGTATGTTGTCGGAGCAAGTATTCAATTCCATAAGATTAATTGGGCAGGTACTAAATTCTGCCCTGGAATATAATTTTGAAAGAATGACGTTTTTCGTGGCTGATCTGAAAAAGCCCTCTTTGGTTACTTCTTTGACTATTCCTAAGATAGATCTAGGATCCCCTCGCCCTCTATCCACCTCTGGAACCGGGATTCTTACTGTATCACCTATGTCCACATGTGGATGTGAAGAATCACTTAGAAAATTTCACTTCTTCTATTAATTTATTGTACTTTTCAAGATTTAAGCTTCGACAATTTTTACCAAGCTTACTTTTCCTTTTATAAAATTATTTATAAAATCTGAAAAACCATTATCATTGTTATATTTTAATATTTAAATATAATAAATGCTGCCCTTTATAGCTCAATTTTGAATTTTAATTTAGAGGTTATGTTTGAAAGAATACCTAAAGAATACGAATTTTCATATGAATGTGTTAAATAAATCACTTATGTATTGATTAATAATGTACTTTTACCTTTTAATTTTGTCTTCTTCCATTGTTAGTAAACGTTTAATGATAATAACTACAACTATAAAATCACCTGGCGGTTGAAAACAATAAACAAAATAAACTGACTAACTCTTTACGCGCGTTTTATATAATGTCTAGTCAGTTTATAATTTGTGCTTTATTTCATATATGGCGGAGCACTTCAGGCAATATATATACCGGCTAGACAGTTTATATGATGCCCAATTTCATATATTGACATATATATATATATATATATATATATATATTATATATATATATATATATATATATATATATATATATATATATATATATATATATATATATATATGACGCAACCATTTGTTACGGTATCTATTTGAAATTTTAATTGAATAATTAATTATTTTACTTTCTATTACGTTCTCACTGGTAGGTACTTATAATAATTTTAAAATATTTCTTGCGTTATTTTGATCTTGAAGATAGAAAAGGATATGTATATTCGTGAGAATTCATTCGTTGTGTTCTAATAATAAGTGTTGAACTTACGTGTGAATAAAATTCTCATTAAAAGAAATAGATAAAGAAACAATCCAAATGACAAAACTGTAGTAGTCTAGTTTACCAACCATATTTCATATTTAAAGTTGGCGCAATTGGAATATTTCACCTTCCGTTCCGGTATTTCCCAAACTAGTTGAACAATTACACGCCTAAAAACAATCAAACGGAAAAATTTCAACGGAGATGACGGAAATAATAATGAAAGCGTATTGAATTATTCGAAATTGGTATTACTCATTCTCACAAATCAGTTATTCTAGATTTCATTACATTTCTAATCATTTTATTTTTCACTTGTATATTATTTGTTGATTTTACCGAGCCAGTGAGGCGACTTAAATCACGCAAAGGCTTCTTGAGCACAGTACCGATAGATCCACCAGAAGTCTTCCCCTAAAAACAAGAACCCTTAGCAGGCTCCAGGGACCAGGTTGGACTGGAAGAGCTGGAAATCCCTCAACCGCCTCAGAACAGGAGTTGCCCCCGTGAAGACGAACCTCGCAAAATGGGGAATTAATAATGAACAAGATGTCAAATGCGACTGTGGGGCGACACAGAATATGGAACACCTCCTGGTTTGCAAGAACTGTCCAAGCTCCTGTTCCTTCGAAGACTTATGGCTTGCTAGAGATAATGCACTGGACGTAGCCCGATACTGGACTGACAAATTGTAATATGGACTCGGGCACGAAAAAGTAGAGTAAGTTTACCTCAGATACGGTTGCTATAAATACACTCATTATGCCCTAGGGCGTTATGAGCGGGCGTTATGGATCATAACGCCCGCTCATTGTACGAGGACAACTGAAACAACTTCCATTGATTAAATACTTCATAATCTTTGTCGTATACTACTCTGGATTTCTCCGGCAATGAATTATTCGCAGCTTTGGCTGCATTTTCTATGATATTCTTGGGTAGATTCATTTTCATTTCCATTATTTCTATAAAACTACACAAAGAAAGCAGCAATGACATTCACTAAATATGATGACAAAAATATTCACAAACGTCAAAATATCAACAAATGACATGCCTACTATGAGAAGGAAAATGGAAAGTATAGGAGCAATGAACCGATTTTAAAATCGATTTTTCATTAGGTATAATAAAATAATTTTTTCGTGAAAAATAAAATCTTGTATGCACCACGTGCGTTACTATATCCTAACGCCTGGAGGGTAACATTCGGCCCGAGGGATGAATGTGGCCCGATGGCCGTTAGGATCTAGTAACGCATGTGGTGCATAAATAACTATTCTGAACTTGAATTTTCTAATAAAACTTCATTTCTTTCATTCACCCCGAAAATAATAGAAAATACACTATTGCATCGTATCGAAAGTCAACAATCAATTGATGCAGTTGTTTTTTTTTATATCCGTTTGGAATCTCCTGGACCACGATTCTCGGAATTTGTTTGATTTCTGATTTTTTTCCCAGTACACAATGGATCTCCAGCGGTTCAATTGAACCAAATGAGCTGAAATTGTATCTAGGATTGTTTTCGAACCAGAACAAAACTATTAAAATTTACATATTTGCATCTCCAACGGCTCCGATCGAACCAAATGTTCTGAAATTTGGTATTTCGGGTAGTTTTCCAGGCAGACCATCAACATTTGGTTAAAATTTTTCAACCGCCGCCATTTTTACGTAGGTATTTCTTTTTTTACCCCGAGGCGAAGCTAAAGGGGTTATAGTCTCACGACAAAAAGTTGGTAACTGGCCCGATTTTAAAAATTCCAACGGATATCGATAAAACACATATGATTTCATTAGGGAATTTGAATTCCCAATTTTTACCAACGAAGAATAAAAAAATATAGCGTTTTTACCCCGAGGTGAAGCTAAATTCTCACTAAAAAAAGTTGGGATCTGGTCCGATTTTAAAAATTCCAACGGATATCGATAAAATACATATGATTTCATCAGAGAAGTTTTGTTCCCAATTTTTTCCCAACGACGAATAAAAATTTATAGCGTTTTTTAGATAGGCATTACGACATGCGCATGCGCCAAGGTCGATATGTACGAAGTCCTACAAAACATGCGTCGAAGTGCTCTTTGTGCCACGGTAACCAAGCCACGTTGATAGCTTAAGCTTGATTCTGCGTCTGTGTCTCCTTCCCATCCATAGAGATATCTTATCAATTTGATTCATAATTTGCAGCAAAATGAGCAGGGATAGGATATTCAAATTCGACAGTCAAACAATGAATTTGTTTGCTAAATTTTCACGGATTTTATTCGTAATATCGACTTATTAATACATCTATTGCAATTTTCCTTCATTTCATTCGTAAAATAGACTTTCATTGTTATTTAATTTATATAATAGGTACATTCAAAAAATATTGACGACATGCACATGCGCCGAGGGGTTTTATCATTTCTAGTGCAACGCAGTAGGGTGTCCTTCATTTTTCATTTATAAAATTACGCAAAATCAATTATAACTAGTGTAGCATAAAGCAAGTGATTGTACGTCTTCATAAACAGTGTAAACAAGTTAATATTCATCACTTTTTAATTTTACGGAGCTAGTCAAATCGAGGTTTGTCGAAAAATATGAATTTTGCCGTATAGTAAAAAATCAATAAACAATATCGAAAATTGTTATTGAAGAAAGTTGATAAGAATTTAAAACCATGTTAAAATATGCAATGACTCCATTTACATTAAAAAATTATTAGTGGATATTTATATCTTGTCATTATTAACAAGATGATAGCCTTTTCGTTTCTTAATTTTGTCTAACAATTTTGCAATTTAAATACACAATGAATGCATATGCAGAAATGAGAACACATTCATTATAACTTAAATTTCAGTACAATCATTGAAAACAATAAACGGAAATTAGATAAAATTATACAACAGGAGTTTATAGACTAGAGTGTAATTCATCCCCTAAATTTTATATAGGTCAGAAGGGTAGATCTTTTCATATTCATATGAAACAAAGGAAATGACTTCTCTTTTTCTAACCAAGATTTTAACCACAGTTCTAAAATATTACATACGGAAAATAAGTCTTGAACTTATTAATACATTTATTGCAATTTTCCTTCATTTCATTCGTAAAATCGACTTTCATTGTTATTTAATTTATATAATAGGTACATTCAAAAAATATTGACGACATGCACATGCGCCGAGGGGTTTTATCATTCCTAGTGCTACGCAGTAGGGTGTCCTTCATTTTTAGTTTTTGAAACTCCACAGCTTCTGCAGATTGTAGTAAGAGGGTTGAAATTTGGTTCGTAAATTGAGTTCATGTTAAAATTTCTTCCTTTATTTTGTGGGTTTCAACTCTTTTCCGCAACCTTAATGCACTTCGCGTAGACTATTCCGTTCTTATAGTATTCATAAACATTGACACGAATTTTTAATTTTTTTAGCTATTAAAGCGTATTCCATCCTGACGCGATGCAGTGCCGGATTAGCCACGTAGCAAGAGTAGCAAATGCTACGGGCCCCCTCGAATTGGGGGGCCCCGCGCTCCAATGCCTGTCTGACAGTAAAAAAAATGAGTTTAGATAAGCGTAAAATATCTTGCATGCCTTAAACGCGAAGCTCTTAGGCTATGCTTCACTCATACCTGAAAATCTGAAACTCGATTTCGTCACATTAAATCGTAGTTATAGGTTGTTTAATACCTAGCACGAGAAACGTTGGTGTCAAAATCTACAGCAATAATTTTAAGTTGTACTATATTTCTAAACATTGAGCGCTGGCCGTACAAGTTATTTGTTTGTACTACTTGCACTGCACTACACGCAAGTTGTTAGCATTGCAAAACTAACAGGGTAGATATTGTCATCTATCGAGCTAGTCGTAAAACCCGAACAAATAAAATAGGATTTTGTTGACTAGCAAACTATAAGAATTTGATGTACATTCATATTTCGCACAACGTAAAAAACTGTAAAAAGCTTTTTAGATGTTAGTCTAGCATTGTATTTTAGTTGCATCAGTTTACATTCCACCATATTATTGTAACACCAACACTTGTGATCTCCTGGCGATTGAAGAAGAGTAGCCGAAGTTTCTTGTCAGTTCTCATGGCTCCACCCCAATCAGCAACTGACCGTAGGCAAATTGGCTCAAGTAGCTATTTCACAAGTATAATGGATGTCATTTACTTACATAAATATAAATTTGAATTTGATTGTGCGTATGTAGCTTTGATTATACCTAACGAATATTTAAAATAATTACGAACTAATTTTATTACCAAAGTTAAAAAAAAAGCCAACCACTTTGATTCGTAAAAGTAATAAAAAAATAAAGGAAGTTTATTTCAAAAACTGGTATCGTTACACGCACACAGATATACGTGTTCCTACATAGCCGCTCCGGATTTTCACGCACACACATTTTCGGTTTTATTCTCTAATCTGAGTTTAATACCATAAACTTGAGAAACTGAAGGGAACCAAGAGCCTCTTGGCCGAATTTGCTACAGGCCCCGCGCTGGCTTAATCCGGCACTGACGCGATGCACTTTGCGCGAAAAATACGACCTCAGTGACGGAGCTCAGATGCTCACGAATTTTTTTCATTATTGTACTGATTCTGGAATGCTACGTCTGCTCTACTATCAAACACTAAGCTAAGATATTGCTTAGCATTTTTACTTGCATATGGTTTTTAACATAAAACGGTCTATTTCTTTTTTTTGTACTCGATGGTCCTACAGTTTAACGCTTTTACCGATTGGCCAATGAGACTTCATTATTCATAATATGAATATTTGTTTATAATTGGTGAATAGTTGGAAACGGCCAGTGAAAGAAAATACAGAAATCTATTTCATGTTAATATCGACGTTTCGACAAGTTTTATTGTCATCCTCAGGATACTAAAAACACAAATCGCAAATTTTAGTATCCTGAGGATGACAATAAAACTTGTCGAAACGTCGATATTAACATGAAATATATTTCTGTGTTTTCTTTCACTGGCCCTTTCCAACTATTCACCAATTATCAAAAAATATTTGGGTCACAAACAAACCTTATGAATATTAGTTATCGCTAAAACTAATAGACGTACACCACAATAATTCTAGTACCTGGGCCTAGCACATTTGCGAAGGACAGACGACGGTTGGGTCCGCAGTTATGACAAGACAACCAAGTTGTGAAAAATTTTCGACAGAGTTTTCAGAAAACTACTCAATGCGTAAAAATTTAACGATTCGGATAATCTTCAAGGGCAGAAATTGAAACTGAGATGTAACTCCGATTTGGGGGTTCCCCGCAAAATTATTCAATGGTGCTCCATTTCATATAGATAAAACATAGGAAAAAAATTAAATTGAAAAATAATAATTTTATTTATCACAAGTCTTTATATAAGTATATAACAGTATACGTTTTGTACAAAACGTATACTGTTCCACCGTATTTCAACAATGTTTTTGTTTTATATCTAATTACATGTAATTTTAAATGAATTTGCCACTCTTGTGTACGGAAGAAAGCTATGGATGACAACAATAAAATTTTCTGATGAAGGCAACAGTGATTGCTGAAACGTTAAACATATTTCTGTGGATGTAAATATAGATATACCATCAGTTGTAAAAAGACTTGATTACCCAAGAAGACAAATCAAAAGGAAAATATATGTAAAAGGTCTAAGAAATCAAGGAAAAATCCGAAAACCAAATATATATATATATATATATATATATATACATATATATATATATAGGTATATATATATATATATATATATATATATATATATTATATATTATATATATATATATATATATATATATATAATATATATATATATATACAATATATATATAATATATATATTATATATATATATATATATAATATATATATATATATATATATATATATATATATATATGCTCACATTTTTTGAATTCACATAACATCAAAGTACCCAAAATGAGATTACACAAATGTCTTCGAAATTAAGACCCCATTTGATACATTTTGATGTTGTTGCATGACCTTGAAAAATTGTCCTATTGTACGAATTTCCTTAAGTTTAGAAGAAGGATCAAACAAGTTGAACAAATATGCAAAAACTCAAACTACATATAAATAATAAACAAACATATAAATAATAAAAATCACAATTTCAACTCTAACAAAATGACTAAATCGAAATCTTAGATATGTCACTTATTCAAACAAATTGAACGAAAGTCATAAATGATAAAACTGCTATAAGATATTTAAGTACAGATTTAATTCTTTTTAAACAACATTGTTATTAATGACACCGCTGTTACAATCAGCGATAAGAACCTGACTTTGAGATTTCCCATACTTCTTAAACCACCAATTTCAGGATTCCAAAAAACATGATGTTTCTAGGGATGTTAGAATAATATATAAATACCATTATTGTGAAACTGGTTAAGCCTTGAAAAAACTATTGGTAATATGTTAGCAACCCCAAAACAATATATATTTTTATATTTATATATAAATATATATATATATATATATATATATATATATAAAGATATATATATATATATATATATATATATATATATATATATATATATATATATATATATATAATACAAATTCGAAAACTAATAACCAAATATGTTCCAAAAGGTAAAACTTACCTGATATATAGGTCGACGTTTCACACGAAACACCAACCACCCATATACTAAAAACAAATTTAAGCACTGCAAATATCATTATTCAAACATAAATCACTAAAATCATATTAATCTGAAATTAAGGCGAGTAGAGCCAGATATCGAAAACTGTTATTTCGCGAAATGTCCTACCAGACACACAAGTGAACACTTTTACTTTCTTGGGTTCTTGAGAATAATAAAATAAACTCGCTTGTTACCAGTTTACCACAGTTGAACAAGAACTGTTGCAAAATCATTCGCGAGCATTGAATTTGAAAGTATGAAAACCCCAAGTTCAATAAATTTTTATTTTGATATTACGCAAGTATACCTGATTTGGATATTCTTATTGTGTTTTGTTACAAGAGTTGACTGATGTCGAAGACGCGGAAGTAGAAATTTTTATTAACGGAACTAATTTCTTGAATGAGCGTGAAAGATAACTCAGTAAGGTATAATGAAACAATGAGTATTGATTAATAATAAATCAATTATATTGTTTCATCCAATTAAAAGTCAAATATACTTCCTGTTCGAGATACAGACTCAACAACATGAAAATGAAATTTTAGAGATATACTAATTTTATATACATAAATTCCATGTGAAATGGTTTCACAAGAAATTATGTTTTGATTCTACAAAAATAAATAGAACGATATGAAATTATTGATCTCAACTTTAATTATTTCTGCTGTTATTTGAATATATTTAATTGTACTCGATGAAGTGTAGACTAACTTAATAAAAAGTAGGTCTGCTTATTCTTCTTTATTAATGTATATTAATAATGACCTGAAAATGGTTCACGAAGTTAAGTCAAGACCCACCGAATAAACGTATAAACTTAGTAAAATAGAGTAGTTACATATTATCGTAAATATAGTATTTAATTTAGTTGATTTTAATGTCAGTCCAAATAATTTCTTATTCGTTAAGAAGAAACGATACTTTTGAATGTATATATATATATATATATATATATATATATATATATATATATATATATATATATATATACATATATATATATATATATATATAACTATATATATATATCAGCGCGCGGCTAGTCAAAGGAGGCTAAGGAGGCTAAGCTCCTCAATAATATTCCGTGTATATTAGTGATATATTTATATTGAATAGTCAGCATTCAGCATATTCATATTAATCAAAATCATACTATTTTAGGCACCTACCTTCCTTTCAACCTACATTATATATAATACAATTTATTAATTAAGATAGAAGGTATTTACATTTACTGCATTTTCATTCATTTCAAGATTTGTAGGCAACGCTTGCGGAGGCTTAGGAAGGTATATTCTCAACGTTCATTATGCCTGCCACAGAAAAGCAAACCAACGGTGCAAATACTCCGAATGAAAACTTCATTGCATAGAAAAGCAAAACACATGTAAATGGCAACACCGATAGGAACCCAGTATTATACAATGTCGACCAATCACAACTATAGAATTCGCGTGACATCGAGTGAATTCGATTGGAAAGCATTAATTGAATCGTAGTGTGATCGTAGTTACTAATGGGTTCGACGTGTTTACTTATATTGCTCGCGTATTGTTTTAAAATGAGTTTGGTTACTGAAGTTAATTTCAAAAATTTCAATTGGTGACTTTAGTGGAATATTTGTTATCCCATAACTTTAGTGCACTAAGTTATGAGGATGAAGTTATGATAAAAAACATTGTGACCTACGCCCTGAATTAAAACAATTTGGTGCAGCCGTAACAGACGACAAAACCGCGGTTTTAATACAAGGAATTATGAGAGACATCCTTGCCTAACCGGATCACAAGGTAAAAAATAAATTATTTTGTTGGCAGTGGTTTACTCTTTTTACTAGTGAAAATGTCTCTGTTTGGGGCCGCTTAGGATTTGAGGATTTAATTCTATACCTAGTTGAAAGTGAGGAATTTTTTCACCGATAAGTAACTTTGAATACAGCACGCGGATTAATATCTTACTTACAGATAAGGAATTTATATATTTTTTAAACATTTTTATATTAATTTTTTGAACAAACAGAAATAGTTTTTTCAAATCTTACAGCACAAGTTTTCAGATGTAATTTACTCACGAAATCGGCTCAAGTTTCTTTTGGAAAAATTTCAAGAATTTCGTGCAGAAGTTTGTTTTAAAAAACTATTTTTCTGTATTTCAAACTACTGATGATACGACTCAATTTAGCCCAAAACGAAAGAAATTCAGTTACGCAGATATGGAGCTTCACTATAAGCAAATATTTTATGAAATTTTGGATACTATTAGGGGTCAAATAGAAATAAGGTGTTCTGATTTGAAAGAACTGCATTTCTTTCGACTTACTCAATAAAAATTTGTTAACCGGATTTTCGGCTAATTTTTCCAGATAACCTTTTGGAAAATTTATGTCAAAAATAACACTTTTTTTTTTGATAAGGTGGCATAAAAAGTGAACTGTGTGTTGTTTATAACGACAATGAAATGTAGGGGCAAAATGAAAGTCATGTGAGGACTATTAAATACTTTTTTGATAATGATTTGAATCAAGATTTACCCCAAGTTTATAAACTCTTATGTCTAATTGTTTCTATCCCGGTGACATCGGCTTCCGTAGAGCGCTCGTTTTCCACTCTTAAGAGAATTGAAACTTATTTACGAGATTCAATGAGCCAGGATCGTTTGAAAAATATTAGTTTGTTGTCTATTGAAAAGGAATTGGTAAAACTTTTGGCGAAAGACAAAAAATTTTATTAGGATATTATAGATCATTTTGCTAACGTTAAAGATCGCAGAATCCCGCTAATATTCAAAAATATATAATAACTTTTTATTTGCTCTCACCAGCTGTTAACAAATTCGTTAAGTAGATAGGTAGGTACCTATTTTGTGAAAGAAAAAAAAATTTGATGAATAGATGAATTGATGAATTGGCTGAGAAGAGTTTTTGTGAATATTGTGAATAGGAGTTGTAGGACTCAAGGTAGTGAAAACAAATTAATAGCTTAGGGTGCTTGTTTTACTTTGATTTTCTTTAAATTATAAGGCGGTTGACCTTGAAATCCTAAAAATTTTCGCCTATGGTGTATTTTTTAACACACCTCTTTGTAGCCTCCTCAAAGCAAAACCTCACGAGTCGCCACTGATATATATATATATATATATTATATATATATATATATATATATATATATATATATATATATATTTTTATTATATATATATATATATATATATATAATATATATTTATATATATATACCTAATATATTATATATATATATATATTATATATATATACCTATATATATATATATATATATTATATATATATATATATATTTTATATATATATACTATATATATATATATATATATATATATATTTATATATATACCTATATATATATATATATATATATATATATATATATATATTATATATATATATATATATATATATATATATATATATATACAGGGTAGCGAGAAAGTGTGGCAACAAGCTATTTTCTCTGAAACTATCAAAGATATAATTATCAAATTCTGGAGTTATTAACGCGATTGCATTCTACGTTTTTTAGAGGATCCGTCAAAGTTCAGTGACGTCACCATTCAGTGTACCGCCGCCATATTGAATTTTTTTCAATGGCAACGTAAGTCGAGTGATATATCGTAGAAAAGCTTATTTTTTCCTCTTTTCAAAAATACTGAAAAAGTACAACATTACTGAAAAAATACAAGAAGCAAGTGTCAAAAACACTTAAAATATTCAATTTTTCAACACATATCATATAACGAAAAAATTAACTAGAATAATAACATATAATCAACCGTTTCTTTACAACAAGTGCTCAAAGTGTTGGCCACCTGTTTCTTGGCAATAATACAATCTGTCTTGGAAGCTTCGAATGGAATTGTTGATAATTTCTGGAGAAATTCCTTGCATTTCAAGACGTATGGGAGCTTTCAAATCTTTTATAATTGTTGGTGTGTACACGCGGTCCTTAACGTATCTCCATAAGAAAAAAATCAAGTGGACTCAAGTCGGGAGATCTTGCTGGCCATTCAATAACACCTCTTCGACCAATGCATCTCCGAGGGAAAGTTATATCCAAACATTGCCTAACGTTTTTATGAAAGTGCGCTGGTGCACCATCCTGTTAGAAATATACGTTCATATTTGGAAATAGAGCAGTAATTTCAGGTATAATTTGATTCAGTAGAAGATCAACATATTTTTCACCAGTAAGAGCGCCGTCTATAAAAAATTGACCAATGGTATGGTTTTTCATCAAACCAGCCCATACATTAACTTTTTGTGGGTATTGTGTTTGGGCCTCATCCATCCATTGAGGAGTAGAATCTGACCAGTACCGGCAAAAGTAGTCGATTTTAGACAAAATGTAGCTTCATTACTGAATACAAGTGAATCCAAGAAATTATTTTGATCACCAATTTTCTCTAGAACCGTTTCACAAAACTCTAATCTTCGATCAAAATCATCCTCAGCTAAATCTTGGTGGTTTTTAATTTTATATGGATGAAACTTATTTTGATGCAAAATTGTTTGTACCAACTTCCTGCTAATATCATGATTTCTTGCCAATTCATATGTAGATGTTTGATGATTTTGTTGAACATCTACTAGGACGTCTAAAGTCTTATCTTCGTTAGTTGCAGTTTTTGGTCTGCCAGACATTGGGCGATCCTGTACGAATTTATTTAATATTCTAGAAACTGTTGATTTACTTATAGGGGCATGTTGAGGATTTAAATCATTGAACAAATGACTTACTTCTTCAT
Organism: Cynegetis impunctata; assembly: GCA_030704885.1. Lineage (NCBI taxonomy): Eukaryota > Metazoa > Arthropoda > Insecta > Coleoptera > Coccinellidae > Cynegetis > Cynegetis impunctata. Next base: position 383,442 of record JARQZK010002199.1, on the reverse strand, counting down.
ATGCTGCTGTTTTTTTTATTAACCTACACCAGTGACGAACCAGCAGTTTTCCAAAATATAGAGAAATTAACACACATATCTGCAATGTTATAGGATACTTTCTTAGTAATGTGGTACTTGTTCTATATTTTTGGAAAGAGGAAAAAATAAGCTTTTCTACGATATATCACTCGACCTACGTTGCTATTTAAAAAAATCTAAGATGTCGGCGGTACACTGGACGGTGACGTCACCTGACTTTGACAGGTCCTCTAAAAAACGCAGAATATAATCCCGTTAATATTCCTAAAATTTGATAATTACAACTCTAATCTTTTCTAAGAAAATCGCTTGTTGCCGGACTTTCTCGCTACCCTGTATATAGATATAGATATACAGTTATTTCTCTGTAAGTGAAAACCATAACTTTTTATCATTGATTTTAGAAAAGAGTTAATCTTCATGAAAATTTTTGCATATTTTTCAATTTGGAATACATATCAAATTTTTTTAGGCGTACCTATACGAAATTTGCCAAAATATATGAATTTTGACCAAGAGAAAAGAACCTCAAAAAAAAGTATTTTTTTTTAAACATATGTCTACAATTACAATGCAAATTTAACTGTAGTTACTCTTATAATCTAGGATGCACTAACATACAAATGAATTAATAAGCAAGGACTGTTTCATGATGTTAATAATTTAAGGAGGAAAATCACAGAATCAATTCGGGAAAATATAGGAATTCGCCAATAGAACGATGAATTGTATTGAACAAGATGGTGGATATGTCGAGACATTAGTGAAATGAGTAAAAATTAAATTTCTATTTATTTCTAGTATCAATGTTATTATAGTTACAAAACTTATTATTTTCATGTATTCTCTCATTTACAAAATGAATGCATTTGCATTCTGAATCAAAGTAACCTTTTCTTGATGGAAATTAATATTAAGGAACGAGAAAACGTTTATTGAAATTTAATTTCCACTACATTCACATTAAATGACAATTGTATAGACAAGACAGAGTCTTTATTACATTTAGTCACAAACTAATTCTTAAAAAGGAAACACACGTGTTTCATTCCTCCCTGAAGTATGTGTCAGGGAGGCGGGCAGCTTGAGTTTGGGATTAACTCCTTCAGCCAGATCAGAGGATACACTTGTATGTACAAGTGCATTAAGGATAGGTGAGACGGGATATTTATGGAACATATGAAGTGTGGGTAGGGTTCAGAGGATTAATACTGGTCCAGCATTCGCCTTATAAGTTTGCAAGCAGTGACTTACATTACCATGAGGAAACCTTTGAAAAAAAGACCAGTCGGCCCCAGGGTTTGAACCCGAGACCTCATAAATGTTATTAATAGGTATTAATAACAGGGGGTTGCATTTATGGTTCTCAGAACTGTATAACAGGTAGATTTTTACTTATTTGGAGTGGGATTTCAAATACCAGATTTAATAAAGGTGAATTACTAAGTCTAGTTTCCTTCTTGAGTAAAAAATTTGAAGATTTATGTATTTCCATAGATTCTAATAAATTTGGTTTTCAAGACTTATTTTCCGTATGTAATATTTTAAAACTATGGTTAAAATCTTTTGTTTCTTCTACTAATTGGTTACATTTACTAAAATGGGAGTCATGTCCTTTGATTCAAATATGAAAAGATCTACCCCTCTGACCTATATAAAATTTAAGGGATGAATTACACTCTAGTCTATAAACTCCTGTTGTATAATTTTATCTAATTTCCGTTTATTGTTTTTAATGATTGTACTGAAATTTAAGTTATAATGAATGTGTTCTTATTTCTGCATATGCATTCATTGTGTATTTAAATTGCAAAATTGTTAGACAAAATTAAAAAACGAAAAGGTTATCATCTTGTTAATAATGACAAGATATAAATATCCACTAATAAATTTTTAATGTAAATGGAGTCATTGCATATTTTAACGTGGTTTTAAATTCTTATCAACTTTCTTCAATAACAATTTTCGATATTGTTTATTGATTTTTTACTATACGGCAAAATTCATATTTTTCGACAAACCTCGATATGACTAGCTCCGTAAAATTAAAAAGTGATGAATATTAACTTGTTTACACTGTTTATGAAGACGTACAATCACTTGCTTTATGCTACACTAGTTATAATTGATTTTGCGTAATTTTATAAATGAAAAATGAAGGACACCCTACTGCGTAGCACTAGGAATGATAAAACCCCTCGGAGCATGTGCATGTCGTCAATATTTTTAGAATGTATCTATTATATAAATTAAATAACAATGAAAGTCGATTTTACGAATGAAATGAAGGAAAATTGCAATAAATGTATTAATAAGTCGATATTACGAATAAAATCCGTGAAAATTTAGCACAAAAATTCATTGTTTGACTGTCGAATTTGAATATCCTATCCCTGCTCATTTTGCTGCAAATTATGGATCAAATTGATAAGATATCTCTATGGATGGGAAGCAGACACAGACGCAGAATCAAGCTTAAACTATCAACGTCGCTTGGTTACCGTGGCACACAGAGCACTTCGACGCATGTTTTGTAGGCCTTCGTACATATCTACCTTGGCGCATGCGCATGTCGTAATGCCTATCTAAAAAACGCTATAATTTTTTATTCTTCGTTGGGAAAAAATTGGGAACAAAACTTCTCTGATGAAATCATATGTATTTTATCGATATCCGTCGGAATTTTTAAAATCGGACCAGATCCCAAATTTTTATAGTGAAAATTTAGCTTCACCTCGGGGTAAAAACGCTATATTTTTTTATTCTCCGTTGGGAAAAATTGGGAATTCAGATTCCCTAATGAAATCATATGTGTTTTATCGATATCCGTTGGAATTTTTAAAATCGGGCCAGTTACCAACTTTTTGTCGTGAGACTATAACCCCTTTAGCTTCGCCTCGGGGTAATAATCAGGGAATGAAGTTTTGACAGATGTGTCTACACACAAACCATCATGTGAATGTATCTAAAAACGGAAACAAACAAACAAAATTTGAATTGCATCCGTTTGAATTGCATTATATTTGGATAAATCTACTCATATTTACTAATTGCAATGTTTGGCATAACTTGAAATAATTTTCATGCACATCTGAACATCATTTTCACACTGTTATTCATTAATATAATCACAGAAGATTTGGAAGGAACAGAAAATTTATATATTGAAACTAAAAATTCGAATTACATTTTTATTGAAAGTCAAAGAATATTGATATTAGTGAAACAAAAATCACGAGCATCCCAAATATAATTAAGAGAAAATTCATACATAAGAAAAATTTAGCTCTTCTAAAATCATGAGGCCATTTTACACAAATTTCCAAAATCACTGGAAATATAATTCCTAGCATTGGAACTGTTATTACAAGAATAATCTTGATTATGTAGTATGCAATTATAGATATTCCGAAGGATTTAACCACCATGAAGGCAACTAAAGAAAAAAATTAATTATTCAACAAATACATACAGTCTTCGAAAAAATTTTCTTACATGATAGAAGAAAAAGAAACATTCGAAGATTCGTCTTGGATACTGGTCTACTTTTGCTTTTCTTCCATGAAAAGTCCACGAAAATATATCCTTGAAGTCCATATGAAACATACAGAGCTACAGCATATAAGAGTATGCATACTCTAAACCTGGAAGTGAAGTAAATTTTTGAGTTCTATTTTCATGAGATTATTGAAAATTTGATTAAATAATTAATCACTCCTTCTTATAATTATAATAATAATAATAATAAAATAAGCTCTATTCCCAAATACAATATCATGAATAAAAGTATACAGTTCTTGACTTGAATGGAAATTGTGTCACAAACAGGAAAAGTTCAATAAAATATACAAAATGAATATAAGAAAATAAACTACATTAAGTATTCTCTCAACGTATATGGCTCCAGCTCTATAAGATAGTTGACTACATTTTGTTTAAATTTCTTAAATTGAACAGTATCCCTGATGGTCAGAGGCAGTCTCTTGTAAAGTCTAATACTCATATACCTTGGGCTACATAACTCATACGTCTAGTTTGGTAACCATTTTTGAAAGCAGAGCCGTCATACAAATTGTACCTACAGAAATTAACTAACACATTGTAAATATATAAAGCAGGCAGAGTGAAAATATTGCATCTTCTAAAAACTCCCCTGCATGATTCTCTAAATGACATTCCCGTTGAAATACTTAAAACTCTTTTCTGCAAAATAAAAACCTCTGAAAAGCGACTGAAAGCAAGAAAAATAAACTAGTTTTAGTTGTTGAAAAGATAAATAACTTTTCATAATACATAAGGAATAACTAACTCTACTCAATTTAACACATAAATCATCAATATGTTTTATCCAATTTAAGGTATCATCTACGCGTACACCCAAAAAGTTAGTGAACTTCCATAAAGTGACATTTTCACCATTTACACATATAGCTTCACAAATTTCATTTCTCCTATGAAATAACATATAATGGGTTTTTTTGAGAAATATTCATCCAACATCTCCAGTGTCCCGCTTGCCACGTCAGCAGCATTTTTAAGATCATTTCCTTGGATAATTATATTTGTATCATCTGCGAAGTTCACCAGATGAACTTTCTCATACATTACGTCTTGAAGATCATTAATGGAAATTGCAAATAGTATCGGACCCAGAACGCTGCCTTGGGGTACCCCTGCATTTATCTGAGAAACATCATATAAATAACATTTTCCCTCAATCTTTAATTTCACCATCTGGGTGCGATTTGAGAGATAAGAGCTCATTAAATTTAAAGGATTTCCACAAAAACCGTTTCTCTCCAATTCATCCAGCAATATTTGATGACACATACAATCAAATGCTTTGGTCAAGTCGACTAAAATGGCTAGAGGTATATTTTTATCATTTAGGATGTCATAAATTGTCTGAACGAAACTGTACATTGCCGTATTTACGCTTTTACCCTTCAAATATTCATGCTGAGAACTGGAAAATAGTGAGAAACAATTAAAAAAGTTTAAGATTCTTTCACATAGGTATAGCAGTTTCAAAAATTTTAGGGAAAGCAGGTAATACACTGATATAGTCTGTCCAGTCTAAGTTGGCGTGTACGTCACAGTCATGCGCAAATAACGACGCAAAGCTGCCTACCCAAATAAATAAAATTCGAAATGGTCAAAATTCATATCTGTCGTAAGTAATTTTCTGAAAAAGTAGTTATATGGTGATAGTGATCGGATCATCCATTTAGACAAATATTCAGTTCTTAACATATCAAATCGTATGTATCTCTCAAGAAAAACTAACATTCCGAGTAATGAAAATAAGTTGAATGTTTGTTAAGTTGTCATTTAATTGTAAAATTTGCAATGTTGTCGAACCCTCTCGACCAACGCGCCGGTAATCGGCATTTCACGTTCGACAGTCGCCGAGTAACCTAGAAGATTTTGTAATTAAGTTTGATTTATCGATCGATGAATATGGATTCCATATAGATAGACACTTCTGGCAATTTGAATTTACCGCTAAAAATCCCCGCCATGTCAAACATACAAGATATCTCATTTTGTTGAAAATTGGGTTAGCTATTTAGATTTAAGATTATTTATTACGTCTGGCAACAGTGCTCACGATCGACGTCATATACAATTGGTGACGTACACGCCAACGGTCGCTGGACAGACTATAGGTCTGTAATTTTCAATCAATGCAGGATCTCTTTTTTGAATAACAGAGTAACTATTGCTATCTTGGGGGTATTAGGAAAAATCCCATATAAAAACGATTTATTCATGATATGACATAATGGCCTAGCGATTAAATCAATGCACACTTTGATAACTGTCGTAGGGACTTCATCGAATCCACTACCTGTTTTATTCTTCATACCTCTTACCATACCGATTATCTCATTCTCATCAACTGGTCTAAGAAACACAGATGTCGAGTGTAATTTAGTATCGCAACTTTGTGAAATTTTATTCTTCTTTAGGTTTAGATTCAAATCATTGGCAATATTCACTAAGTACTTATTTACTTCATATTTAAGAACATTACATCTCCGGGTATTTTAATATCATCATTTCTTTTACTTTTTGTACTTATTTAACATCTATTGAATTCTAAATGTAATATATGGATTATTGGAACGTTAAAAATAGCATACATGCACTTGAAAGCAAGGACTAAAAATATGTAACAGTCACGCAAAAGCTGTCAGCTTTCTTTTCTGTATGTACTATTTCAAATTCTTCATTGAAGGTATGATTATGTTTCAGCAGATATGATAAATATGTCGAATCTGTTTTTTCCTTATCGAAACTTCTTTTATGTTCACATATTCCAACTCCGAAGGTCTTTATAAGCTAAATTGTGGTTCATGTCCTATGGTATATGTTGGCCAAACCGGCAGAAAATATTTGTAAGTAGAGTAGTAGCTAAGTTAAGCTGATAGTATAATATTTGTGATACTCACCGTTGATCTGAATGAAAGTAATTATCAAGTATAGAAACTTCCCTTTCGTTTCCGAATTTCAAATATACCAAAAAACCAATACTACATTGCAACACCACAATAATCAGCATTCCAAAGTTGAAGACTCCCCAAAATTGTTTGAATTTTCTTGGTGATTTCAAATCAGCTTCGATAGAAGATACCTAAAATGTTATAGTTTCATTCAAAAATACAAAACTTTTAATTATTACCTAAATAACTTAAATTTTGTGGATTTTCCAAAATATGCACTGAAAGATAACAAGGTATTTGCAAATATTGAAATAGTAAATTTTTGTTAGGTACCTAAAGGGAATGGTTATTAAAATTCGTATGATATAGATGATACCTAAATCTATCAGCTACCAATGAAATACTTTGCCTTGATATAAAATACCTATATTTGATTCTTCAAATTTGAACTTTTGATAATGGCCCAAATATCTGACAAATATATCGAGTTCTTATAATTTTATATTAAGTCTCATGGCATGAGTAATTATTATAAACCAAAGCTCCACTATTGATCGAAATATCCCTAGAATCGATTGTAAAACTAGCGACTTTTGAGATGTCAACCAATGTGTTTTAATTTTACGAGCTTATTTATGTAATAGTTCTTTTTGCATTTTGCAAGAAAATAATATGGTATATAATATATATAGACTATGGTAGTGTATCGAAAGCCAACAGACAGTTGCAGAGTGAGGTTTAAATATTTTTGAAAGCTTCTGGACCACGATTTTTGATTTTGTTTTAATTTCTGATATGCATATTTTTTTCACCGGTACGTTTGGCATCTTCAGGTCAAATAGTCTGAAATTTTTATTGATGCGGGACAAAACCAATAAAAAAAATTAAATTAAATCATTTGCACAAAAATAAGTGGAAATATCAAATGATTAAATTTACCCAAATTTTATCATTTGATATTTCCACTTATTTTTGTGCAAATGATTTAATTTAAAAATTTTTCAAAATTTCTATGTTCATCTATTTAAAACATAGCAAGAACTATAATTTCTGAATTTTCTTGTCAAATATATTAAACAAATCATAAAGCATATCAACGTAAGTAGGTATTCTGATTAAATATTTTGTTGATATCCATTCCAAAAAGTGAAAACCGTGTAACATGTGTATGAACTGAACCCAGAAAAAAATTTTGTCAAAGCATATACGGTATAATAGTTATTTATGTACCAAGTGCGTTATATAGTTCTATACGCCCGGAGGGAAACATTCAGCCCGAGGGCCTTTGGCCCGAGTGATGAATTTTATTTTTCACGAAAAAATTATTTTATTATAATGAAAAAGCGATTTTAAAATCGGTTCATTACTCCTATCTATTTTCCTTCTCATAGTAGACATGTCATTTGTTGATATTTTGATGTTTGTGAATATTTTTGTCATCATATTTAGTGAATGTCATTGCTGCTTGAAAATGAAAATGAATTTACCCAAGAATATCATAGAAAATGCAGCCAAAGCTGCGAATAATTCATCGCCCGAGAAATCCAGAGTCGTATACAAGGATTATGAAGTATTTAATCAATGGAAGTTGCTTCATTTCTCCTCGTACAATTAGCGGGTGTTATGATCCATAACGCCCGAAAATGCGGGCGTTATGGCCTAGGGCATAATGAGTGTGTTTATAGCAACGGTATCCAAGATGAAATAAACATATAATAATACAAGTGAAAAATAAAAAAAAAATATTTTATAATTTAATTTATATTAATTTAATATCTTCAATTTCACTTTTCGAATATGAATCTTTTTTAGATTTCTTTACAAATTGATATTTTTTTCAATAATCTTTATCACATCAACAATAATGGATGTGATAAAGATTCTTGAAAAAAATATCAATTTCGAAAGAAATCTGAAAAAGATTCATATCCGAAAAGTGAAACAAATTAGATACAAATTAAAATATATTTTAATTATAAATAAATTCAGCGCATATATTAAATTGACTAAACTTGGAATAAGTAAAGGAAAGGAAAGGTCACCTTCATGTATGAGTAGGGTTGCCAACTCTCCCGGATTGCCCGGGAGACTCCGGTAATAATGGTTATTCTCCCGACCTCCCGGGTTACAATAATTTCTCCAGTTTTTCTGAAATCATACGCAACCGTCGCTCTAATGAAACTTCGATCTTTAATGATTTTGATTTTGTGAAAAAAAGTATAATATAAATTTAAAATTGATTGACAATTTTACACCCCCCTCCCCCTAGTCGACTGCTTAAAATTCTCCCGGGTTGGTCCTTTCGAGAGTTGGCAACCCTATGTAAGAGGGAAATGTTTAGATCTTATATAATGTTAAAAATCTCATTAAATATCCTAAAAACATCAATGTTTAGCTTCAGCTATTGAAAAAGTGATACTGAATTTCAAACTTACCACAGTAATTGCCTCAAGTGAAAGGACAATTGGTCCTAGAAACGATGGCAGGTTGACAAGATTAGGCGCTGTAATCTCGAAATCGCCAAGAGACGGCCAATCTTCCAGGGTGAACCAAAAGAAAAACCCAAGTGCACTCAATAAAAGTATCGCTCCAAATATGCAGACGTTCGCTACAACTTTTAGGTCATTCATAAAAAGTGCTAAAACCAGCGGAATATGCGATAAGAAGAACAAGACAGAAATGCTCATATGGACATCGCACCAATCTTTCAGAAATGCATCACTTACTACTGGCACCAAACGCAATGCAGTCGCTGAATAAGTGCAACATAGTGCAAGTTGACAGAAGATGAGACAGGTATCAACGGCATAGCTACAACAATAAACATAAGGAAAAATTTAATATAACGCAACTTTTTAACGAGTATCAGTTACCGAATACCATTCGAAGGTGATTCTGTAACTGATGCTTATTAAAAAATAAAGTTGCTCTTGATCTTTACATAATATGTCCACTATATTTCTTTAAATTGATGAATTGTTAGAAAATGAGTAATTCATCCACCCTCTGCAAAGAACTATCAGAGTATCAAAGTATCTTATTAGGTATTATCTACATTGAACTAACCTAATTTTATTTACGTTCATGTTCAATTAGTTAGTCCATTAATTACGTGAGGTGTTTGGGGGGGGGTCGAGATAAATATCACTCAATCTCACGTGGGGGAGGGGGTGTTTTCGGCAAATATCACGTAATTTTTTTTCCGCAAGAAACAGTAAAAAATTGGGAGATAACTGGGTTAAATTAAGTAAAAAATGTTTCTCCACTAAAATATGGCTAAATCATACATAATAATATTCATCCCGGCTTAATTATGCACTGATAAAAGAATGTATTAACTACAAATAAATTACATTTGTTTGGAAACAATTTATTCGTTTATTAAATATGAAACTATTCTTTTAATATTATTCGTTAACTATTAATGAATATTTATTAACAGTAAATAAATTTTTTTTGGAAAGAATATTTCTTTCTCATGTACCGTACGATGGGAAGATTACTAACAAAAAATAATGCTATAACCTTTTATAATAAATATACGATGCACTAATAATTTTGACTGAAAAAAAAATTCTGTACCTATTAATTTTATTTTCTCCACATATCAATAAAATATTATTAATTTACTTGAACTAATAGAATTTTTTATTGAAGCTATGGCGGAATAAAAAGTGTTTAAGTAGTATTCACACTTGAGATCATACATGAGTCTCCGTTGATTGAATTAGAGTAAATATTTTTTTTCAAATTTTAGTAGTTCCTATTTAGGTATTTTATTGTTAAATCTTATTGTGATCCTATGCTACGTCATTAAGAATCTAAAATACTAATCTTAAGTAGAAAAAATTATAAGAAAATTGTTTTTACAGGGGCCCCTAACGTGCCTACAGAGTTTTCACCTCAGAAATGAGAAAAGTCAAAAAAAGCAATCTCTTTTTTTCCCGGGTTAAGCGTGCTCCCAGAAGTTGGCAACATCATACATCGGTTATTGCGGGATTCCCACGTTTAAGTCATTCCCTTAAACGGGAGAATCTCGCATTAACCGATGTACAATAACAAACCACGGAGAGCAATTAAATCCACGCGTTTTATTTCATCCCGGTTCAAACGTTATTATTATTACATTGTAATACAATACAATCTTGTTCTTCTGATTATTTGTTGGTTGCTTAGTTTGATTTGTGAAAAGAATGCGTAAAAAGAAAAGAGATTATCCCAGTGGAGCTATGAAAAGAAAATGTAAACAGAAAAGGGAGAAGGTTATGATAAAATTCCCAAAATTTCTTAATTTTTTCAGCAATCAGCTTCTGTGAGTGATATAGATTGCAATGGTAAGTACTACTTATTTATCTATCACTAGCGAAGGGTGAATTTGGTTTTTTGAAAGAACAATGGCAATCTTCAATATATGAAAATACCTGATCACGTATTGTACAGAGCAATAATAAGAATTTTGGTTTGAGAGAAAGGGGAAAGATAACGAAGCGTTTTTTTGATGAGTTAGTTAAGATGAGAGAATGGCAGACCCGGAATCATATTACAAGGTCAATGTGTACTATCGCTGGTTTAGATATATTAATTTCTCAAACTACACAAAGATTTCAGAGCCTTTGTGACCTGAGTTATATGTTCGAAATACTACAACCGGAGAAACTCCTATCTCCTTCAAACGAAGTGATAAAAAACGCTTCCGGAAAACTGTCGGCTAAATACAGTAAAGACATCTCAGTTAATCTTTATGAACAATTAATTTCTCTGAAAATATGCTTCAAATCTGAAATTCATAAAATTAGTTCCATAAAGGAACTATTGCTGATAAAATTCAATAGCCTTGCATCCAGTTTCTCAGAGGTAATAACAGCATGCTTTCTATTCTTGACCTTACCAGTTACAACCGCAACAGCTGAAAGAAGTTTTTCGAAATTGAAACTGATAAAAAACTACCTAAGGACTTCGATGGGACAGGAACGGCTATCAGACTTGTCACTATTGTCTATAGAGGCAGAAATGTTAGAAGAACTGAAATCGTCTTCAATTATAGATGATTGAATTAATCAATTTGCCGAAAAAAAGCATGAAATGTGTATATTTAATTTGAATTGTTTCCTAGCTCAATTTCTAGATGGAATTGATAACTTATGATCAATAAACATTTATTTCAATTTAACGTGAGCATTTTTGTTTTTTTTTGTGAGAAATCCTTAATTTGGGCCCACCAACTTATTTTGATACAGGGCCCCTCCAAGGCACGCTGCGCCACTGCCTTTATCTTTATATTACTTCTAGTGATCGTATCTTGAAATATGCATTTTGAAATTGTTGCAGTATGTCTTAAAGAGGTTTCCGGAAATATTATTAAATATGGCCTTGTTTCGAGTACAATATTTTAATAAAACTAATGGAATCGAGCCCAGTTTAACTCATTTACATAACAAATACGAATTTTGAAAAATCTCACGTGAGATTCGAGGAGGGGGAAGGGGGTCGAGCAAAATCTCACGACATCTCACCAAGGGGGGTGGGGGAAGTGGAAAATCGCAAAAACTATCCTAATGAACACCTTTTATTAGATACTATTTATTGTAAAACCTAAATTAAAATAAGTATCTATTAAAAGGCTAAACATTCGTATTTACTTACTGCGATATTCTACTGAATCTTCTAAGACATGGAGGACCAGTTTCCAGAGCTCTTTCTATCGACTGACCATAAGTCAAATGAGGAATTTTCAGTAATTTACATAATTGATACTTTGAGCTTAGCTATAAAGAAATCATAATGAAAATTATTTAAGAAAAAGACTGAAATTATAAAATACAGAAGCCTAGTGTTCTTAGTCAAGCAAATGACCTTCGTATATGTTATTTAGAATTTGTTCATAATATGAAAGATATTTTAAAATGGAAATTTTATCAATCCGTTCATGCGAATGACAATGAGAATTAGTATAGACATATTTTAAAAAAATAAATATTATGAAATTACTATTTAAGAACAACATTTTTTCTGCGAGCGTGCGAAAAACAAGGAATAAATTTTAGCAACTATATTTACAACTGCATTGGAACTATATTATATTCGAATATTTGAAACAAATAAACAACTTAATTGTTATTACGAGAATTTTTACAAGTATTTATATAAAACATGTGAAGCATTCTTTAGATTAATAGCCGAGGTAAATAAATTTGGCATTTTAGTAGTGTTCTCCTGGTTCTGAGAATTATGCGCGTTTGATGTATCAATTAAAATTTTGGACTCATTTTCAATTTCAAAATAAGACGACTTCGACAATAATTGTGCAGATACTTTGAGTTTATAATGTTGTTTCACATGTCTTTTTTAATTTTTCTTGATTCTTCGAGGTAGGCTTCAGCTACAGAAAAAAGAATTTCCGCACTAGTGCGGAAAAGTTCCATTTTCCACACTGAAATGCGTGCGGAAAAGTGAACCTAGACAAAATTCTCATTGCCCTTATATACCAGCAAGGTACCTAACCTTCTTGAAACTTGTGAAGTCTAAATGGTTTCTTTAAAATTTCGCTAATAATGAAAACAGTACATTTCATGATATATACTCTAGGACCTAAACAAGAATTCGAAGAACCTATGTCTACTATATTACCAACTATAATTAGCTTTAGTTTAATATCTTACTGATTAGATTGGGTAGCTCCTCCAAAATATATTCAATAAATTTTTAATTATTTAATAAAATAGTACATAACATCTTGTATTGGTCATTTGGTACACTTTTGTGTTAATATGTCTAAAACTTGAATCATCAAATGAGCTTTTAAATAATTCGTTATTCATTAAATAGAAATTTGAATTTTTATTGAATTGATGAATTTGAAATTTAACAAATAGGAAGGTCAAAACAAAACGTACTGCTGGTTGATTTTCGCTTCCAAAAGAAAGGGGGCAAGTCATCTATCAACCGTAGAAAATTTCGCTTCTTCTTATTGATCAAATAATTTTATATATTAAATTAAGTTAATTTTTTTATTTCATTCCACCATATATTCCACATAAAAATTCGATAAACTCTAAACCATTATTCATTCCAATTGAAATATTTTGTTTTATTTCGTCTAGTTTCTGTTCATCTCAGAAAATCAGCATGAATTGAACGTATTGAATTTTTTCTCGATAATTTATGAGGCAAACCTATCTATATTAAATTTTTGTAACGATTTTATAGTTAATGAAATAATTTTTTTACCAAAGTATGGAGACAATAACTACATAAAATTCCAATTATGATGATAAAAACGGTTCCTGTCAGCCAACCTTCTTTATAAACAGTAACAGCTTGTATCACACCAGTACCAAGAAAACCTTGTATTAACAGGAATAGGGCTTGAAAATTTCTGAAAAATAATTTGTAATTAAAATAATCACTCATAGAGATAGATAATTAATCATTAGGAAATACATACTAATAAAACTGTTAACTTAAGTGTTTACTAGAAAGAACGTTATACCTTTTTTTGAGCATATTGCGCCCACAAATGGGGTCTGAAATTGAACGCAGTTAAAGTTCATATAGAGAAGAAGTGAAGAAAACTAAAATTTATATATAATATGTGTTACAAGTACAAAAGATTCATTTTCTGAAATATTGAGTTTCATAGAATTGCTACTCTGACGAGCTATTTTACATTATCATTGTTTTGGTTCATACTGCCAAGTCAACCGCATAACATAAAAATGGAAATTTTTTTCATTTCCAGTCGAATTTCAACCACTTGGCGATCAATAGTTATATTGCTACGAATTCAAATAACTTCATTCTGGAAATAGAAATATATACAGGACACCGAAAATAACCAAAATTTTCGGCGGTTACTATATTAATCCCTAAGATAAAATCAGGGCCGGCCTAAGGGGTGTGCGAAGTATGCAGCCGCACACTCAAACCTTTTGGAGGGGCATTAAATTGACCAATTTTTGTAAAAAAAGAATAATAAATTTGGAAAATTTTTAGAAACTGATTTAAGTATTGGGCAGAAATACTTATTTAAACTATACTCGCCGGCATATCATTGGAAGCTTGGACACTAAACAGCTGTACACTCCCCTCTACACCCCTCGCCCAGCGTCGTTGCCAGTTTGTGGATTGAAAAATTAATTCACACAGCTAAAAAATCCCAAGCTTCCAATAGATTGTGCATATGATTGACTATAGAAGGAATTTTGTCTTAAAACTATTACAGTTAAAATTTAAGGTAAAACCGAAGATCTACCCGGCTATCCCAATGAGTTCTGAAATACAGTAAGTGATGCCCTTGACCAAGGTCCAAAGTCAGTAGAACAGTCGTCTCGTGGCGGGACGCGGAAAGTGATGTGACTCATCTTCCTGCCTCCCTCCCCCACCCCAACTTTGCTTTTCTAGCCAATTGGCGTCTGAAATTAAGATAGTGAATTCATTCTCCGAAATGAAAGCAAGAAAAGCCCTTATATAAAATGTATAATAAAAGAGACTATGTACTATCCTAATAGTTAATAATTTTCTTTGTGTTTGCGCCATTAATAAAGACTGTCATTATTGGTTCACTATGTTCTGTTGCTTTATTTTCTTTTACCCATGACATGCGGAAATTTATCTTAGGTCCGGTGGACGGTGATTCCTGCATTAGCTAGGTATTTATTCTTAGAGTAATTGCAGTATAAGCTTGAAAATCATTGCAACGTTACCTAGAGTTAAGCTTTCATTAGTTTATTTGACATAATAGTGGTTATAATACAAGGAAGAGTACTGAACATAGAAAGTCAATCAATAATGAATCAAATTGTCATACATAAATTTAATGTTCTACAAGGCGCAAAAGTGCACAAAAACTGTGTTTTTGGACCTTAAATTTCAAAAAATTCCATACCTCCCAGACCCCCCGGCAGGGGCATACAATTTTAGTCTAGCACACTTGCAATTTCCGCCTTAGGCCGGCCCTGGATAAAATTTCAGGAAATGTTTTTCCGCGAACAAAAATTTACGAAAATTATCGTTTCTACTATAATGAGTTGTTTGGTATATAAAATAATTCTATAAGTTTCATGTGGGTATTAGTTCTAGTGGGTTAAATACAGTAATGACTTTTCGAAAATCTGCAATTTCAATGTCAGTCTTTCAAACAATATTAACACGAGTTAAATTTTTTGAAAATTAGAATAAATTATCTTACGCAAACAATTTCCTATTCAACAGTTTTTATAATATCTGAAGACATATTATAGAAATCTATTTGAGGCAATAATATTTGTGGAGGCCTCAATAGCCAAGTGGTAAAGTTTATCGTTTGTATACCGAGAATCGTGGGTTCGAGACCCACTTCGATGATGTTTGTGTCCCTTGAAACTTTGTACATAGTTCGAAAATTTGTAAATATGCTCGGTAATGACATAATTTCTAGCCAATGGACTGTTTGGAACCGGCGTTAAACTGTTGGTACCTTGGGATGAAAAATATTTGCCAATATTTTATCTCTAAAGTCTTTATTCCGAAATCGTAGTCCAATAAATTTCGATGTGATGTACAGGGTGGGCAAAATTCATACACGTGAATATCATGGTTGTTTGTTGATCAAAATATCGAACTTTTTTTTATAACTCAAAAACAAAAGACGCTAGCAAATTTTTCTTATCGACAGTGAATTAGTGTAGAAAAACGAGATATAGAGTGAACCTCCATTTTTTTAATGTTCTATATTTACCGAGTTACCCCATACAAACATCGAAATTTGCCCATTATATAAAAAAAATTGAATAGAATTTTTCAAACAATTTTTCTGATGTATTACTCACGTGATTGTAGGCATAGGTTTCCTCTTGAGGTAGGGATCATAATCCTCCTCTTCATTTTCATCAGATCTGTTTAGAAAAAAAAATGTGAAAATACCTAGATAAGAAATTTTTATTTATACTTACCGGTATACTTCAAGATCGTCCATTCTTTGGCTCGTAGTAATCATGGTATAACGAACATTTTTGTGTTTACGAATGCCAAACTATTTCCTTTAAATGTTATCTGAAGGAAAGTGAAGAATTTCCTCGATTTATTGATTGGGATAGATTAAAATTATAAATACAATGGTATGATACAACCAGTAATTTGTAGTAATTGCACATTTCTTGATTTTTTTATATACTTAATCTTGAATGTCTCTTTAAACAGTTTCAACAAAAATGTTTATATTAACCATAGTTATACAGTTTTCCGTAATAAATAATAAACTCACAAAAACTTGTTAATTTTGTTGTGAAAGTAAAGATTAACAATTTAATATCCAATTTGAATAATTATTCAAACAATAATTATGAGGTAGAAAGTGTTTTTCTATAATCAAACTTGAAAATGAATAAACAAAAATTTTACACAAAAAATTACAATTTCATATAACGCCATCTCGATTTATTTTCAGTCTCAACTAATTTACAAGGCAAAGTATTTCCGTACTTGAAATTAAAAGGTAATAAGCTTTCAACTTTTAAATCTCTTATGCTCCAAGGGTCAAGATGATATATATATGCAAGAACATTATGATGTCTCATAAATCAGATCCATCACGCTGGAACCCGGTTTGGAAATAAATTGATTTTTATTTCTTTATTTTTACCTACAAACGATGCTAATGAATGTAGTATAATTTATTTTTTGTAGTATCAATAATAACCCGGAAAAACAATAAATTCTGCATAAAATACTAAATTTTAAAAATAATTCAACAAAAAGTTTTGAAAGAAATGCTAAATTGTTTGTAGTTCAATGTAGTAGCATGATAATCATTCACTTCCGAATCATTTCGTTTGTAGCTACGAAATTCTGAAGCCAACAAAATTTATATGAGTAAAGATTAAACATTTATTAACTACAATCGATCTAATCGATTGCAGTTCAATTTGTTTATCTCAAACATATCTCTTTCCAAGTTCTACTACAAAAATAATCGACACACTGATGAGGTTTTTTTTAGAGAAAAAGAGGACTCAATTGTCCTTTGCTTAAAATTGTTTGTAGTTCAATGTAGTAGCAAGATAATCATTCACTTCCGAATCATTTAGTTTGTAGCTACGAAATTCTGAAGCTAACAAAATTTAAATGAGTAAAGATTAAACATTTATTAACTTGAATCGATCTAATCGATTGTAGTTCAATTTGTTTATCTCAAACATATCTCTTTCCAAGTTCTACTACAAAAATAATCGACACACCGATTACGTTTTTTTAGAGAAAAAGAGGACTCAATTGTCCTTTGCTTAAAATTGTTTGTAGTTCAATGTAGTAGCAAGATAATCATTCACTTCCGAATCATTTCGTTTGTAGCTACGAAATTCTGAAGCTAACAAAATTTAAATGAGTAAAGATTAAACATTTATTAACTACAATCGATCTAATCGATTGTAGTTCAATTTGTTTATCTCAAACATATCTCTTTTCAAGTTCTACTACAAAAATAATCGACACACCGATTACGTTTTTTTAGAGAAAAAGAGGACTCAATTGTCCTTTGCTTAAAATTGTTTGTAGTTCAATGTAGTAGCAAGATAATCATTCACTTCCGAATCATTTCGTTTGTAGCTACGAAATTCTGAAGCTGACAAAATTTAAATGAGTAAAGATTAAACAGTTATTAACTACAATCGATCTAATCGATTGTAGTTCAATTTGTTTATCTCAAACATATCTCTTTCCAAGTTCTACTACAAAAATAATCGATACACCGATGAGATTTTTTTAGAGAAATAGAGGACTCAATTGTCCTTTGCTTAAAATTCTTTGTAGTTCAATGTAGTAGCAAGATCATTCACTTCCGAATCATTTCGTTTGTAGCTACGAAATTCTAAAGCTAACAAAATTCAAATGAGTAAAGATTCAACATTTATTTACTAGGTACATTCGATCTGTGTCGATTGTTTTTGTAGTAGAACTTGGAAAGAGATATGTTTGAGATAAACAAATTGAACTACAATCGATTAGATCGATTGTAGTTAATAAATGATTAATCTTTACTCATTTAAATTTTGTTGGCTTCAGAATTTCGTAGCTACAAACTAAATGATTCGGAGGTGAATGATTATCATGCTACTATACATTGAACTACAAACAATTTAGCATTTCTTTCAAAACTTTTTGTTGAATTATTTTTAAAATTTAGTATTTTATGCAGAATTTATTGTTTTTCCTCGTTATTATTGATACTACAAAAAAATAAATTATACTACATTCATTAGCATCGTTTGTAGGTAAAAATGAAGAAATAAAAATCAATTTATTTCCAAACCGGGTTCCAGCGTGATGGATCTTCATAAATCCTCTTATTTTTCAGTCAAACTTCTCGAGTCAAACCATAGTTTTTTAGCATAAAAACTCTTGGTAATTAAGAAAAAATATTTCAAAAATGCATCATATGACCCTTAAATTTTGAACTGGATGTGCTCTAATTCAAGCAATGTAAAAAAAAGTACCTACCTACTATGATTAATTTTCAAACAAATTTCTCATTGTGTCCAATTTTTCAATATCAAACTGATTTTAAATGAGCTTCAAATCACATAGTATTTTTTTGAAATTAAACTTCTTTGCGTATATTGGTAAAACTCTTACGGATGAAACGGATGTGAAACGTTTTTGTCCAAGAAGAGGGAGAGTGCGATCGATTAGAAAGAGTGAGAAAGGGCGAACGTAGCATGAAGCACATAGCCATGGAGTGAGAGGAGGGAGAGAACGAGTGAGAGGGAAAGGGCGATCGTATTACTGTACGCTTAAGAAAGTGACCGCCGTCGTGTGTCTCGCATTCTTCTCGTACTCAACGATCAGACGAGGAAATTTTCATCTCGGACACGACGATCGCGTACGTATCGACGCGAGAATGGCGGTAGCGATTCCGCGACACCGGTTCAGCTTTGGCAATTCAAGACGGCGCAGTTCGCCGCGATTAGGCGGAGAACGCGTCTGATGGCCGTGCAACAATCAATTAGTATTAATTTTTGACACTTTAATTTAATTACAATCAAATTCATTAAATTCCTAGCATATCTTCCTTTTTCCCCTCCCTCTGAGCCTCGGAAATCTAAAGCTTTAGATTAGTATAAATATAAACGAGATTTAAAAATTAGTTTGCCAAAGAAGGTGCACTTCTTACATGTGTACTTTGTACGCACGCGCTTTTTTTTATTTAACAAATTTTGCTTTATGTTCATGTATTTGTTTCATCTATTTCTAGCCACATTTTGAAATTTTCTATGGTTGTGTGTGAGGTGGTTTCGCGGAATTGAAACACAGAGAATTTATGGTATAAACTCTAAAAATAAACACCACGAAAGTGTCAAAATGTGAATACATGGCGAATTTGCCCTAATCTTTAAATCAGCAATAATTAAACAACCAGAAGATAACATTCGTCAAATTTGCTAATGACTCTTCATAAAGTCGTTATTCAATAATATATGTGTAATTTTTATTTCATTACTTTAGCAGTTAACTCACTATGGTGAGCTTATCCAGAAGCATTAACACTAACTCCGGGGTGAGTTTCCCCCCAGATTGAAAATTGTTTTAATGTCTTTAAGTCGCTGTTATTACTCCAGAAGTATCTCCATATTCACCGTCTAGTGGAAATACAATAAATGACCTTTTTCTTCCTGAAATTATTTTTTCACTTTCTGTTATCAGGGAGCTACATTTTTTGGAGATTCTGAAACAATGGATAATCGAGAATTACAACCCATTTTGGAGAATTATGGCACATTCAAACCTCTGAAAACAGTGCCAATTTTCATTTTACATCTGATGTACACTTTAGGAGTAGAAGTCTTATCAATATCTTATGCAATTATTCATCCAGATGAAAAGCACAGATGTGTAGAATACTTCGTGATAATTTATGCTCATATTGGACTCTGGTTCTTATCCTTGGTGAGAAAATTTTTTATCTTTATACATTTCTTCAACTGAGTATTCATCGTCAGTCTGTTGTGAAGCAATATTGGACAGATTGAGAGTCCTGAGAAATTCAATACTTTAAATTGAAATATTTGACTAGTAAATTGGAAAAAATCTACCTGAATCATTAAATTTGAACAGAAAACTTAGTTGTCAGATGTTAGTCATGAAATAACCTTTCCAAGGTTACCCTACGTTAAAAACACTTATTTACATGTACAGATCTGAATAATAGTGCAAATTGGCAAATAACGTGTGTGTAAATTTCTTATTATATATAGGCTTGTGATATACCATTGAAATTGTATTGTTTCATAACACATGTTATTAGTATTATTGTTTTACATGTATTTTTGCTTGCCTTATGGATGACTTGGAACTTATATAATGTTATTGAATTGAGCTTATCTTTCAGCTTGTGGACCAAATAGCTCGGATGAAACATTTTGATCTACGTATCAATGGTTACCTAGAATTTTATAATAAAACCCACATGCAACATCGCCTTCCACTATATGTGGTAAGCTTGTGGAACGCTGTTATAATGCTTGTTCAAACAATAATGCAGCATTTTTACCAAGATAACTTTGAAGAAGTGTGTCTGAAGGGAGGCACCTTGTCTCCTCTCAGTTATCTTTGTGCTTTTATAACTGTGGAGTTTTTGGTTCTGGCTGGAATCAACATAAATTATATAGGTTTGTAACTAATTTTTCCAATATTGAAAATAAATTATTGATCTTGTGTCCAAAGTGCAGCTATGATACACTATTTTAGTTTTTCATCTGTGAATTGTAATACTGTCTCACTCGATACGATAACTATTTCATATACATTTCTTATAAATGGAAACATTTATTTTCTCTGATGTATTTAAATTCTTCGGAATATTGCTCAAGAAGCGAAGTGTAAGTTTAAAGATTATTTGTACAAACTTTTGAAAATGTTCACTCAATTTTTCAGACCTTGGTTAATGATTAATGTAAGCAAATATATATTTCAACATTTCACAAAAAAATCTGAATTACGATATTATTATTCATTATAATATGATGTTGTGAAGTGGAAGCATAATCAGTTTCATATTGGAAAACATAAAAATGTCATCTTGTAATAGTAGCTGCATAACATAATATAAGCAACGAGCTTAGGTTGCAAATGGTCTTTAACACAGCAATACGTAGAGGGGTAGCTCAAAATGGGTAACTAGGAATTAGAAGAACAAAAAATGTATATGTAAAATTAAAATCATTAAAATTTATATTTCCTTTGTTTATATTTGCTTTAAAAAGTAATCTGCATAAAATTATACCCTGGTTGATAATTTATCGATGAAAATAAACCACCATTAAAGAACTGCTTCATCGCTTCTCACAACTATAAAATAATATTTTGAATTTCTCGTTAAGTGATTTCTCTTTTCAGTTGAAGTGAGAAAATTTAATAAACTAAAACTTCCACCGGATGTTCAGAAAGAGGAATGGTCAA
This sequence comes from Cynegetis impunctata, assembly GCA_030704885.1. Taxonomy (NCBI): domain Eukaryota; kingdom Metazoa; phylum Arthropoda; class Insecta; order Coleoptera; family Coccinellidae; genus Cynegetis; species Cynegetis impunctata. The sequence continues at coordinate 361,546 of JARQZK010002199.1, read as the reverse complement.
CGGTATCAAATCCTGATGGTTTAAATCAAGCTGAGATTGGGTATAGACACTTGGGAGATAAACTTTATGACTTTATTGAGAAGCAGGTGAGTGAAATCTTTGAATTTGAGGGGAAATACAAAGTTTTTTTTAACCTCATTATTAGTTTGTTTTCCTCATATCAAACGTTTTAAATTGTGGAAAATTTCATTTGTGTTTTCAGGCTGACCTAATAAGACATCTAAAAGAACACAATGTTATACTCGGTGAAAAAATAGTACTATTGAACGCTCAACTGAAAAATCGTTATTCGCCTCAATCTTCCAGACAAGACTAGAAATTATTCCCAGTTATACGAAAACGTGTGTTGCTTTTATATAATTTTTTATAATTCAATAATAGTACATTGAAATATTGTACATTATGTGCTATCAAAATATTTTCAATTTATGTAATGTTTCGTCAGCTTTTATATTGAATTGATTTGAAAATAATATGAGTATATATTTTTTTACCTGATGAACTTAGTTACTGTGATTGTTAAAAATAAATCATTTATTTTAATTATTGTTTCTTTTATATACCGGGTGTCCACGGAAGGTGGCTCGCCCAGGATCTGTTTGATGCATAAAACTGCATTTTTGGACAAGTAACTCAACTTCGTGCAACTTCCGGTTTCACCGGAAGTGACATAAACTTTCGATTTTTAAATGGGACACCGGGTATATTTTCAGTTTTTTTGTCTCCATATGACATTTAGAATACAACCATGTATCATTTGTTACTTTTTGTAACCATTTTTTTATTTTTTTTTCGAAATAAATTTTCATTCTAGAGGGCTACGGATGCGTTCAAATAACTAATTTCGGTCCTAAAATGTATGTTAAAATAAAACTTCACTGTTTTCGATCAAAATGTTCCAGCTATGTGGAGTTTAATTTTAAAACTTTTATTACTATTTTTTTTCGAATGGCAACATAGTGGCTCGTCGGGTTAAAAAAAAAGATAATTTTATTACGATTGATTTGATACCGCACTCTAGGTATTTGGTTGAAAGAAAACTTTCGATAAAAACCTGAAATCCCATAAACTTAGAACTTTCTTTAAATGAAGAATCTTATTGAGATTAGAATAACATTTGAAATCATCGAGTAGCCTGCGACCAACACAACTGAAACAAAAGAAGTCCGAAGCCACACCCACAAATCTACATCCCAGGAAGGTAAACGGGGCAATTTTAGGGACGAAATTATTTATTTGAACGCATCTATAGCCTCCTGGAATAAAAATTTCTTTCGAAATAAAATAAAACAACGGTTACAAAAAGTAACAAATAAAACATGGTTGTATTCTAAATGTCATATAGTGACGAAAAAACTGAAAATATACCAGGTGTCACATTTAAAAATCGAAACTTTATGTCACTTCCGGTGAAACCGGAAGTTGCACGAAGTTGAGTTACTTGTCAACAAATGCAGTTTTTTGAATTAAACAGATCCTCTAAATTTCATTTCATTATCTCTGAAAAAAAGTTATAGGGGCGAGCCACCTTCCGAAGACACCCGGTATAGTATATTAGCGGAAAAAATGTATGTTATGAACAGGCAGAGAAAATTGAATTATGCATTTCAAGTTACTCAGCAACTTACTATATTATTTATACATATACTTTAAAAAGTACAAAATAACAAAAATATAAATTTTTGCTCAAAACATTATTTATATATGATAGAGTTAGAATTATGTGTCAAATTATCTGAATAGGCGAATAGGCAGGCTTTCTGTAAATATCTATAAGTGAAATATCAGTTTTAGTTTTAGATACTTATAGAAAGCTGAACTATTCAAACACCTTAATACAGAAGAATAATTTAGAATCATATAAAAATAGTCTAGGTACATATTCTTATATTGATTACTTTCTGTTTCACTGGCTGTAAATTTTAAAGAAATACCAATTTTAAAGAAGATAACCACAAAACTTTGCCCAGTTACTGTCAGCAGAAAATTAATATGTATTTAGATTGATCATTATCAATCAATGTACCGTGGCACTTTAGTGTGTTGCAATGTTCTTGAAAGGTGCTGCCATTGTCAATGGCACATGTTCCATTTCCATTCCTAACTCAAGTTTGTGTGAGGTGGAGGTTTGACCTATATGGGCTAGCAGTGGTCCCTCCCAATATGAATATTATATATTCGTATTACATTTCTTAATCAATTATCTCTTAATTTAATCCAAATATTTATTTGATGATGCTGAGGAGGAAGTAATAACAAGATGATGAATGTGCTGTGGTACTTCTTTTTTCCGAGCATAAAACTAGCCCCATGATGTATGAATTATATTTGAAAGGTGAAAAAGAACTGATTTCGATGTGTAATAATTTCAAAACATTCAGAAAAGTCAATTAATCCGTTTTAGATGCATATAACATAAAAACAACAAAAAATCCAGAATTCCAAATGTGGATCACGAAGTGAGAGTAGCATTTATCATTTTTACATAAACTCAAATTATCAAAAAACACCAAACTCAAATTTCACATTAAATTTGAGTTTGGTGTTATTTGATTAATTTATTATTTAATTAAAATTTTGTTTACTATTAGTAGGTAATATAGTTTTTATTTTCCATTAAGGATTATTATCCAACTCTAATTCTGCAATATATATTATAGGTATATGTATCAATGAATCAAATAAAATTCTTCCACTTTATTTGATTGTTGTTGTGCCGCCAAAACTTATTATCTATAATTGGACCGCGAATAAAAGACAGCTGAGATTCAGATATTTAAAAGAAAATAGTATATTATTTCATAAGGAGGAGAAATGTCACTTTTCATGAAAAGTCACTGCTACTCCGAATGCAATATGTTATTTTATTTTCAAACGTTTTGAAATTCATAAAAATCTGAATATCCGTTTTTGGATTGATTCACATTTACGCACATAATTCTATCCACTTACGATCGTTATGAATTATGGAACATTCGCCTAGTTACGGTTGCCACGCAAAATTGATTCTGACAGATATAAAGTAAAATAATTGATAGTTATAATTCCCAACCTGGTGAGAAGTGGTTGAAAGTGAAAATGACGTTTGAATTGGAGAAGTTTTTGTTCATGGTTACCAATTCATCTTTTGCATAGTAATACTTTTCCTGCCGCTGGTCGGAAAAGTGTTGCATAGCAACACTTCTCCTCCTTGGCGGAGAAATAAAACTTTTCGATGATCCTGTCAATCGAGAAATGACGTTATTATTGTACGTTTGAAAATAATAGTATATTATTCAACGAGCGGTAATGTAGGTCATAACTCACGCAGATGAAGTTTGCAAATCAGATGTGATTACACATTCGAATAGTAAATTTGGAATTTAGTTTTTTTGTTGAACTTCATGGCACTGTGTTTTAGGTGATAACATAGATAGTTCTGTTGCCACCAGCGGCATCTTGTGACACCACTCAAAACTAAACGAGAGGTGATAGGCACTTACCTCCTTTTCAACGCTATTGGCATTGGCATTCAGAATCGTTTCAGTGAAAAAAATAATTTTCGGCAATTTTGGCACTTACCTCCTTTTCAATGTCAGCGCCTCAATGAATAGTAAAATTTGAACAATTATTTCCAATATTTATTCCCGAGGACGACGATGCTGATAGTTGGTTGCCAGAAATTGTCTTGTTCCCATCAGAAATGCAGGGATTATTAGTAGATAGGTATGTCTCCATTGGAAGTGGATGGTTGACAGTTTAAAATTTTATTAGAAATATCAATTTTGTTATAGTTATTAACGTAACAAGGCCGATACGTAGCAAATAACGGATGAGGTTGGATATTGTATAACTAACCGAATCCGTTATTTGCGTATCGGCCGTGTGTCGTTAAAAATTTTTCGTAATCCCGTTGAAAGATTATATTTTGATTCCGAAGAAAGAAAAAACCCCGTACCTCGCAATTCTAAAGAAAAATCCCAACGTCGTGCACTCTGTTGTCATGGAACAGTTTGACAGTTTTATAAACAACGTCAGTTTTTTGTGTTCTCAAGTTCGCTTTAACGACGACCATGGATGAAATTGAGGAACAAAATCAAATTCCTTTAGAAATATTGGGAGAATCATGTGCAGTGCAGCGAGTGTTGATTAACTGCCGAAAATAACTCAAGAGCGATATCAAAAAGAATATGAAAATTTTGAAATGTGGCGTAAAAGCAAGAATGTAAAGGTGGTTAATGAAGATGTATTATTAGCCTATGCGAAATGAAAATCAGAGGTTTATTCTCCCAACTCGCTGTGGACCAAGATTTCAATGTTGTTATTGTAAGCAGAATGATGTTTTGAAATAAATATTTGAACAAGTGATTTCTTAACGGCCGCCGGCCGTTATGAAATTATAACGGCCGGCGGCCGTTAACACTGACTTTTCAATTGTCATCTGAATACCGTTAAATCAAAATAACAGTATGGGATTACGAAAAGTATTTAAACTGTCCTTGGTTACACTTACTCTGACATAAGATCATAGAATATATTGATAAACATACTTGACTGCATTGATTTTAATTTTTAAAATAAAATGACTTTTAATAAATACTTATAATTTAAATCATTTTTTGCCAGTTGTACAAAAAATATTGTTTGTATTTCGTGAGCGAAATCAGTATTTCATGGCGCATTCGAATGAATTTTAAGCCTCGATCTGACGATCTCTGCTAAAAATTTACATTCTTATGCGCCATTAAAAAAAACACTGATTTCGCACACTTAATACAAAAATAACTATTTCGACTCAAAATGATATTGCGGCAAGATTAAAACAAGGAAATTTATATTCGCATTGATTATTTCCTGCAATTCAGGAGAGAATGAACGAAATGACCATCCAAAATATCGATCGTTCTCAGAAAAGGACAACGTATCCTCTGGATATAAATTGACCTATTTATGTCAATGCTGACATATGTCAATATTCAATAATTCGATTCCCAATATAAAATTGTACCTCACTTTGAAGCAACGTATATTCAGCATAAATATGTTATTGTATTTCTTAGGACATAAATATAACTATTCATTCTGATTTTTCATCAACTGAATCTTAATTCTATTCATTATCTTACAATTTAATATCAAAATATACAAATCGATTATGAATATATCACCCTTTGGATGATTACAAATAGGGTTAGAAATTGTATATATATATATATATATATATATATATATATATATATATATATATATATATATATATATATATATATATATATATATATATATATATATATATATATAATATATATATATATATAAATATATATATATATATAATATATTGAGAAATTAATTTAAAAAAGTGGTAATCAAATCAACCCTCCAACGGAGCAAGTTTCATGATACTCGAAATCATTAAACTTCTGTTGATCCCTGAAGGGAGAATGTTAGAAAACTCGACATCCGTGCCGCATAGGTACGCTGGAGACACTAGAGAGTATGTTTCGCTAAAAAAACAGACTGTGTAGTGTCAGATCTCCTCATCCTCAAAAATCATTCCATGCTTACTTTCGATACAGTGCAATAGTTTATTATTTTCGAGGAAAATACGACTGATATAGATAGAGATAGATATTCCAATGATTTAATGAAAGAACGAGGATCGTCGGTACGAGTCCCACTTTGCACTTGGGTGTTTTTCATGTCCCATAAAATTTTGTGGTGAAAAAAATTGTATGTATATTGGGTAATGATATAGATTCGAGACCATTGCCGTTCGGAAACGGAATTAAACTGTAGGTCCCTTGAGATAAAAAAAAAAGAATAATTCGGCTCTCTTGAATATGTTATTCTGTTACCTAAAAACTACTTCCTGATTGTAATTCTCGAAAATATTCTCTGATTTTATTTATTCAGCATTTGTTCTTTTAACACGTGAATTTCAGATTTTTGTATATACCTAATATTTCACTTTGTATATTTAGATTTAGTTACTCTTTGTATCTGACGACGCAGCGTACCTACCGAAATTCATCAAATATAATTATTAATTAAATTAAAGATAATTTGATATATATATATATATATATATATATATATATATATATATATATATATATATATATATATTATTTATTACGATGGTTAATTTGAGTTTAATAACGACAAGAACATTCCAGAAATTATTTTTGGATACGATCGACAGCTAGTCGCGCGTTAAAAACGCAGTAAATTTTACATATCCAAACAAACTGATTTCAATCAATGAGTAAGTAATGCAAAAATAGCTCTATTCGAGAGCATTCAACGGAATACTCAGTTTATGTTGTGTTTTATAAATCGTAAGTACAATGGACAAAATGACTGGACAGATTTGATGTTCAAGTTCTTTCACTGGATCTATGGAATATTAATTATCTGAATTGAAATAAAAATTAGTTGATTGATATAATAATGGATATGTGCTGGATTTAAGTATCGGTAAATAGATGAAAAACCTATTTTTTTCATGTACCTACCTACATGTTTATTTCTTCCATTTTTATATAGTAACACTCAATTTCAATATTGTATTTCTTGTCTTATGGAGTAAATTAATTTAATATTTACTTAAACATAGTTTTCAATAAAGTTGAGGTAAGTAAATTATAGAAAACCTGTATTTCTCAAAATAATTCTGTTATATTTTCAAGTGTGGTAAAATATATATATATATATATATATATATATATATATATATATATATATATATATATATATATATATATATATATATATATATATATATATATATATATATATATATATATATATATATATATATATATATATATACATAATATATAATTATTCGAAATGAACTCTCTTTTCATATATATCTCTTAAAATAATTTGTTAAATTTCCTTTCCCTGTTTCTCTGACTTAAGTACAGTTCATACTTCATAGGAAATATTGCTTACTTCACCTCCAGCTGGTGTTGGTATAAATACTCATAATATCTATGATCCACAAGTTTTATTATTCTCTTTATTAAAACTACGAATTTGGATAAATTGTACATTGATCCATAAATCAATAACCACGCCCTTTGAAAGGATATTTAGGTACCTATCTGTTAAAAATAAGTTAGTTCATCATTATATGATACATTGATCATCAATTTTAAAGCACTCCAAAAATGTACGAACTTATAATAATTATGTTAAAATTTATTGTTTTCTTGATTGTTTGCATTATAGATACGGCTTATTTATGATTAGGTTTTTAATATTAAACATTTTTGTGATCAAACAACATCTCATCTTTATATGAACAATTTATATAGGGAACAAATATAGGAACAAATCGATACCAATTTTTTGTTTGTTTCTGAATAATAATAAAAGTTCACTAATCTAATCACATAAGTAAACAAATTACACAGGGACGTAGTGTATCAATTAACACATCAGACCCATATCATAAAAATTAAGGGCTTAAGTTTTAGGAAATATTGCTCAATAAATCGACTCACGAGCTGTCGTTTTGGATATTGGTGAGTTTGTTTAGAGTACTAATTAAATGAAAATACTTGAAAATTATATTTACTATTGAAAAATATATTTTAATTCTAATTGAAGGGTGCAGGCTAATAAGGAGGATTGTCAAAAAACGTGAATACTCAGTATATCAATTTTAAAGTTTGAAACCCCACTACTGTGTATCTGACTATTTCGAACTGAATCTGTTGTGGTCAACTATTATGGTATGTATTGCAGATTGAAATGTAGAAAATATTACTGAAATATCCTTCTAAATTTTTGTTAAACGAACGAAAACTAACGATACTACGGATTGTAACGGGAAAGAAAGGGGAATGTCATAAAATATTAGTGGCAATTCCATTGTAATTTTGTATTTTTTTTTTAAATATTCAGTTTTTTTATTTTTGAACGTTTTGTTGGCCTAGGTTTTGGAACAGGGTCCTTATTTTGTCGTTTTTTTTGTTATGATGTGGTAGTGTGGAATAATATTCTCTAGCTTTTGGGTTGAGACAAAATTTCATCAAGCACTGTAGGTCACCAAATTTGTCCAAAGTTATAGGCAGCAATCCTGCAAATATTGAGAAAAACGAAAATTGGAAAAATTTATATATGTGCATACCTTTGTACAAAGGACCTGGTAATCTGAACTGATTGTTTGGCAAAACGTTGAGTTTCTTTCTTGGTTCAACCAAAACAGCGCTTTTCCACGAGCCATTCTATGTTGAGCGATGGTAGACCTGTCTGGGATGGTCTTTAACAACTTTCAATTCACGTATGGGGCGTGTCTTCATTGGACATTTTGGTTTATAAACTAGCGAAGAAAAATACTTCAGCTTTTGAAAAATCCAAAAGTGACCTCCATGACTTCGAAATGACTTGGTTTCACTCTCGCACTTCTGAAAACTTCAGCCCATTCATCCGGAAGTTCTACACGAGATTTTTGAGATATTAAGACAAAATCCTTGTCACACTCCATAAAGGAATGCCCTCTGATAGGAAAACTTATCTTGATTTCATCAAATCTTTTCTGTACATGAACTAAATGATGGAGGTATCGAATGACAGTAGGTATAGTTTTTGTTCTGGCCCCCCACATGAGTCGCAAAAGCTGTCTAAGATTCGAATTTTGCTGGACAGAACATTGTAGCAGAAATGATGCAACATTGAACAAACGTCATCACTGCCTTCGCAGACTTTAGCTATGTCGAAGACCGAATTTCAATAACTCGGATTTGCGGACGTTCCCCCTTCTTAGCATGTAGCGCGCAGACTTTCCTCCTTTTTGGTCTGTACAGTGAAATTTAAATTCATGATATCTTTGGACTATTCCCATGTTTAGCCTGTTTTATGTTACTATGCGATATGCTTCTTTATTTGCTTTTTGATGAAGTGCCTAGCTCAAAATGAACCAAAACTGACATTCCCCCTTTTTAGCCTGTACCCTTCAATAATAAATATATTCAACTGGTTTCAGATAGACATCTGCATGTAATAAACTGATTGAAATTGAAATAAATACAGAAAATACTCAGGGATTATCAAAAATAATCAAAAAAATTGCCGTAAATAATAGTTATAACCCCAAAATAATAGACACTATGAACGAAGAATTTTAAAAGGGCGACTTGCCAGGTGTATCCCCTTATCAAAAATAAAATATAACAGCCTAACTTACATCGGAAATTTAAGTAAAAAAAAACTCAATTCACTTTTATGTAAGCACAATATCAACATTGCATACCGTACCGAAATTAACTTAGGAAAACATATGAAGAACAATAAATCGAAAGTAGGTACAAAAAACGATAAATCAGGACTGAAAAAATGTGTTAAGTTTTGTATTGGTAGAACTTTCAGGCCAGAATTCCAGAACATAAACGGAGCTTTGATTATCAAAAATCGTATTCATGTTATGCAACTCATTTAATCCATGAAAATCACCTATTCAATTCAAACTTTGAAGGGATCCGTACCATTGACTACGCCCCCCTTAAATATTTATTTCATTTTTATTAAATGAATATTTCAAGTGCCTAACTGTTGCCATTATCGAGCGAAAATAGGCAAAAAATGGCGTTTGTTATATGGGAGCCCCCCTTAAATATTTATTTTATTTTGTTTTTAGTAGTTTTTGTTATAGCGGCAACAGAAGTAGGTACATAATTTCTGAAAATTTGAGATACAGCCTGGTGACAGACAGAGGGATAGACGGACAGCGAAGTCTTAGTAATAAGGTTAATATGGGGGCTGCTGGAGATGCCAATATGTACCGGGAAAAAAAATATATTCAAATATATCAGATATAAAAAAAAATTCGAAAATCCTTACCTTGGAAGGTCTGAAACAGATTTTAAAAAAACCACTGCCGCACCTGACTTTTGACTTTCCATACGCTGCAATAGTCTTATTATTTTCGGGGGAAATAAGACTCAAAATAAAGAAAAAAACAGGAAATCTGTACATTGAAATGGACACGGTTAGAGAACAAAGTTTAAACCGCACTTCCCTGACTTCAACTCAATACACATACAGATATTCCATCCTCTAACTCAAGGAGGGGGAGTGTGGATTATAATGTGTGGATATAATTAATATCAGAAAAAAAATACCGTAAAAATAATGGACCAAGAGTTCTGAAACGGATCCAAAACTACTAGCGTTTTCACTGTTTACTCTCGATACAGTGAAATAGTCTATTATTTCGAAGAAAATTCGACTAATAAAATGGACAGAGCGATTTACAATACTTCCCTGTTATTTCCACTATCGCAAATCAAACGTTATGTTATATTGTTTCATCAATTCAGGGAATAATAGAACAAATCCTGCATTCAGTATTTTATCTGGAATATATCACGTAGACGTTAAGACCATTATTAACACCTCTAATTGATGAATAACATTTCTTAATGGAATAAAGTTGATCGATCGGGTAACCGATTAAACAAAGGATATAGTAATCAAGTAATGAATTTTCCAATAATATAAAACATCGGGAATCCTTTTAAGATATTCGCTTGGTAAAAAGCGCATGTTCTGGGGATCTAGGGGACACATTATTATACAAAAACTACTTGGCGAATATTGTATAGACATTCTGCGTGTTAGTGTCGAGCGAAAACGATATAATGATATGTCAATAGGTTGATGAGTATATGCGAATATGGGTGGTCCAATGATCAGATCAGAACTGTTTTGTTCTATTTTATTTCAAACAGAATAATTTTTCTGTTTACTGAATTCGTATGAAATGGAAATTAATTTCTATCAAATCCTTGGGAGGTATTATTGCTGTAATTAGAACTTGTGTTACAGTGTAATTCATCGATGTTAAGTCTTGTTTCAAGTAAGTAAGAAGATTTTCCTTAGTTATAATCCACTTTTTAAAATAGATTGAAGGATAAAGTGTGCTCTTAGATAATGAATATACGGAATATACTTTATTATTTTTAAAATTATTGAGTTCAACTGAGTGTATGTGAATTCATCATTCTGCCATCCTGTCATTACTAAGATGGAAATCTAAATAAATTTATACATGCATATATATATATATATATATATATATATATATATATATATATATATATGTATATATATATATATATATATAGTGGCGCCGACTCATACAGGCCTTAGGGAGCCCGATCCCCCTCAAAAATTTAGTTGGGGGGGGGGGGTCAGAGCCCCCCCAATAATTTAAGAAAACTATTAGTTATATCATGCTTTGTAAAATCACAAAATTATGTTGGCATTTTTCATTTTAATCGTTTACTAATTTAGAGCAATATTAAAAATCTTTATAAAATAAAGAATTAAATACATACAGAATGTTAAATTCTCAGTTTCGAAATATTAGTACAAGTTTAGTACTGTATTACTATATTACTAGAGTACAGTATTATTTATTTTCAAATGCTCAAATGTTTTTGAAGCATCAACTTTGAAATATTGTTTTTATTTAATGAACCCTGAGACTTCAAAGTATGCTTAAATTAGCTATTTTACTTATTAATCAAAGTGCTATTACTGTACGACAGCAATATTTTATGTTTTATTATTTTAATGATACTTTAGATTTATTTAAATATAATTTTCAGTATTTTCAGAGCTATATATTTACTGCTATGTAATAGTTTGAAAGCATAATTATTACTGTAAATTAAATTAGCTTTTTATGAAAATACCGTGTGTTTCGTTTTTCGAAGCCAAAAAATGTGTCAGGCTTGTCGAATTTCCTGGAGTGTCGAGTTATCGAAAGTCGAGTTTTCGGCATTCTAATGTTGATCATATGACTCTAAAATGCTCTAAAAAAACATTAAAACTGGAAAATTTCCCCCGGTATGGCCCCACCAATATTTTGTCGGCGCCTCTGTATATCTATACATATATATATATATATATATATATATATATATATATATATATATATATATATATATATATATATATATATATATATATCAGTGGCGGCTCGTGAGGTTTTGGTTTGAGGAGGCTACAAGAGGTGTTAAAAAATACACCATAGGCAAAAAATTTTAGGATTTCAAGGTCAACCGCCTTATAATTTAAAGAAAATCAAAGTAAAACAAGCACCCTAAGCTATTAATTTGTTTTCACTTTCGAGTGTGTACCTTGAGACCTACAACTCCTATTTACAATATTCACAAAAACTCTTCTCAGCCAATTAATCAATTCATCTATTCATCAAATTTTTTTTTCTTTCACAAAATAGGTACCTACCTACTTAACGAATTTGTTAACAGCTGGTGAGAGCAAATAAAAAGTTATTATATATTTTTGAAGATTAGCGGGATTCTGCGATATTTAACGTTAGCAAAATGATCTATAATATCCTCATAAAATTTTACCAATTCCTTTTCAATAGACAACAAACTAATATTTTTCAAACGATCCTGGCTCATTGAATTTCGGGAATAAGTTTTAATTCTCTTAAGAGTGGAAAATGAGCGCTCTACGGAAGCCGATGTCACCGGGATAGAAACAATTAGACATAAGAGTTTATAAACTTGGGGTGAATCTTGATTCAAATCATTATCAAAAAGGTATTTAATATTCCTCACATGATTTTCATTTTGCCCAAAAATTTCATTGTCATTATAAACAACACACAGTTCACTTTTTATGGCCACCTTATCAAAAAAAGTGTATTTTTGACATAAATTTTCCAAAAGGTTATTTGGAAAATTAGCCGAAAATCCGGTTAACAAATTTTTATTGAGTAAGTCGAAGAAATGCAGTTCTTTCAAATCAGAGAACCTTATTTCTATTTGACCCCTAATAGTATCCAAAATTTCATAAAATATTTGCTTATAGTGAAGCTCCATATCTGCGTAACTGAATTTCTTTCGTTTTGGGTTAAATTGAGTCGTATCATCAGTAGTTTGAAATACAGAAAATAGTTTTTAAAATAAACTTCTGCACGAAATTCTGAAATTTTTTCCAAAAGAAACTTGAGCCGATTTCGTGAGTAAATGTCTCTCATAATTCCTTGTATTAAAACCGCGGTTTTGTTGTCTGTTACGCTGCACCAAACTGTTTAATTCAGGGGTAGGTTGCAATGTTTTTATCAAAACTTTATCCTCATAACTTAGTGCACTAAAGTTATGGGATAACAAATATTCCACTAAGTCACCATTGAAATTTTTGAAATTAACTTCAGTAACCAAACTCATTTTAAAACAATACGCGAGCAATATAAGTAAACACGCTGCCATTAGTAACTACGATCACACTACGATTCAGCTTTTCAACGAATTCACTCGATGTCACGCGAAATTCTATAGTTGTGATTGGTCGACATTGTATTAGACTGGGTTCCTATCCGTGTTGCCATTTATATGTGTTTTGCTTTTCTATTGCAATGAAGTATTCATTCGGAGTATTTGCACCGTTGTTTGCTTTTCTGTGGCAGGCATAATGAACGTTGAGAATATACACAAATCTTGAAATGAATGAAATGCAGTAAATGTAAATACCTTCTATCTTAATTAATAAATTATATTATATAATGTAGGTTGAAAGGAAGGTAGGTGCATAAAATACTATGATTTTGATTAATATGAATATGCTGACTATTCAATATAATATATATATATATATATATATATATATATATATATATATATATATATATATATATATTAGTGATACACAGAATATTATTGAGGAGGCTTAGCCTCCTTAGCCTCCTTTGACTAGCCGCCCCTGATATATATATATATATATATATATATATATATGCATATTTCAGGGGTGCGTATTTTTCAGGTCCTATCTACACTTAAAGTTTTAAAACTTTCTTATTTTTATCATCATAGCTCTTTGAGTTTTTGAGATATTTAGATCAAATTTGAAATATAGTTGAAATTTTTGGACTTATAAATCATTCAGCATACCAAGTACTTCTAAGAATTTTTATCTTCATTGTCATCATTGCTTCCCTCCTTCTGTTACAAATTTTAATTAAATGTTGTCAATTGCAAAAAATGACAAACAACTTTATAAACAGAAGAATAGTTTATTTGATGTTCTGAAGATGTGGACCGTGTTGTATTATTAATTGATTCCTTTTTTGTGTGAATTAAAAGTGTGTTTGATGTTGGTCAACTGGAGATAAAAGATAAAGGTAATTAGTTGAGTAGATATTATTGAGAAAGATGGATGGTTTGTGCATGAATTTTTTCGTTGACAAAATGTACAGCTATCTGAAGAGTTCATTTTTGGTCTAATAGGCAGTTGATATGCAGTTATCACACTTATGTAATTATTATTAGAATTGCCGTATATTTAAAATGTTCAACTAATAGAGGAGCTCTTCGGAACTTCTCGAAATTATAGCGGCTTTGAAAGAAATCTCTTGGTTCACAAATAAATTTCTCGAACAATATTCGAGATAACAATATGTTAAAGTAATTCATGAAGAACTTAAGAAATTTTGAAAAAATACTAAGTATTCTTTTTCACAATGAAGAAAAGTTAAACAAAATTTAGTTTAAAATTTATCACATGTAACAATATTTCTAATTTCAGGAATCCATAATACTAGTATGTCCTCCCAGGAAAATAACCTGAGGGAAAACTCTATGGACACTTTACCAGCGGTAAAAATAGAGCCACTTCGACCGAAAACTCCTTCCAAAGCCATACGTCTTTTAACAGTTATTGCTTACGGATTGAGCGTTTCTCTAGCAGCCATATTCCTTTCAATCTACTATATTTTCATCTGGAAGGATAAAACTTACATGTCTTCATAGCCCATTATTTTTACATCGGAATACTATTCCGATAATACTTCAGTTGTGAACACACTAACTTTGAGAAATTACAATTTTGGACACAACAGTACTTACGAACTTTTTCCAAGGTTGAGTGGGAAGGGTGAGTGACAAAGTAAATTTGTTAGTATTGTATGAAAAATATTTGTATTTAATTAAAACTTCTATATATATTGTTGTTCGCTATATATAGCGAAAAATAAAGAACCACCAATTGATTAATCTTCCCTAAATCATATTCTAATGAACACCTAAAAGCAGTTGATTTTCAGGTGATCATTAATCCTCTAATTGTTGGATATCATAATCGAAAGAAAATTCAATACTTTATTAGTTATTTTTGACTCAATATATATTATGTTATGATATTGAGACTAAGGCGTTATATGAAGTATATATCATGCTAGGTTTCTGAGACGTGTCGCTACATGATATTAACCATCTTTTTTCAAAACATGATTTTACTCTACAACCATTGACACCCACTCAAAATGCTTAATATTTGACCCAACTTCGCCCTCTACTTTTTTTTTAGAAACATTAAGGAAAATAAATCTGTTCTGAGGATACAATGTATTTTAATAGAAAATTAAAGCATAGTTTTCAAAACATTCATACACTAACGATTCATTTCAAATTTCCATCAAAATTTTACAATTTACACCAACAGTTTTGAAGTATTAGGACTAGGAATAACATAATTGTTTGAAAAACAGACAAAATTCGAAAGAAGGATGGAAACACTTTAGTAGGAATAAATTAATTAACCAACTTAGATTGTATCTTTCTCCTATTATAGTATTAGTTCTTGAACTTTGAGAATTTTCCATCTGCCTAATCAAGTGGGTAGGTTTATTATAAGGACTTCTTCATCCTATTTTAACTCACAGTTCCGTCACCATGCGCGTCCTCAGGGGGGACAGGTAGGGGCAGCTGCCCTCCCCCTAGAAATCTCGTAGAACATGTATGAACTCGCCTAATTACGTTGTACGTGCCCTATTTGGATTCATTATTATCCTTCTTAGAGGCAAGATTCGGTAAAGAACATTCACCAGCGTTTGCTCTTTCATTCAGTACACTCAGACGCGTGAAAACGTGGCTGAGATCAACAATGATTGAAGACAGGTTAAATGGATTTTGTTTGCTCAGTGCATATAAAACTTGTAAACAGTATGGGCGATTCTTTCACGTTATAAACCGTTTTGCAGAAGATACTCGAAAATTACTTTTAAAGTAGAAGCGATTTAAATAAAATAAAAACGCATGCATAGTCAAATTTACTTTTATTTATTTAACTAACTATAAAGTAGGATCATTTGCGGCTGTCCTACACACTGCACTACATATACCTTATTTTTATTCATGTAGTTGTGTTTGTGGAGTGTGTATGACAAAACAGCCGCGGACGATCCGACCTAAAAAATCTGACTTGCTCCCCCCCTAGGCCAGAAGCTTGGTACGCCCATGTCCGTCACCATCAAGTTTATCTTCGTACCTCACCAGGACATAATTGTCCACCAAAAGGTTGTGGTAGGAACTTGAAGAATGTAAGGATGGTGCTAAAGGAGTAGGTTGTTCTTCCAAAATATCTAAACTTTTGCAACCTTCAGTCTTGCATCAAACTCTTTAACTCCTATCATAGCTGCTACGGCTATATTTAGTTTCTTTTTGCAAAGTAGACCTACCTGTTTTTGTATTCCCGATGCCAAAGGTTTGTGTGGAAGTGAATGAGTTGTCCCAGATGTATAAGTCTGACTAATAGTTACTGGTATTTTCCCACTCGCAGACAGTAGACAAGTAGATTCTGATATAATAAGAGCAATGGTATCCTCTACTGAAATGTTTTTCTCCTGAGCAAAATTAATCTTCCCGACAAAAGAATAAATGGATAAGTTTATGGTTGACCGTTAAAAATTTGTCATCTTGGGCGATTTTTGAGATCATGAGGGAGGTTGAGGCTGTATGAAATGGTACGAGTGCCTAGTTAACTTGTCAGGAATGCCAAGAGGCATTCAATTACAACAAAGGGTGTGAAACTATGTCAAGTGGTCTGTAATTGGAACTATAGCTTCATGGGGTGGGGGGGGATTCTATGGACCCTTGAATTAATGCTGAGAACGATGAAGGGCATCCTGATATCTTCTGGATTTATTTTTATCATTTATAAATAGAGCTCTTTGAATTATACAGACAGAAAACAGCTCAGAACAGAAAATAAATTTCGAATAAGACATCCGTCATTTCGTACTTAAAATATCTTTTGATTCAAATATCCCTTGATCAAAAACTACTGATTTAATTCTCATAGCTGCCAGTTCTCGCATCAGAGTCTGCCTCATGCATGTATTAAGTGAAGGTTTTGAATGATAATAAATTAAAAAGCTATTGAATAATATACAGTTCTCTAATGAATCAATCTTTGTTGAATCATCGAAACTCTACACAGTTGAATTTAACGGTTTTAAATGAAATTACGTTCTATTGTGATCATGCGACAGTGGTAAGAGGATTAATGCAACAAAATGCGATAAAACGGTTAATTCAATTTAGAAACTAGTTTTAAGTTATGCAATCTAAATTATCGATTATATCACGAACTACTGACCCAAATACAACATCTATCTACTTAATTTTTTGATGTGATTGCTTTATGGAACGAATTGAGAGTTCGAAAGAAGTATTGCAGTATATTAGAGTGCTCCATCTTGATGTTATGGAATAAATATAGTTAGTCAGATACATATTATTTGCCAGGATGTACTATTTATTATATTCTGAAAAAAACGACGAAATTATTCTCCCAGTAGGATTCCATGATATTCTATCATAATATGAAATAGATTCATGAAGCAGGCGGTGTGGCGGAAACTTTCAGCTATTCGTATAAATCAGTAATTTTTCTTAAAAGAAATATTTGAAACGATAATATTTAAGGTTTGAAATAAAGGTTTCTCACTCAAAATTCGCTCTCCCTCCTTAGCTGTTTTCATATTGTATACCTCATTTTTATACCTCAAAGTGATCCAATAATGAATGACAAAAAATATCCGTATAACTTTCATCGTTTTCGACATTCAAGTACGAGTTAAAAGACACTTGATATAGTTGCAAGAGGTGTGCATTTATGTCAAGGGGTACCTTGACATAATTGCACACCTCTTGCTGTAGTTACATCCCTCTTGGCATTCCACACGAAGTGATCCATCCCTCATACCATTTCTCTCAACCACAATCTCTCTTCTTTTTAAAAATTATTTTATATATATGGAAGAAATTCTACCAAAATGGCCAAGATTGCGCCACTGTAGGTGAGCAACATAAATAATAATGTTCTTTGGACTCCTAAGTGGAGCTTAGAGCTTCCAGGAATTTTCGCCAGCTGGTTCTATCCTGAGCGAGTTCAAGGGATCAAAGGTCACGTGTTTCAGTCCTCCCTGAAGTATGTGTCAGGTAGGCGGGTAGCTTGAGTTATGGCGTGGAACTCCTTCAGCCAGATCAGAGGATACACTTTTATGTACTGGTGCATTATGGATAGGTAAGACAGGATATTTATGGAAGAGAGGAAGTATAGGCAGGGTTCAGGGGATAATACTGCCCCAGCATTTGCCTTGAAAGTATGCAAGCACTGGCTTACTTAACGTCATGAGGAAAGCTCATGCCAGATCAGTCGACCCCGGGGTTCGAACCCGGGACCTCCTGAATACTAGCCAGCGTACCTAAGTACTTGGCTAACTAGTTTGATTTATTTGGCCCCAAGCTTTGCCAGTTTGTTCGATCTCTTCGAGCATGGCTCATTTTCTTGAAATTGCTAGTCTACCTATTCGACTCGGGTCTTGTGGATTCCACTCCATGGCCTGTCTGGCGATGTTACTCAGGTCTCTTCTTAGAACATGTCTAGTCTACTGCCATTTGCTCCATTTGATTTCTAAGAAAGAAAAAAAAAAAAAATATATATTTATATATATATATATATATATATATATATATATATATATATATATATATATATATATATATATATATATATATATATATATATATATATAATATGAGTAAGATGTATATAGGGCATATAGGGAACCTAGATTGCCAAGTTCCAAGTCTCTAAGTTGAGTCCCAAAAACTTATTTTCATGAATAATGTTCCATTTTGAACTCGTTGTTAAGAATACGTTCATACCAACATTTGGTATGAACGTATGGATTGAAACAGAGGCGATTGTTTCAATTCATATAAGAATTCATT
>JARQZK010002199.1:262500-337500 GCA_030704885.1 Cynegetis impunctata | reverse complement strand
TATGTAGATTAATGTCACTGTAACAAAATAAATGATAAATTTTTAATGAATTATTTCCAAAGATGATTTTTTGCTGCAGAAATATAAAATATTTTCGGTTATTTTTTACAGAAATGCAACGTCATTTAGTCGACAATGGACTCATGGAGTTACGGAATCCACCAACTTCTTCTACAACGACTGAGGAAAACACTACGTGGTTAGACGACGATTTTTACTCATTCTCAGAGGAAGAATTCAACCAATCCAGTACTCTCCTGAAAAAACTAATATATAAAAAGTATCCTAATACTGAAAACGATTAGTAATATATATAAAATAGGTTTTAAAAAATTAAATATAAATTTTTCACATAACAACTTTCATCATTAAAAAAATCATCAACAATAAATATATTCTTTAGAATTAAAAACAAATTAAAATTAATGTTTTTATTAGGTACCTACTTTTTATGTCATTTTGGTTTTCTTCCATTCAATTTGCAAATTTCTTTTCTAAATATGTGCATCAAACAATATTGATGGACATTGAAATATTTTTGGTTCGAATAATCCCTTTTATAATTTACTACAGAATTCTGCAATATAGACCTTCAAGTGGTTAAAAAATGTATCGAAGTTCCTCTATCCCAAAAAGTATTATAAGTAATCTATATAGAATGTATATTGTAGTATACGAATATCAATAAATGTAGACTAAGAAATTCTGAGAAAATATATGAAAAACACTTCTCATATTACTTATCTCAATTTTGCTAATTTTCGTTGTGAATAAAATCGTACTATGTTCTGCTATGAAAATATTTTCTTTTTTTATAATAGTGTCAAATGTCAATTTTATATAGAAATAATGTCAATAACTGAATTATGATTCAAAATGAGTAAGGTAAGGTGGGGTAAGTGTGTAGCAATATTTGGAAAGTTCGTATATATACCATATTTTTAAACAAAGCACTAGAGTTGCAGATTTTAAATTTTGGCATAATATAGTTATGGGTATTGCCTACAAGTCCTCATAATAAAACTTTTATACAGACACATTTTCGCATTTCTTTCTATATTATATATATTTCTATGCCCATAGTACACACTTCTCCTGTGAAACGGGGAAAGTGTGTATGTAAGCCAAATGCAATGCACATATCAAGAAATGTAGAAGTCTGGGGCAAGTGTGTAAAACTGCGATAATATATTTTTCGACTGGTGCAAATTTTTTTTTTTATCTTACAAGCTCTTCAAGTTACAAACTTTTTAACAAGAAATGGACATTAACTGAATAACTAAGAGTGAAGAAAAAACATGAATATATCCTAAAGGTAAAGTAAAATACTTGAATAAATCGAGTTATATAATATATAATGAACATTATAATCTGTAAAAGAAAGTCCAAATCGATGCAGACCTCTTTTACTAACAACTGGCTTTGGAATAACCATAATAATATTTTGAGTTCCAATGAAAGCACATTCCTCAGGATCAGCCCAGATGAAAGAATTTGTAGCAGTTGGATCTAACGAATGAACGTTTCTTAAAAATTTTGCTTTTACTTCTTCGTCTTCTTTTTTTGTTGACAGTAACATGAATACTACCAATATCCAATCACTAACATCTACATCTGAATTTTCTTTGTTTAGTTCATCCATAAATGTGATCAATTCTTCCTGATCTCTAAATTCTTCGTCAATATCATCGTCACTCTGGTCTTCACAAACTTCTTTTTCATCTGATGATGTTTCTGATTCACTGACTACGTTAGAGACTTTACTTTTTTAATTGGTTTTTTCTGTAAATGTTTAATTACCTCTGGAGCAGTTATAATTTCAGCTCCACCCGCGATTTTTCTTATAGGTTTCTTGTCTTCTTTTCCTCTGTGTTATTTAACCATTTCCAGAAGCAGCTCTTCAAATAGTGAACATTTCTCATGATCACTATTAGTACACACTTGTCCAGCTGAATTAATACACACTTCCACAGAGTAGAATTTTAGTGGGACAAGTGTGTACTAGTACCAAATAATAATAAACGCTTAATCTAAAATAAAAATAACGACTGTAGGTTAAAATTGAACTGTTTCTTGCCATATTTATAGTAAAAAAACTTCAAAAAACTCACTTGGAACTATGATGTCAAACGATGAGTAAACGTCTACCAACTACTTGCACTGTGTATAGTGAGAGGTTAAGAAATATTAGCTTTTCCCGCCAATATAGCAATTATCTTAACTTCGGCTGTAGCATACAATGGCCTATTATGAACCTTTAGATACTGTTTTATAGATGGCCACACCAGTATGTTATCGGAATAAGAATTATTTGGCGCTTACACACTTACCCCGAAAACACACTTACCCCACTTAACCTTAACTATTTACAATAATATAATGATTGTAAAAAAAGAGTACCTATACAAATTTCGGTTAAAAGTTTCGAGAAATAATTGACCCTGAAAAATAGCATTTTAATATTAATAGTAGCAGTATTATTTTTAACGACACTAAACGGCTTTTATAGAAAAAGAGTATATAATGGCAGGTCTTAGAAAAATGATTAAAATATATTCAATACCAGTATACCAAAACATTATTATAAACAGTTGTCTAGACAGTCTAGAGAATTTTTCAAAAATAGTTAAATTATCAGCATTTTTTGTCCATTCTGTCGAATAGTAGTGTTTTAGTGTAGTAACAATACAGTTTTGATGTAATAACCCCTGTATTTCCTCTCTAAAGAAATTACCTATAGATTTACAGTATGAATTATAAATTCGACCCGCTTTGTAATAAATGTCATCTTATTTTTGTTGGTTGCCATTATTTTTTTTAGTTATTCTAGAAAAACCAACTCCATTCTTTTAATTTCAGATATCCCTATTTTATCTCCATGAAGAGATTGATACAATTTTGGAAATGTTCATGACATAGGTCTACATCAGTTTATCGTATTCATATATATTATCTACTAATAAATAATTTTAAAGGTAACATATATTCAAAAACCAAATTTGATAAAATTATTACTCTTCTAGAAGTTTTATTTTACTATAAAAACTTACCTATCTACACTTTTTTATCTCCATTTACTACTTATACTCTTATACCTTATACAATAGATCTTCAACATAATAAAGAAAACATATCATGAGATTGTATCTTTTGTATTTTCATTACATCTTTTAATAAGTTTAGTTTCGTTCCAGACCTCCAAAATATATACCTACAAATATGAAGTATTATTTCATTGGATGAATGGTGATACCTAACTTAAAACTTCAATTATGTTGTTGGAGAAACAGCAGTATTACACCAATTATGTATAAAATATACATTGACAGATTTTCCTTATCTTTCAATTCCACATTCGTATTTTATTTTACTCCTTATATGATACCGCCATTCGATACTTCATAAGACTCTTGACTACAATAATTAGTTGTAGTAAAGCTATAAATGTATATATTCATATGTTACATGGAAGCTAAATGTAATATTATTTAAAATATATTCATGTATATGTTAGCTAAGTTCTTATTGATTGAGTTTTCTCTGATAAACCGTTCAATTCAAGTATACAGGTAGGTACTAACGTCGAACGTTTGAAGACGTTATGCGCATAAAATTTTCATCGAGCTTGGCGAAAATTGTGTTCTATCAAAAGTCATTTAGGTAATTCATGTATTCCTAAAGTAAAAAACTATATGGCATATAATTATATTATTTCTTCATTAAATTCCAGCAACTTTCATATTATGGTTGAAGATTTTTTAACAACTCTAACTGACTAATTTTTTATCTAGATATAATACAGTGTTTCGCCTACTATATTATTTTCTTTAGAATAATAGTATTCAGAACCCAAATACCTATAGTAGAATACTATAATTATTATATTAGTGTGGTTGGTAACTGTACTGTAATGATCTTACACAACTAATACTATAGCTGTCAAACAAGTGTCAGACGACTGACTTGGAATTTAATATTTTGCTTTATATGCTATAAAGGGTATTAATTGTATCGTTAGGTACCTACTTATGAACTATTATTGCATCTGATTCCCAGCCAAAGGGAATGTTCATTTGCGGTAAATGAACCGAGAAAGTGATGTACACTACACTCAGTGTACTTAGTTCATGTGGCACCCACATTAACCCACTGGCACCCACATTATATTCAAAGATAGGTATAACAGCATTGTTTTGTAACTTAATGACAGATTTTATTTCAACTGAACGTTGGTATAAACTGTACGGAGCTAGCTACTGTTAAAGTAGTGGTTTTGTCTAGTTCTTGCAAAAAATATAAGTATAATTTAATATGATAAGCATATGATAGAAACTGAATTTGCATCAACGCTCTGATATTTAGTCAAATAAAAGTTATTTGATATCATTAAATGAAATCAAAAATAGTACGGAATTAAGTCGTAACCACTTACGACTGAAAATCTTACAAATTTGTAAATAATATTCTTTATAACTTTGAAACTATTCTTCTAGTGAGACTTATCCATAAAGTACCTAATTCAAAGAAACAGAATGTAGTTTAAATTTAAATAATGAAGAGCTCTTCTTGTTTGAAAGCATAACTCATTGTTATAGATACAAAAGACTAGAATTGTGAAAATTAGCATTAACCTCATAGATTAATCGTTAATATATAATTATTTCGTTAAAAAGCAGTAAGCATAATTATTTTACTTTTTAATTTAAATATTCATAATGAAGTCAATTGTTTCCGAAAAAAAATCTTATTATTCAAGATATGATGTTCTATGGTTTTAATTGTTCATTTTTCGTTATTGAAATACTTAAAAAACGATTTTAAAATAATTGAAACTTAAAAAGTTACAATCATGTATTTCTTGAAAATATAATCAATATATGTTTATATTGTGGTCTTAGTCTCATTCTGTTCTGTGTTTAATTCCATCCCTCGTAGAATTCTTAAGATAATTGAGCAATGACCAAGTAGGCGTTGTATTACTCATTAAAATTTTCTGTCACTACTTATTCTTTCTTTTATCGAATACTTTTCAGTATTTCTATTTTCTTTGTTAGAATATTGAATCACTATTTCATAATTTTTAACACAGAACGATTTGATTTCATCAATTAAAAACTTTGAAATTGATAGAATTATATTACAACAAAAATATAAAACAATGAATGAGGTAATGTATATATACGAATTTATTTTTAACGCTAACATATTACATATCACATAATACTTGCACACAATGTATGTTTTAATTATTATTGACGTATCGTATCGTCGATGTTGGACAAAGTACAAGTACTTTTTCATAAGTAGAAATCTGAATTTTTCTTAAATCATCCAGTTACTATTTATTTTAATCGTTGTAAGATTTGTTCATTGAAAATTTTATAAACAATTAGAGTGAAAAATTCAGACATCGTAACACCTTTGACATATTTTATTGCAATATTATCAAAATATCGGAAGTTTCTGTGCATATATTTTCTTTTAGAATAAAAACACAGCAATTTTTTCCAAAAAATTATAAGGATTCAATGTAGCTATTTCACAATTTCTTAAAAACTGTAACTTTAACATTCTAAGTTATTGTTACCACAACAATTTCGAACTTCTAAGGATATTCTAATTTAAAAATTCTTGATGATTGTGCCCACATTTTGTATTTTTTGTTGCAAAAAACTATAGCTAAGTAAAAAAGCCATTCATCAAAATGATACTTTAAGAAGTAAACTGCAATAATCTAACTTTTCATCCTCATATTTCTCATTTGTTTTATTATAAAATTACAAATCATTTAGTTGTACCTTCTCAACCTAATTTATTTATTTTTTTAAACTGCGGGCATATCACTTTTTGTTTTAATCAATTCATACCCAAAAATGAGTTAAACCTCAAAAAAATATAAATTAACGATAAAATTTCATTAAGATGTGATATTTTCAATATCCCATAAACAAATGTAAATTTGTTTATAGGTTTAATCAAGTTTCAGAGAAACTATATCTACGAGTAGATATGTAAATTATAGAATTGCAATTATATAATAAAATATGTGTAATTTTATAACTGATTGTTATCCAACTATCTTTTTATATTTTCAATTAATCCAGCATCTCAAAAATTAATGTTATGATATACTGAATAAAATATTCAAGATTTTTTGAGAAAGATTTGGGGTAATTGTTTGATTCCCTTCAGATGAGATATATAAGGTAAAATGTTTCCATTATTGTAGCACTATAAAAAAAATATATAACAAATTAAAATTTTGCCTTTCACATTATGTTAAAGTTGTAAGTACCAACTTAATACAATTCAAAAGATAGATGATAAAAGTAAAAATTCAAATTTCTGATAAATTAAATTGAATTTAAAATAAATCGTTGTTGATCTCAAGATGTCATGGCAAGAAATTAAAATCTTAAAATCCTTTCCTCAGAAATTGAACATAATTTCTACAGAGAGGTAAAATTATCTAAGTATATTGTGTAACATGGTATACACCTAAAAAACATTTTTAACATTGAAGTTATCAACTAAGTTGGCTTAGGACGGTTTGAACAAGTATCTTAAGTTACGATTTTGTTTTCATTCTATCAATGAATACTAGCTCATGTACCCTTTAGGTGACAACTCTCAATGCCGACTAGATATTTACTTCCTAGCTGAAACTTCCAAACGGGCTACTTGAAGATTAAATTCAGCCCATTTTCTTTATTGAATTGTGTATGAGGACACCATGGATTCTAGTGGAATTACTGAATTGTTATGTTTTTAATACTGAAGTAATTTTAGCATTTAGTTCTCACCCTATTAATAATAATAATTTATTAGTAGGATAAAAATTTACATCGTGTCATAAAATATAAAAGAGTGGTTGATGTGATAAGACTTCTCAACATCTCTGTCCAATGCACTTTGTTATTTATCTTCAATTACTATTTAATTAATAAATTTGATTCTATTTCTATTTAAAAGGGTATTAGTTATGTCTAACTAATTATAATTATTGGTCGCAATGACGAGAAATCATTTCATAGTGAATGTCAAAAATATAAAAAAAATATTCGTTACCACTTTGACAAAATAATTAATTTCTACATTATTTCAATAATTCCACTAATTTGATGGTATCCGTTCTTAATTGTCATCAAATATATCAATATATATATATATTCTATGTACTCTGGTTTTCAACAAAATATTTTATTATGATATACAGAATACAGAAAATATAGAATTGGCTTGAAAATGGAAAGGGGAGTAAGTTTGGATATAAAATTTAATCTTGAATAATGGAAAGTTATCACGAAGTAATAAATAACTAATCAAATACAATACTTTGAGTAATTTAATCATGGGAGGAAAATATAGTTAAATTTGAATTGAATAATTCTTAAAATAAGTGCAAAAAAATGCAGTTTAAGTCTTGAGGAAAATGAATTGTATTCATTAAATTCTCTTTTGAGATCAGAATTTAAATCTCTTTTGCATATTATATTTATACAGACAATTAATAACATAAAAGTAAAATTTTTTTTTCACACGTACTATATTTTAGCAGAATTTGAACAGCATTTATGAATTCCTTGTAACTTCATGAATTTATCGTTGGTGTAATCAAAAATTTGGAAAATAAAATTATTATAATTATTTTGTTTTAACAGCTATGGTAACTAAGTTATGGGAAAGTAATGTATATTTAATTCTTATAACTATTTGCACCATTTCCAGTTATAGTAACTGGAGGTTTTGGACCATATTAAAGAATAGTCACTCAGCAAGTTTAGTCATCAAAGTTTGGTTTATATCAACCTGACAATCATAATTCTTTTAACTGAAGCATTGGGAATATTTTGTGACATTTATCTATGATGTTTGTTCAGCTTGGAAGTTTTAGTTTTGTGTAGAACCATATTGCCATTTATATAATGAATAAATTTACTTATTCTCTGATATACATACATACACAGAGTAATCCCAGAACAGTTCAATACAATTTTTTGTCTATGACAAGCCTTCTTGAAGAATAAACCAATCAAGAAACTATACTACCTACAATTAAGAAAACTGAAGCACCCTGTGAGATTTGTTCATATTTACTGGAAATATTTTATTGCTTTGTAATGAATTTATATACCCTGACTGTAAAAAAATTGAATGTGAACTTTTAGGGAAATACCGTGTGAACATATATACATTATATAATATAGATATATGTACATAAATATAGGCTTATCTCTATTCATTAGAAATTTTCTCTTATTTACAATAATTTACAAAAAAGTAATTACAGAGGAATGCCCTCATCGGGTCAGTAACATGAACATAATATCAGCAGTAGACAAAACTCATTCTCTTGAGCATAATATAATTGAGCGAAGGAGATCATTCCGTTATAGTAAGTTGGGTTGGGGGTACATTTCAAGTGAAGCCTGCTCGTGAAGAACATCCAGGATTTCCTCTATTTCAAACGGAACACGTAATTTTGGAAGGGTCAATGGTTGAGGAGGGATGTTCCATTCGAAAGACTTCTTGGAATCAAGAGCCCTAGTCCAGTAGCTCAGTGAACTTATCCAGTATATAATATAAAAATAAAAATTGCCAACAGTAGCTGCACAATTCCTTCACGCACCAAATAATTTTACTAAGTGATCACAACCTGAGAAGAGTGGAAGAGGCAGCTGACAATTGCTACGTACCACCAACAAGTACATGCATGAAGCCATCCCATTCGTTTTCCGACCTTTGTGGTGGATTAGGATCTTTCCATTCAGGCTCGTTCGATAGGCCTAGTTCGGCGTATAGCTCGTTGTTGTTCAGTGATTCAAGATCAGTTTGGGAGGATAAACTGAGCACAGAACTCCAGTTTATCGGTTTGGTCATCTCATCGTCGCCCAAACCGGAGTCCGTGTCGGGTGCGCTAGAAGGAAACGGAGTGGCTCGTCCAGAAGAACACGCCATGTCTCTAAGACTTTGTTCGTAACTTGTGGGCTCGGGCATCACAGGGTTCAGTCGACTCGGAGGTTGTACCTCCGGAAGGACCGTTTGGGGATAACTAGTTGGCTCCGTGGGGTCGGATTCCATTTCGCGCTCTAGTCTCCTAAGAGTGTTACATATGAGTACGGAACGTCTTAAGGAGGGATCGGAGCATTGCCGATACCTGGCTAGCTTACACATGGATAAATTTAACACAGCTAGTCTTCTTTGCCGATAGCAAGGTACGTGGCACCACCTTGCTCTACCGTCACAACACCTTGTCCTTACCGAGGGTGAAGCACCAAGTTCAAGATAAGATTTACCGTTTTCTTCGCAACGTATGGTTTGCTGGGGGGGTTGGTAGTACTGCCAGTAGTCCGCAGATTGGTACCGCTGGTGGTACGGCGTGGGTTTGGTGTATCTTGCTGCTTCGGGCACCGAAACGCACCTGTCATCGTCCGACAGCTCGTCTTCGAAATCGTCGTCATCTTCGAATTCGTCAGAGGATAAGAGGGTGGCTGCCAATGAGGGAGTCGGAGATCGCCACGTGTCTCCTGGAACTGCAACAGCTTGTAGCCTCGCTATGCAATCGTCGGCTTCCCATCTACCGTTTTTGGGGGGAGAGGAATCTCCGGGTACGGTGGCCCCTTCTAACTTTCTTTTTCCTGGCGTAGCTTGCAGACCCATCATGGCACAGTTCTGCAAGAAAAGAAGTAACATTAAATACTGGTACTTTCCATAAAAGTGTAGTATTAATAAATCTTGTAAACTTTCTTTGAATTTTCCTATTTACTTCTAATCCTTTAAGGCCGTATATTACGGCCGATGAGAGATTTTACGGAATAAAAACGTGCATCCTACAATAAAATTTAAAAATATTCCGGAATCTTTTGAATTCTGAAAATGTCCAATAAAACTTGTGAAAATGTACCTAGTTTATATTAATTATTGGAAAAATTGTTGTATTATTGTTTCACTGATTGAATTGTTTCGAAAATAATCGACATATGTTATAGAAACTGTATTACAATATGAAATGTAGCACTATATCCTATAATTAAACAAAAGACTTCATTGGATGAAATACGATATCAGTGCGTCAAATCTTGTGCTAGGATATAAATTTTTCATTATAATTAATTCAAATTTTATTCTAGACACAATATTGTAATTAGTGAAACATCACGTATAGTTCCAGAGTTTTCATTTTAGGATACAATTCTTAATCAAAATGATCGATGAGATCATTTTGATTGATGAATTTCTCCTACTTGGTTGACATCAGAGTCTTGGTATGAAGCAGAACACTGCATGTATAATGAAGGGCTCAGTTTGATTGAGATTTCTAATAACAACCGAAAAGTAACCGACAAGAAAATACCGCCCTCTTTTCAGTCACTGCTTTGAAAATATAAAGTTGACAAATTTCATTGCATATTTCGTTAGTGAAATATTGGACCCGCAGTACTGCAATTACTTGTAAGTTATCTTATATAACACAATTTCACAAAAAAACTATTTATTATAGCCTCCTATCCACTCTAATGCTAACAACTTCATATAACGCCATCTTTTAAACTTTTGTGGTACTTATTTTGTTGCCAATGGATGATAATTAACTGTTTAACTTAATGTGTAAGATGGCGCGATACGGCATTATCCAAATGTTTGATATTTTTATTTTAGTTAGACCAAGAATATGGTTCATTTTTCATTTCTAGTTAATATGTGCACATCGCGATGCCTAAAAACCATTAGAGGAGAACATTTAACTTTAATTTACTTCGTACGTAAATACATTTACAGAAAAAACACGATTTAAAAAAAAAATTTGGTCGCACGCGGCAATTGCAAGTTAATTCTAGAAATAATACTTTCCAAAAATTCAATGCTCAAAAGGCATTCATCACTGTATCGAATTGCATTTTTATTTTTATTCTTAATTAAAAAGAAACCAACAAGCCTATTACCTGATTATATAAAGACTCAAATATATTATTTTATAAATGGTGGCATATAGCTAACCAAATTTAATACAACTACTGTTGGAATTTTAGACGCAGCAATAATTAGTATTAAGTTCCAGATCAAGGCATGCGGGTGCCCGTATGCATTGGAGAACATTTTAAATTCTAGACATTTTATTATCAATTCGGATCAAGGGTTGCTAAGGTGAATTTTCTAATTGTTACAAACTTTTGGCTGGAATAACCATGTTCAATATAGGTGAAATATAACAATCAAGTAGAAAAATATTCTATGCATCAGAGAAGTTTAGTTGGCCATAGACCTGTGCATTTCCGATCTCCGATGACTATTTTAATTTCTGTGCTTCTCAAATATTTCAAACATAGTGGTATTGTGTTATTTTAAGTTTTTGCTTGAAATTTGATTGTGTTAGTGTTGTATGATGAGGGTTCAAATATTTATTGATGATTTCCATACTTTGTATGTATAAGTTTGACGGTGTTGATGAATTATTTAACAAATGTCATATCCAATTGCTCTGAATATTTCGTAAATTTACTTATCATCATCTGTGTGATGAGTTTATTTCCAAAACTGGTAATTTTACAATCAAATCAATTAACTAATTCTTCTGTTGAATTAACATATTTTCAGTAGGGTATAAATTGATTAGATTATGCCTTTTCTCTGTAAGTTTGAGGTTATACGGTTTCCATAACAGTTCATTATTTCAGTTTTTTCTGAAAACTGAAATGTATATTTTGGAATATTGATGTATATATATATATATATATATATATATATATATATATATATATATATATATATATATATATATATATATATATATATATGTATATATATGTAAAGAAAAATATATTCATACTGATTTGTTCAATTTACATCGAATGGCACTCGGCAGCCATTCGATTAGCTATATAGACTTATAATTATCAAAAAAATTACCATTTTTAGTGGCGTGTCTTTGCAATGCTACAACTTGGAAGTGAACAAGTTGATTCAGTTCAGGAAAGTAAGAGATCATTAGTTACGGCCATGTTACCCAACTTAGGTACATCTGGCTAGAGGCAACTGTTTCAAAATCACCTGCTTCAGTCCCCGAATATATAAGTTAATATTTTATTTCGTGGGTTACTATGACTTGTCGTGGTTTAAAATGCTGCAGTTCTGTGTTCTTTTATTAATCAGTTTATATTTTATTCGATGTCGACTGCTGTGTTTGCTAATTAATTTGTCAAATTTTTTTCTATACAGGAAACTTATATTTGATGAGTTTTGTAACGCCGTAACTCTCTGTACTTTCATTCAGTTCTTTGTAGCCTAAGGGCATCGAAGTGGATACTTCAAATGTTATTGTTACGTGATGAGTTTTAAATGTCTATTCTATTTGCAGTCAGGTCATAATGTAGATGATGATTATGGCGATGACTAGTCTATTTGTGTATCGAAACTTGAAACATTTGCTATGCTGTTAGTACCGAACAGCTTGTGTAGGTTCTTCCATGTTGTTGGCATCCGCGTATAAACTTAAATATTAATTTTTAAGTTTTTTCTTTGCAGTTTTCTAAGACTTTGGAGTTAACATCCGAAATTCATTTGCAAATTTGAAGATGTTTATTACACTGACCCTACATTTAGCATTTGTTGTGATCAATTTTCGAATTCAATAAACGATTTTAAATTTTAACAATACAAAATTTCTTTTCTGAAAACATGCCCTATAGTGATATCTGAAATTTTGAAGATCTCAGGCAACTTCGAAACAAGTAAATCGACCTGTTTCTGAAATGTTTTGGAAATTTCATCGAACAAAATATTCAAAATAACAGGGAAAGTTTTACCTGGGAAACCCTGTATATTCGATAACATCTTTTTAGCCATATTTTCCTGGAAAATGACTATTGTACCGTATCGAGAGTAAACAGTGCGAAAGTGTTTTTTAGACTTCTTTTACTACGATTTTCGAGATTTGTTTGATGTAGGATATATATATATATATATATATATATATATATATATATATATATATATATATATATTTATATATATATATTTATATATATATATATATATATATATCTATTTTTGTATATATATATATATTTATATTTATATATATATATATATTTATATTTATATATATATATATATATGTATATATATATAACTGTATATATATATATATATGGATATAATAATATAAATATATATATATATATATATATATATATATATATATATATATGTATATATATATATATATATATATATATATATATATATATATATATATATATATATATATGTATAATGGCATCAAATTTTTTAACCATCTGCCCGATAGGTTGAAGGTTTTGGAGTACAGAAGATTCGAAAAAGAAGTTAAGTTTTTGTTACTCGAGAAGTGTTTTTACAGCAAGGCGGAATATTTTGATACGGATATAAAGTAGCCTTTATGTATCTTGTTATTAGATGTTATATTTCTTTTCTTTTTTTTTTATATTTGTTGTCTTTTTTGTAAACGTGTCCTATACAAGTGTATCTTGTCTGAAAGGATGAATAAAGTTATTATTATTATATTATTATTATATATATATATATATATATATATATATATATATATATATATATATATATATATATATATATATATATATATAAATATATATATATATATATATATATATATATATATGTTAATTTTCAGGTTCTCGCGGACATAATCTGATTGTCTGGTTTCCCGGGTTTGTATCCGCGTATGGGCTTCGTCTTCGTTGAAGTCTGCTCGACGTTTCGGCAAAATCACATTTGCCATCTTCAGGTAGCTCTTCTTGGTCGGAATGAATACACTGAACTGTTCAGTGTATTCATTCCGACATTCGAGAACAAGGACTCCACGTTTTTTTATAATAAAATAATTTGGTAATTATGGAGTTTTGTCCAAAAACACCGAATTTTGATAAAATTTCTGATTCTTACTTAGTTTGGCCTGAAAAAGCCAAATATGAACTCAGATTACGTCGCTTCTTCACATTTTTATTTGAAAATATTAAGCTAACCTGACTTATTCTAACCTCGCTAATTTAACCTCTAAGTTCAAGAAAGTATCGAATTCATGGGTTAGGTGAATTTTAAATTGATAAAAATAGTATTTTTCAATATAAAATATACTTATTTATTTCATGAATTTGATACTTTCTTGCACTCGGAGATTAGGTTGGTGAGATTAGAATAGGTTAGGTTAGGCTTAATTTTTTGAAATAAAAAGGTGAGGAAACGACAAAATCATATTTTGGCATTTTCAGGCCAAAATGAGCAAGAATCTGAAATTTCATCAAAATTTGGTGTTTTTGGACAAAACTCCATAACTAAAAAGCGTGGGGTGCTTGTTGTCAAATGTTACAAATATTTCATTGGTAGCTATTTATAAAACTAGAGTTATTATGAAAATATAGTAAAAAGCATTTCCATCCCACGCTTTATTACAAAAAAATAAATTATTCTGTACTTTTCAGTTCGGTTTGCTAATAAAGCGTGTTTTTTTAAACTATAATTTTTAAAACGGAGAACGAAGGAACCAGTCCGCTAGCTGGAAAAATTCCGGACTGTTATCGCCGCGGAGGAGAGAACGCGTTGCAGATATACCCAAGTTGACGTTCGCCTTTATATAAGCGCTTTCTACTTGCCGATAATTATTCCGTCGTCCGTGGTTCTCTCTCGTCTTGGGAATCACAGTCGCAGGCTGAAGCAGGTTCTCGGAGAAGGCCGCTCACTACGTAGCTAGAAATCGCTCTCAAGGTTGGCCGGCCGATCCGCTTATCCTATCACACTGCGAGTTTGTGCAATTATTGAATACAGGAATCGCACGTAACAAGATTGCGATGTGAACTTTACGCTACGTGTTCCACCGTGGAAGGGGTCTCGGGAATCGGGTACGCGAAGGTCCTTCGGGCGATTTTTTTGCGAAACATGGCTTCAGATAGAAAAATGGGGGATACACGTTTATTTTTTAGAGTAACACAAATTACTTTTTACTTTTTGAACGGTTTGATATGTTTTTAAAAGTTTTTTTAAATTTTAATTTATTTTGTTAGCAATAGTTAGAGTAATCAGGAGACTCGATTTTTAGTAGATCATATGTTGGACATTTGGATAAGTAAGGAATTTATTCTATTGTCATATGTCCTTATTACATGTGCAGATTTTCACTTATAATCTCGCTAGTGCTTGAATTATTTCCGGAAATTTTTCCGAAGGAACGCATTTTTTGAGAATTTTCTAGAAAAATGCGTGCTGGGGAAAAATTTCCGGATATTAATTCAAGGACGCGGGGGATTCGATAAGAAAATTTCACACCTAAAATTTATTTGAAAAAAAATTAAAAAATCTGACATGTTTCATTTTGAAGCTTATCATATGATAGCTGTCAAGAAAAAATTTCCACTTATTAATTTTGTCCGCCTAGCTTAGCTCAGAGGAGAAAAATTTGAAGGTTGTCATTAGTAACTGTCGAAATGAAAGTGTGTGGATTAGAATGACAGGTGTGAAATTTTCAATAGAATCAGACGTTTTAAAATAGGTGAAAATGACGTTCAATTCATGAATAATATGCAAGTTGACCATAGTCCATTTAATATATCACATAAAATGCAAAAAAAATTCATCAATAATTTTGTATTACAATTAGAAATATTTCAATTCAAAAATTTCTAATTGTTCCGCAATACAAATCGTGACCAAGCTACTATCTGATGGATAACAACCCAGAGCGCCCTCCACCGAGGATATTAGAAACCAAAAATTCACCGCTCAGATCGAAAACGCAGAATCCCGTCGGGAGAATACACTTCCTGACATGAAATGTCTAATATGATTCCACATACGCCACAGTAGCAGAGTAGAAATTTTATGTCAGGAAATATGTATTCTCGCGACGGGATTCTGCATTTTCGATCTAAGCGGTGAATTGTTGGTTTCCAATATTCTGGGTGAAGGGCGCTCTGGGTTGTTATGCAGATAGTACCTAGGTAACGATTTGTATTTGGGAACAATTAGAAATTTGTCAATTCAATCCGAGTCAAATGAGCTACTCTGAAGAGATCTAATAAGATCGAAACAGCTGTATGCAATTTTCCTTGTTCACTTTAAGTCATATGAAAAATGACGTTTAAAGATTCCGTTACATACATGTCAAACTAATAAAAGCGTGTCAAAATAAGAATAGAGAAATGAGATCGATACTCAAATAGAAATTTTCTATAATAATAGAGAAAATTTAAAGATGAATACCTATGTCTCAAATTTCCTTTTTAATGGAAAATGAAATAGTCTGTAATGAAATAGGAATGTTACTAGTTTGAAAATTGTTTGCGGATCTGGATGTCATTGCAGCAAGATTACTTGTTGAAATCTGCAGTGAATAAATAGATATATATATATATATATATATATATATATATATATATATATATATATATATATATATATATATATATATACACATATCTATATTTCCCCGTCCCATGACCTAAATAACGATCAAGGGTGTAGGCGGGTTCCGATCGTCAGAATCCAGCGTTCGAATTCCACCGCGGGTAAGCGATAAAATTACGCGATTTTAGGCGACTGAGTTTCAAACGCGCATCGAGCGAGTTTGTATTCACGTGACCTTATACTAAATAGACGATTGGTACACATGACGTGAGATAGATCGCAAACCTTCGCCACTACATAGGCGTAACGCGAATAGGTGCCTATCATAGGCGTAACACCAATAGCGGTTCGTAGGTGAATCTATATTTTAGCGAATCTATATTATAGGCGATTGAGCCGCACTAAGCCGTACTCATTATACTATTCGGGATTTCGCCTCATTTATTGGCTTCTTCAGGAATCTGAAATTTAACGAAAGAAATGCACAAAACAGCAGTTTGAGGTTATACTCTTATAATATGACAGAGAGCATCTAATAATAACCTTTATAAACCACAAATGATCCACATATCCACACTTATTATATAATCCTGCTGACTATGAACAGTTTTTTATGTGTTTTTGGGCTAGGGGTGAAAGTTTTTAATTTTCTAAACTTGACTCAAACTACTGTAGATTGATTGTAGAGTTTACTCCAGTGCTGTTTTGTACATTCATTTGTTAAATTTCAGATTCCTGAAGAAGTCAATAAATGAGGCGAAAGCTCGAATAGCTTAAAGAGAAACATAAATGAATTTTTGAATTTCTAATACAAAAGTATATATATATATATATATATATATATATATATATATATATATATATATATATATATATATATACCAGTGGCGGCTCGTGAGGTTTTGGTTTGAGGAGGCTACAAGAGGTGTTAAAAAATACACCATAGGCGAAAATTTTTAGGATTTCAAGGTCAACAGCCTTATAATTTAGAGAAAATCAAAGTAAAACAAGCACCCTAAGCTATTAATTTGTTTTCACTTTCGAGTGTCTACCTTGAGACCTACAACTCCTATTTACAATATTCACAAAAACTCTTCTCAGCCAATTAGTCAATTCATCTATTCATCAAATTTTTTCTTTCACAAAATAGGTACCTACCTACTTAACGAATTTGTTTACAGCTGGTGAGAGCAAATAAAAAGTTATTATATATTTTTGAAGATTAGCGGGATTCTGCGATCTTTAACGTTAGCAAAATGATCTATAATATCCTCATAAAATTTTTTGTCTTTCGCCAAAAGTTTTACCAATTCCTTTTCAATAGACAACAAACTAATATTTTTCAAATGATCCTGGCTTATTGAATTTCGTAAATAAGTTTTAATTCTCTTAAGAGTGGAAAACGAGCGCTCTACGGAAGCCGATGTCACCGGGATAGAAACAATTAGACATAAGAGTTTATAAACTTGGGGTAGATCTTGATTCAAATCATTATCAAAAAGGTATTTAATAGTCCTCACATGATTTTCATTTTGCCCCAAAATTTCATTGTCATTATAAACAACACATAGTTCACTTTTTATTGCCACCTTATCAAAAAAAGTGTATTTTTGACATAAATCTTCCAAAAGGTTATTTGGAAAATTAGCCGAAAATCCGGTTAACAAATTTTTATTTAGTAAGTCGAAGAAATGCAGTTCTTTCAAATCAGAGAACCTTATTTATATTTGAACCCTAATAGTATCCAAAATTTCATAAAATATTTGCTTATAGTGAAGCTCCATATCTGCGTAATTGAATTTCTTTCGTTTTGGGCTAAATTGAGTCGTATCATCAGTAGTTTGAAATACAGAAAATAGTTTTTTTAAATAAACTTCTGCACGAAATTCTGAAATTTTTTCCAAAAGAAACTTGAGCCGATTTCGTGAGTTAATTACATCTGAAAACTTGTGCTGTAAGATTTGAAAAACTATTTCTGTTTGTTCAAAAATTAATTTAAAGATGTTTAAAAAATATATAAATTCCTTAACTTGTAAGATATTAATCCGCGAGCTGTATTTAAAGTTACTTTATCGGTGAAAAATTCCTCACTTTCAACTAGGTATAGAATTAAATCCTCAAATCCTAAGCGGCGCCAAACAGAGACATTTTCACTAGTAAAAAGTAAACACTGCCACTGGTTAGGCAAGGATGTCTCTCATAATTCCGTGTATTAAAACCGCGGTTTTGTTTTCTGTTACGCTGCACCAAATTGTTTAATTCAGGGGTAGGTCGCAATGTTTTTATCAAAACTTTATCCTCATAACTTAGTGCACTAAAGTTATGGGATAACAAATATTCCACTAAGACACCATTGAAATTTTTGAAATTAACTTCAGTAACCAAACTCATTTCAAAACAATACGCAAGCTATATAAGTAAACACGCCGGCCATTAGACAATACGATCACACTACGATTTCCAACGAATTCACTTGATGTCACGCGAAATTCTATAGTTGTGATTGGTCGACATTGTATAAGACTGATTCTCGATCGGTGTTTCCATTTACATGTGTTTTGCTTTTCTATTGCAATGAAGTATTCATTCGGAGTATTTGCACCGTTGTTTGCTTTTCTGTGGCAGGCATAATGAACGTTGAGAATATACCTTTCCATGCCTCCGCAGCGTTGCCACAAATCTTGAAATGAATGAAATGCAGTAAATGTAAATACCTTCTATCGTAATTAATAAATTATTTTATATAATGTAGGTTGAAAGGAAGGTAGGTGCATAAAATAATATGATTTTGATTAATATGAATATGCTGAATGCTGACTATTCAATATAATATATATATATATATATATATATATATATATATATATATATATATATATATATATATTAGTGATACACGGAATATTATTTCGCCCCTGATATATATATATATATATATATATATATATATATATATATATATATATATATATATATATATATATATATATATATATATATAATTTTCTTGAAATTTTTATCCAAAACTGACAAATTTATTACGGCCCTATAATCAACAACCATCATCAGGCTTATAATTCGTACCTTTAATGTTGTTCAATTGGTTTATTGAGAATTATTTAAGCCGATACCATCACATCTTAAAGTATTCAGTAGTGCATTGCCAAATTAATTTGGGACAATTATACAGTTCAAAATCTTACCTTAACTATAAAAAAAAACCAATTCTAACATGAATCTGAACTTTCCACGAAGCAATATCACACATCTTTTAATTCACATATTGATTTTACCCGTCTCTGGAACTAAACATGCCGCCCGCGATGAAAGGCCTAGATCCTCATTTGCCTATTGTCTGAAGAGTAATAATACAATAAGGAAATTCTTAACACAAATGTAATATCACTGGATATTATAAAAAATTTGATAAATCTTCAATAGCAAACTTTCAACTGAGCCGTATTATTTTTGTGAAAATTCGAATTTTTAACTATCTTGAAACATTTTTTGATTGAACATTCTTTCCTTTCAATGGTTATTTTTAATTTCTTGAGTTTGGACTTTTTACCTTTACACAGAATTTTTAAACGACTCGTCTATCCATTTATAGGTACGAGTGGAAATAAAATGAGCGAAATGTAAAAATACTATTCCCAAATATCCCAGACATAAAAATCCAATGACACAGTTACTATGGTTAAATAAATTACCATACACTTGATAATTTCATCTTAAGTTCTCGTACCCGACCTTTTTGACGAAATCAACCCTTCCTCGAAGAAAACTTAGAGAACGAACGTATGCCTCCTAAGGTCCTAAGCCGTATTTCCCTAGTCCCGCTTCTCTTTCAACACAAAAACTTCCAGCAGTCAAAATGTTCGTTCAGTAGGGGACTTTACCGATTTCGAAGGCTACCTTTATACCTGGTTTTTCCTGGGTTGCAACTGTATAGAATTGTCAGGTACAAATGCCGATTTAACTAACTTTAAGACCGTACCACAGATGCTGCCTTTAGAAGTTCTCAGGTAGGCAGTCGACAGAAATTACAATTAGAGAGATCGTTTCTCGAATTATGGACTCTTCACGAATTCATCATTCTTATAACAATGGGATTTTCAAAGGATGTTGCGCTTGGGAAATCTTTAATTAATTTGCGTCGAATTAACTAAAGTAATTAGTGTCTATAATTGAGTTGATAGTTTTCGGGGATTTTATAAACTTTTTTCATTGAAATGCTTTGAAAATCAGAACAAGTAATGCGAATTACATTCAGTACATCAAGATCGATTTAAATGGAACAACTCAAAATTAACAAAGTATGGAAAAATCAATTATACGTTTTGAATATTTCTATAGTACACTAATTATACACGTCGGTTGGTATAGTTATTAACGTAACAAGGGCAATATGTAGCAAATAACGGATGAGGTTGGATATTGTAATCCGAGGCGCAGCCGAGGATTATAACTAACCGAATCCGTTATTTGCGTATCGGCCGTGTGTCGTTAAAAATTTTTCGTAATCCCGTTGAAAGATTATATTTTGATTCCGAAGAAAGAAAAAACCCCGTACCTCGCAATTCTGAAGAAAAATCCCAACGTCGTGCACTCTGTTGTCATGGAACAGTTTGACAGTTTTATAAACAACGTCAGTTTTTTGCGTTCTCAAGTTCGCTTTAACGACGACCATGGATGAAATTGAGGAACAAAATCAAATTCCTTTAGAAATATAGGGAGAATCATGTGCAGTGCAGCGAGTGTTGATTAACTGCCGAAAATAACTCAAGAGCGATATCAAAAAGAATATGAAAATTTTGAAATGTGGCGTAAAAGCAAGAATGTAAAGGTGGTTAATGAAGATATATTATTAGCCTATGCGAAATGAAAATCAGAGGTTTATTCTCCCAACTCGCTGTGGACCAAGATTTCAATGTTGTTATTGTAAGCAGAATGATGTTTTGAAATAAATATTTGAACAAGTGATTTCTTAACGGCCGCCGGCCGTTATGAAATTATAACGGCCGGCGGCCGTTAACACTGACTTTTCAATTGTCATCTGAATACCGTTAAATCAAAATAACAGTATGGGATTACGAAAAATACTTTTCAAAGCTCAATCAAAGTAAATAAATGGTAAATTCAATACTACATTTCGTAATTTTCAACGACCGAAATATAAATGAAAATATTTAGTGATGAATTACAATGTAAAAACAACTGCAGTGCAGTAGAGATCCATCACTAGAGTCGAATTTTTCGCGCGAAATGCATCGAGTCGAGATACGATTCTAACGAATATAATTATATTTCAAAAACATTGAGCTCAAATACCAAACTGAATTAAGAAGTTGAAAATAATTTATTTAAGAAAAAAAAATTCACGAAGTGCATTGTGGTTGAAAACTAACGAAGAAAAGTCTCTCAACATCAACTCAATCCACATAACAAATTTCGAGGCTCTATCGTGAAAAAAATTTCCGAAGTGCATCGCGTACTGACAATTTTTCAAAAACCATGAAAAAAACAAGAAATATCTACGTAAAAATGGCTGTGGTTGGAAAAACTCAACCAAATTTCGACAGTTTCGTTCTGCAACGGATTTAATCCCAGGTACCAAATTTCAGTTCATTCGACTCGATGAGAGCCGATAGATATGTCAATATGTACCGGAAACAAAAATAAAAAAAAAAAAAAATAAAAAAAAAATAAAATATATATATATATATATATATATATATATATATATATATATATATATATATATATACTATGTTGTATGATCAGACATGAAACATTCTTCGAAAATTGTGTTCTAGGTCTAAAACGGATGAAATAAATACTTCCGCACCTAACTGCTTTCCTTCGAAACATTGCAATTGTATGTATTTTATGGTATAAAAAACGACAAAAAATCCTCTGATCAAGGTTCGAACCTAATACCATCAGCGTATAAGTAAAAGTGCTCGATCAACTATATTATAGAATACATATTTTAGAGTGTTTCGTTAAACCCTTGAAAAATCGTTATTTCATAAAGATGCTGTTACACAGAAAATTTGACGAGAGAAGCTATTTTCGAAACTCCAATTCTTTTCAATCAATTTAACTGAAACTACATCGCTCACGACAAGGAATTCTTCATATAGTCTTCATCTTTAACGATCGGCGTAAAATAAAACATATTCGCCATAATCTAGAATGAAAACTTCAATTGTAACAAATCCCAGTAATATACTGCCTGTCTTTTATAGTTAAAGCATCT
The DNA here is from genome assembly GCA_030704885.1 of Cynegetis impunctata. Lineage (NCBI taxonomy): Eukaryota > Metazoa > Arthropoda > Insecta > Coleoptera > Coccinellidae > Cynegetis > Cynegetis impunctata. Next base: position 314,843 of record JARQZK010002199.1, on the reverse strand, counting down.
GAACACTTCTAATGGACAACTTCAAGTACTTAAATTCATAGTTAATTGGTAGTTTTCTTTTGTAGCCGCATCTGCCTCTGTTTAATTAGCCTATTAGATATTGAGATCATCACTCTCAAAGAACCGACCGTCGAAAATTCAATTTACACAGACGATGTTTGAAAAATTCTGTATCGCACGGTAGAAAAAAATACGACATACTTTCATTGTTTGGAATTTAATTGTCAATAATTGATCAGTTTACACTTGAGAACAGTTAGAGATGCCCAACTAACCGAAACGTAGTGTTTATCAATTGTATAATTTTAAATTTTTTTACTATTTTCCAACTTATTATTTACTAATCCCATCTTTTTTTTCAGATACTTCCATTTAGTAATCAAATTTTTTCTTTTATTTTTTGTTTCAAATACTTTATAGACAATGGAAGTCCAGAATTCCACAAATAATGATTAGTTATTGTTTTATTCCTAACCAACATGAGATATTTAAATAATGTATTTTAATTTTGGAACGAAGTTTTTATTCCAGGTTAAACTCCAGACTCTTAGCGAATTAAAGATAGCCCTGAAGCTGTGTCCGACACGACTAACACGACAACCTTGCTAGGCATGCGCGTTATCTGTATTCGTTTATACGTATTATTCTTATTTTATTAATAAAACATAAATTGTGGTTCAGTAGAAGTTGAGGATAGTGATGATGAAGACAGGTACGAAGCAGTGCTTGTAAATTTTAGTGAGATACTCTATATAAATATAAAGATATGGGTCTAATATCACTGTGTTTTTATAGATTATATAATTTTGAAGTGAAGAATTGTTTTTAGTTTTAACAAATAAACTCGAACGAAGCAGTTTTTTCGAGATACTTACGTGAAATTGAATCGCAAACATTTGTCTTACTTTAGTTACCGAAAACCAATCATTATCAAGATTGAATCTACTGATAAAGTTCATATTTTTTTAATTAATAATAAAATGATTATTTTCATGACTCAGAAAAAATTATTAATTTCAATTTTGTTACCCTTTCCATTTTTTTTTAAATTCAATTACTCTCAAACTTTGTTTTGATATTTATTCAATTATGATGCTATTCAATAATAAAATATAGCGAATCTAACTTCGTTCCAACCAGGAGTCCGACGTTTCTTCTTTTTTCTTCAACAAATTTTTATTTAGAATTTGATATAACTAAGCGATAGTATACAGTTATTATAAAAACAACAACTGAAAAATAAATTGAAATGATGTATTAGTTTCACTTCACTGTAATGTTTAATTATTGAATATCTGTGAATACTTTATATTTTCAATCACGACAATCTTTATTAGTTGTAGTTGTGGTTATGCTAAATTTTGTTGTATCCATTAGTTTGTATTCCTTTAACATAAATTAAATTTAGGTAGACCAAGCGTGAACTGAAATTAGCTTGCCGCCAGGTAAGTAAACAATACACAAATTTTTCATAAACATTCATAATGAAAATGTTTTATTCTCAATTATTACAGAGTTAAAGCGAGTTCAAAGTTCCAAAGATTTTTTTGAGGATCTTAATGTAGAGGTAGAGTTATATCTGTTTGAATTCGTAAAAAAGAAGCAAATAAATATCCAAAACAAATTTATTGAAATTATGAATATTATACGAGTAAGTACTATCATCATTTGAACTATATGCGAAGTTAAATTTCATTAGTTCCACTCCAAGAACGTGTTCGCATAAATTATCCGAATCACTATTATTTTTTAATTGAGGAAATCTTGTTCCGGAATACGCTGAAAGGAACAGGTATATTAAAGAACGAATTAAATAATTCCATACTCAGAAATGTCAAAGTGACAGTTTCGAAAAAAAGCGGTTCACCTTCAGGGGAATATACGAAAGGTATGTGGGGGTCACGACTTTCGCACTATATAATTTCCAATAACCGGATTACGTTGACGTTCGGAACATGCCTTCAGGGATAATCTGCCTAAAATTGATCGGAAGTATCTCTTCCAGAACAGTTTAAAGCCTGTTGATTTCCTTCTGGAAGAACTCGGTCATTCCCATGAGTTTGTCTGACGAACGAAAACGGATTTTCCTTCTCATTTTCGAATAATTACCAATGAATATCTGGTGAAAGACAAACGGAGAAGAGTCTGAATATCGGAAAAGAGCAAAAACGGATAGAAAGATGGGAATTAAGGGAAGCTCGTATAGGAGATTAAACATATGCTCCGCTATTTATGCAATAAAAACAAATTTCAAAATATACCAACTGTGAAATTATGTATAAATATTCAACAAGATTCTTGTGGAATTTCAAGATAATAAACAGAATGATTAAAATTTTATAATTTACCCAAATATGTTACTCAAAATTTGTTTTTTATGAAGAATCTTTGCAACGAATGCATACCACAAATTTTATTGATTTCAAATTACATTCAAAAAATAAACCCTGCATACTTTAAACTGTATTTATTATTGTTTTGATAATTATCTTTCATGTTCAAAATTAACGAAACCGTTCAATCTCTGGTAAATCTGATGTTGTTAACAATTAAATAGATTACTTAAATGTAGCCAGATCAAGATTCGAAGACTATTCAGATTGAACATATTCTCCGTTATTTATGCAATAAAAACATACTTTAGATTGCGGAAATAACATTGCATCGCATACATTAACATCAATGTAGTTGCATTATAAATTCCAAATTTTTGGCAAGGAAAAAGTATGATAAATTTATCTCAATTAGACGGTATGACAAATAGTATTTCATTGTCTGTGTCTATTTTTGACAATCGATAACTCATGAAGTAGATAAAAATAAAATTATTTGGAGCGACAAACTGCTGAAAAAAGCAGTAGGTACGTGTTTAAGTATATTATTATTTTACTCTTTTGGTTCAGTAACTAACGTCGAAACGACAACACTGCTTTTGAAAAATATTCCATTAGTAGGATTTGTTTCCTGGCCAATCAGAAAATATCAAAATGTACATATACGTACTTTCTCGTAAGCTTTTTTTTTAAACCCTTAAACTATATATATTGAACCTCAGGATTATATTTTAGGCACTCCAGTTGAATAAAAACTATTTTTATTCATGAAATGGCAAGTGGCTGAGTTTTTTGCTTTTCCTCAAGACACAGTAACTTCAACCGAGAGTCAATAATTAATGCCCATGAAAACTGGGTATTTATCGTAGTGTTTCATGTTATATATTTTTCAATGTATATAGAATATTTTTCAGCTGCTAATTAGGACTGGTAAGCACTGTTACAAACTCTTGTCGAATAGCCCTCGTATATTTCTAGAAATTCGAAAAGCGAAAAATCTCTTGAAGAACAGTCTAAAGCCTGTTGATTTCCTTCTGGAAAAACTCGGTCATTCCCTTGAGTTTGTCTGGCGAACGAAAATGGATTTCCCTTCTCATTTTCGAATAATTAGCAATAAATCACCTGGTGAAAGACAAACGGAGAAGAGTCTGAATATCGGAAAAGAGCAAAAACCGATAGAAAGATGGGAATTGAGGGAAGTTCGTAGTAGAGGACGAAAACAGTAATTTGATAATGGCGAGAGTCAAATTTAGAATGGGGTCGTTTTTGTCGGAGCAGAACCTCTAGCGCTCTCTCTTCTTGCGCGCCCTGCCTGGCTTCGGTTCCCAGAAGGGCCAGCCAGCGAGCGACGGGCTTTGCTGAGCAAGCGGCCGGATTATGGTTACACCAGAGGCGTACTAGGAGGCTTGGGCGACTGGACTCGCTTGTTCATTTGGCAGCCATAGGAATGACGGATTAAAAGAGAAAGCCTCCGAGAAGTGGATATTTTATGGACAGTAGACGAAAAAATTATTTTTTTTTGAAAGCGTTTCGAAACGGACAGTTTTCGATATTTAGTAGAGTTTCGAAAGACATTCTTTTAGGCACTAGTACCTAAAAGTGACAGTTTAAGGCACTAGTGCCTGAAAGTTAGAACAACTTTGACTAACAGGAACTCTTTATCATCGGCTTCTTTCATAAAGCGTTCTATTTCTAGCTTTGTAAATTTTTTTGATTTCTTCGGCTTATATCCGACAGCTTTTCTCTTTAAAATTGCAATAAGGTTTGTGAATTTGCTTATATCTACGTTTTTATTCAGGTAAATTATGGTGCGGATTTACTCCACAAAGTTGATGACCTTAAGGTAGTGGATAACTTTAGGAAATAGACTAGGAATACCTTTTCTGTAAAACTCTCAACATGTTTTTCTTTAACCCAGGTTTCAAAATTGTTGTAGGTGGTCTCGTATAATGTTTTCGATTTTTCGGGCACCAATATGAATAGCGCAATTTCAGCAACTTGATCAATATCCAAAGACTCGTCATTATCACTCATTTTTTGACGATCTTTTTACAAAAATTTGTAGGAAATACCGCGACGTTTCAAAGTGACCGAACCTTAACATTAAACAATGCCTTAGAAACAGATTACCAGCTCACTTTTAAATGTGTTTAAAACACAAATGAACGCATGAAAAAATCGAATTATCCGCTTTCACAAAAAATCTTGTATGAAATTCGTTGCGAAAAGAGTGTTTTAAGCACTCGACGCATTGTCCAACTCGGCTTTCGTCTCGTTGTTACATAAATAGCTATCTTGTACAACTGTCAAAAAAACTGGACATTTCTATATCTCTGTTAAAGCGTAAATGTTTACTTTTTTCACCGTGAAAAAAAGCCTTTTTTTCACTGCCTAAATAATTCACAAAATAAACATGAGATATTACTTTTTGAAGGATTTACTCTCAACTGATTATTCATCATAAAACAATTTTATTTATTCAAATAATAATTGATAGTAAAGTTCGAACAATTACTTCCAACATAAATTCCCGAAGATCTTCCATGTTGCTGCTGATCAAACGTTAGATATTTCATGAAGAGATGTTTCCACAATTTTATCATATATTTGAAATTGTTTGGAAGAAGATGGACACAACTCAATATTTTGTTTTTTTAAGTATTCATTTTTAATATATTTCAGACGCTGCAAATTCACATTCACAGTTGTACAAAAAATGTTGTTTGTATTTCGTGTATAAAATTCGAGTTTCCATGGCACATTCGAGAGAATTAACACTCTCATGTGCCAAAAAAAAACACTCATTTTACGCACTTAATACAAAAATAACTTTTTTAATACTGCTTCAAATCGAAAGTGATCCAAACTTTTGGAATTGAAATTTAATATAATTTCTTCTATTGAAATCGAAGCAACAAGGATTGAAGATGAACTAAGTTTTCTCGAGAAAAATCTATCTTTGAATATTAAATCTTATGTGGTAGTTCTCTATTTTCTTATGATAATCTTCTGATGAATATATTTTTTTTCTAACCTGAAGATTTTCATTAGTAAAAATTGAACAGAAACAGTGAAATTCACACATGATTATTAATTATTTTTAACATTAGCTTTCTCAGGAAAAATCCATTTTTGAATATTAAATCTTATGTAGTAGACAGTTCTCCATTTTCTTATGATAATCTTCTGATAAATACATTAATTTTCTAACCTGAAGATGTTCATTACTATACAGTCAACAGAAACATTGAAATACACTCATGTTCATCAATTTTTAAGGTAAATGAGGTTATAAACAGATACATTCAATAAATAGTGAACTAACGAATATATTCGATAAACTTACTATGAAAAATGAAAAGTACAGAAATATACTGAAAGTGTTTATAACATCTTCAATACCGAATTATTCCGTTCATTCAAGAAGCGTATTTGTTTTCTCAACAATCTTTATTTTCGTATTTAATTTATTTAAATGTGAATTTTGAGGAAAAGCATTTTTTTTAGTTGACAAAACGACTTATCCCTGCGTAGCAAATTTGAAAAACAACGAAAAATTCATTTCAATTACCCAAATCAATTTTATCCATGACTAAATTACGGAAAGTTATAAAATTATTTTATTTCGTGAATTAATGCAAAGCAGGATCACAAGGTCCTTGAAAAGTGGCCGTATTTAAACTGGATTATTTTAATAATTGAAAACACCTGGCTTAATTAGTTCGATCCAATCAAATTATACTCCCCATTATACGAGGTCGAGCATGTTATTCAGAATTTGAAATTTTTTGGGTTTCCTGTGCAAATTATCGATGCCAGTTTAAAATAATAGTTATACAGTCGTCCATTCTTTCCTTATATTGTTATACGGTTCTTAACCATTCTTTTTTCGCAATAATTTCAACCCAATTTCAATCCTTTTCATTCAAAAAACTTACTCAATTTAATCAATCATTTCTGTAGTACTTTCAAATAAAATCATATAGGTAAAAAGATTTCCTCATATTACAATGGTTCTTGTTGGGTACGGTTTTCACACATCATTCTAAATTTTCAAAGGCAAAATTTGGAAGCCGTGTACACAAAAAAGTATCCAACCTAACCTAAAAACTAGGCCGATAGACGCTACTTTCAAATGAAATTTTATAAATAGAATTCTTCATATCACAATTGTTCTTCTTGGATATGTTTGAACTTAGAGTTTTCCACACTCATTATTCTAAATTTTCAAAGGCAAAATTTGGAAGCCGTTGTACACAAAAAACGTATATAACCTAACCTAAAAACAAGGCCGACAGGCGCTACTTTTAAATAGAATTCTTTATATCACAATTGTTCTTGTTGGATATGTTTGAACTTAAAGTTTTTCAAGCTCATTATTCTAAATTTTCAAAGGCAAAATTTGGAAGCCGTGTACACAAAAAACGTATATAACCTAACCTAGAAACAAGACCAATAGACACTACTTTCAAATAAAATCATATAAATAGAATTCCTCATATTACAATTGTTCTTATTGGATATTTTTAAACTTGAAGTTTTTCACACTCATTATTCTAAATTTTCAAAGGCAAAATCTCGAAAGCCATGTACACGAAAAACGTATATAACCTAACCTAAAAACAAGACCAATAGACGCTACTTTCAATTGAAATTATATAGGTAAATAAAATTCTTTGTCCACTACTGTACTATAAATCATTCATTATACGTGTGATTCCTGAAGTACAATTATATCTATTATTCACTAGTGTGTATAATGGTTTATTATACAGTGCATGACGTCACACTCAAAACGTATGTCCAAACTTGAGACTATCATTCACCTTGTTAGGATAGTATTGTTATTAGATTTTTAGGTTTTATGTAACTAAGATAATTTTTAGGCAAATTATTAAACTAATATTTAATATAATGCCCAACATATTGAATATTTACTCTAATAAATTATCTATTTCATTTTTATCAGAGTGAAAGAAAGGAATGGAATCGTTGTCAAGTGAAATAGTTGACGTTTACGTGAGTATGCAGTTTTCAGTGAACACAGAAAATGTTATGTCAACGCTTTTGATAACTATTTTTATTGTTGAAAATGCAGATTATTACTAATTTTTTCGAGGAATTCGTGGACAAAGTATAGTATTCTACTCGCACAAAATTACAAATTTTCACTCGGCTGAATTGCGACACTCGCTTGCAGCTCGTGTCGCAAACTTCACCCTCGTGAAAAATAGCAATCATTTTGTGCTCGTTGAATAATATACTGTTATATTACAATTGTTCTTGTTGGATATGTTTAAACTTGAAGTTTTTCAAACTCATTATTCTAAATTTTCAAAGGCAAAATCTTGAAAACCGTGTACACAAAAAATGAATATAACCTTACCTAAAAACAAGACTGATAGACGCTACTTTCGAATGAAATTATATGAATAGATTTCTTTAAATTAAAATAGTTTCTGTTCATATGTTTAAACTTGTTTTTCACACTCATTATTTTAAATTTTCAAAGGCAAAAACTTGTGAACAAAAAATGTATGAAACCTATCATAAAAACCAATTCTTTTCATGAATAAATGAAGAAATAACTTGATATCACAATGACTAAATAAGCGAACATAAAAATTCAAGAAAATCGATGGAAATTAAGACGACAAATTTCATACAGATTCATTATTATATAAACGATCTGTGGTAGAAGTAGGTTTTACGTAATATTGCAGTACCTATTCAATTGTGGATAATATTTTACTTTTTATTTAAGATATGATGTATATAAACCAAACGGAAGTGATTTGATGGAAGACAGCGTATTCTGTGCAACGTCTACGCCACTGGTTTGCGGGGCCCCTTCACAACTCTAAGTAGGGGTTGCGGGCTCCGGGCAGATGGGGGGCCCTCGAACGAAACAGAGGGGCCGACTGCCTGCCTGTTCTCTAGCGCTCTATGTTCCTTCTCCCAGTTACAAAAGGGCGACGTTCAGGCGTCGGTATAGTTGGGACGGCTCGATGCGACGTTGTCACGTTTCAACGGAGGGGTGAGATGCTCCAAGGGTGGAATGGGGCATGTTGAAAAGGAATTTGTCATTGTTTGATTTCGGGGGTAGCGTGTCATGATTATAGTACGAAAGAATTGGGATTATTCAAAAAGGCAATTTAGAAAAAATTTTAAGACAATTTTCGAAATACACCAAATGTGAAATTATCTATAAATATTCAACAAGATTCCTGTGGAATTTCAAGATAATAAACAGAAAGATCAAAATTTTATAATTTACCCAAATATGTTACTCAAAATTTGTTATTTATGAAGAATCTCTGCAACGAAAACATATCACAAATTTTATTGATTTCAAATTAAATTCAAAAAAGAAACACTGCGAACTTTGAACTGTATTTATTATTGTTTTGATAATTATCCCTCAGTTTATCAATGTTTAAAAAATTAACGAAACCGTTCAATCTTTCGTAAATTTGATGTTGTTAACAATTTAATAGATTACTAAAATGTAGCCAGATCAAGATTCAAAGACTATTCAGATTGAACATATTCTCCGTTATTTATGCAATAAAAACATATTTTAGATTGCGGAAATAACATTGCATCGCATACATTAACATCAATGTAGTTGCATTATAAATTCCAAATTTTTGGCAAGGAAGAAGTATGATAAATTTATCTCAATTAGACGGTATGATAAATGGTATTCCATTGTCTGTGTCTATTTTTGACAATCGATAACTCATGAAGTAGATAAAAATAATATCATATGGAGCGACAAACTGTTCAAAAAAGCAGTACGTGTTTAAGTGAATTATTATTATACTCTTTTGGTTCAGTAATTAGCGTCTAAACGACAACGCTGCTTTTGAACAATATTCCATTAGTAGGATTTGTTTCCTGGCCAATCAGAAAATATCAAAATGTACATATACCTACGTCCTTTCTCGTAAGCTTTTTTTTGAACCCTTAAACTACTACGTGGTGTTTATACTGAATCCCAGGATTATATTTTGGGCACTCCAGTTGAATAACAAATATTTTAATTCATGAAATGACACGAGGCAGAATTTTTTGCTTTTTCTCAAAACAAATATCTAGTACCTTACTTCAACCGTGTTTCAATAATTTATTAATATCCATGAAACCTGGGTTTTTACCTACTGGAAAATGCCTGCATCTTTATATGATACAATTAATGAAAAAAGAAAAAACCATGAGAAAATTTGAATATGTTATAAAATATCGAATAAACATTATGAAATTTATTACTGCAGTTTCGAATCAAAGTTCATTACGGGACGAGGTCTTATTTTGTCCGAATTTATTCTTGTTTTTTGTGCGAAAATATAGGTAGTATAAATGATCTCAATCTTCAATGATTTCTGATCCTGTATGGATTTCAACTCATGAAAGATAATTGTTTTATAAGTGGAGTTAAAAACTCTTGATATATATATATATATATATATATATATATATATATTATATATGTATATATATATATATATATATATATATATATATATATATATATATATATATATGTATATATATATATATATATATATATATATAAATATTCGACTTTTTAAGCAATATCAGAAAAATAATTTTGTTGAATTGTTTATATTTGATGTTTATTATTATTATGAGAAAATTGAAGTCAAATAAATTTCAATTATATATATATGTACTTATTTTTTTTTTCCATCAATAACTGGCCATTTGAGGTTAAAGTTTCGCCAGGAAATTCGTGATTTTCTCAATCTTTCAAAAGTTTTGATCAAGTCACTATTATCTTGACGAAACTTTAACTTTTTAATAAGGTCGGTTCTCAAACTCAAATGGCTTGTTATTGCTTAAAAAAAATTACAATAAAACACAGACAAGAATAATTCGAATATATATTTATATATATATATATATATATATATATATATATATATATATATATATATATATATATATATATATATATATATATATTATACAAAGAAATATGTTTCATTATACCCTAGTGTCAATCTTATGAAAATGAAATAAAGTAATTGAAAATATGTATGATGTATTGATGAAATATAACAGAAATATGTTTCTTAGTATACAATAGGTACAAACCTTTAACGAAATTTAGTATAGAAAACATTGTTTCTGGAAAAAGTCAGTTATTTTACTCTAAAATTTGGTTTTTTATATAATTGGTCTGCGAAATAGTTTTGAGTTATTAATATAAAAATAAAATGTTGGTAACAATTGCATCCAAAAATATTATGCACGTGGAAAACTCGCTTATGATTTCGGTCCATTACAAGAAGCAAAAGATTTCATTATAAACGAGTCCAATATAAGTGGATTATACTGTATGTATATTTTACGTAAATGAAAAAGAAACAAGTAAGAAGAAATTGGAGAACCAAACGGACAAAAGAAATGAACTATAATTTTTGTATTGTTCTAGTAACATACAATTCAAACTATTTATTTCCACCATATCATAGATAGAAAAGGTTAGATTACATATAATTGGAACGGCTATAACTTATTGTTGCAGACTATTTATAAGATAAGTGAATATTGAACACTGAAGAAGGAGCAGACCTCCGAAATATTTATTGAATATACTTTTAATGAAGCTAAATTTATAATATTTATTCTACTTCGCACTACCAACCATAATATATATATATATATATATATATATATATATATATATATATATATATATATATAGATATATATATATACAATTTTCAGTTCCATCTAACGATGGAACTGATTATTATATATATAATATCAAAATCGCCAAAATCTTGTGATATCATTCTATATAACAAGATACTATTTCGAAAAAATTAGCAAGCTAATACCCAGCTATTGATTCAACATATTACAATTTTTTTTTAAATATCAACATATACATTCATTATGATCATTTTTACTTGCATTTACCTACAATTATATAATGATTTTGACGATTGAAAACCTTCTATATCGCCCCCAAGTTTGATGAGTATTTTTTGCGTTCGTAAACTTTATAGCCGCTCCGAAATTCAGATTGGCGAAATATTAATAAGAGACTATGCACCGTCTTGCTTTAATTTATTATTATCTCGTTTTAGGACCGCTGGGAGCCCGGGCATTACGTAGCGTTCGGCAATGGATTGGTTCGACCGGCGCGTGCGCGTTGCCGTTTCGGCAAACGTAGGAGTAACTCCTGGTTCGCCCGCTCCAAGTGAGAAATAATAATCGGGAAAATTTCATCTATCAATTTTCCCGTGTAAGAGGAGGACGGAAAAGCGGAGTGGGGAGTTTGTACTGATTACATGTAGTAATTATATTCAAATTAAGGGATTCGTAATCCATCAAATTTTTTTCTTTTTGTTGAATAATCTCGAGATCCATATTCAAATCATTCTGAAGGAAAGCGATGATTTTCCGTTTTGTTCGCTTGTGGTATATTCTGGTATATTTTCCGATTATTCTGTGTGTTTCGATTGAAAATTTAAATATAATATTTTTCCAATTTCGATGAAAAAGGACATTAGTGAATTCAATAATCATTCACTTAACTTTTGATTTCGAGGAAAAAGAAAATGATTAAGAAGTGAATTTTCAAATTAACCTCGGAACAAAGCAAAATTTTCGTGAACATAGATAATCACGAGTAAAAAAGTTAAGGAAAAAGACAAAAATAATAAAGAAGGGAATTTCCAAATTAATCTTGGTACAAGGCAATATTTTCGTGCCTGCTAAACATTTTCATAGCATTGGCAAAAATTAAATACAAGAAATTCCAATGACTCAGAGAAAAGAAGTTAAACTTAAAAAACTATAGTAAAAAGAATGAAGGGGACATCGGTTAGAACGAAGTTCATTTCGCTATATAATATATAATTATAAGAGAGTTAACGTTCAAAAGTAAAAGGATTTATATATTACTCCTAGAGCAAATGGAAACTATATAAAACAGTGATTTTTAAGGAGAGAAAAGTTTATTCAAAATTCGAATTATATATATATATATATATATATATATATATATATCAGGCGCGGATCCAGGCCCGATTTTGGGGGGGGAACTTTTATATATTCAAAAGCCATAAGGTACTAGTATTTTGGGCAATAGTAAATCGAGTAGCTCCCAATCAAAACAATTAGGTGGGGCCCAGGCCATTTGGGGGGAGGGGGGGGGGTTAAGTTCCCCCAGTTCCCCCCCTCTGGATCCGCGCTTGATATATATATTTATATATATATATATTTAAATATATATATATATATATAGGTATATACCTATATATATATATATATATATATATATATATATATATATATATATATATATATATATATATATATATATATATATATATATATATTCCTTCAGATGTCTAGTTATCATTATATACGAAGAGAAAGTATAAAATTCGTAAATATTCTAATCAATTCTTTACTTCAATTTCATACGCAATATATAATAAAAAACATATTCTAACTTCGAGCTAAATTTCCCATGAATATTTCTATATTTTAAAGAAAAAACCACCAAATACAGGCCCAATCAATCCAAAAAAAAATAAATATTAAAGATGTAGTTTTTAATTCAAATATTAAATTTATCCGTCTCTGGAATTTAACATGCCTCCTGCGTTAAAAGTATAGCCTTAACAAACGCATATACGAATACAGCCAACCTTTAGAGTGTTACTTTTACATTGAGAGTGTAACTAATACATTACGTCCCCTCATTTTTAGGCCCAGTTTTAATTCGCCAAGTTTATGGAGTGTAACATGCGATAAGAAATATTATAATTGAAATACAACCTCATAATAACGGCATGCTGAAAAATTTCCTTCTTTCAAACTATCAAACTGATCAATTTCTTGCCCCACGATGTGGAAATAACAAGTGAATTTCTAGAAAAATAAATTTCAAAGACCTAGAAATTGATTCTCAAAGTATCACCAGGATTCGTTACTCTTCTACCGTTCTTAAGCTACAGTTCCACAGGAGGAAAATTGAGGAACATTTTGTTGCTGAATGTTTCTCCTTGTTGCCAAAAGTAGAAACTTATGGCAACATACGTAAATTTCTTGTATCCACTGAAGCAACTAAAATTGTCAATAGTAGCATATTATTTATTTATTTAATGATCACGTGGAATACAAACAGGTAAAAACCCAAAAAACAGTATTCTCCTCGTCGAAGCTACATATACATCGATGTTAAAATTTAAAAATAGAAAAGAAATAATGACAATACAGTTGGATACATAGGTGACAAAATTTTTTATTAATAAGAGAATATTCCTGAGACTTCGCTTCAGATTATTGAGCGAAATATTGAAAAGATGATGCAGGTCTATGCAGAAGTTGTTAAATGAAGCCATCATCCTGAAAATGGGAGCATTCTGTGTCATTGTTACGTAACCTAATATCAGGGACCCTGAATGGAATTGATTGCAGAATATTAGGCACACTGAGTAAACCACTGACAATTTTGTATAATAAAATAATATCCGTCATTTCTCGGCGCTTCTCCAGTTCCATTATGCCAAATTTTTTTCGAATATGTCTGTACTCATGATTATTGTAGGTAATATTATTTTTGAAGGCCAGAAATCTGAGAAATTTATTCTATACTCTCTCAATTCTCTCTTTATAATACTTGTATTGAGGATTCCAAACTGCTGACGCAAAAGTTAACCGACTATAGATGAATGAAAAATATAATATCAAGAAAGTTTTATTATTTCTGAAAGTCCTACAGTGTCGAAGGACATACCGCAGCAACCTATTTACATCTCCTAAAAGGCGTTCGATGTGCTGATCGAATAAAAGTTTTCTATCAAAAATCACTCCCAAATCCAAAATATGGTCTACTAGTAAAAGAAAATAATCCGCCATGGTGTATTGATGGTCTATTAGATGCACAATTCTACTGAAAACAATTTTGTGACATTTGTCATAGTTCAGGAAGAGACCATTTTCTGCACAATAATTTAACAATCTATCGATGTCCCGCTGAATCAAAACACAGTCCTCCACTCCTTTAACTGCTCTATATAATTTGAGATCATCGGCATAAAGTAGGAAATTGCAATATTTGAAACATTTTTCTATATCGTTTAAAAATATAATGAAAAACAGTGGTCCCAGATGTGAACCCTGGGGCACACCTGAAGTACTGCGTTTCAGTTGAAACAATCAAAATTTGTTGCCGAAACATAAAGAAATTTTAAGGAACATTTACGGAAACAAGCAACAATAACAAAAATGTTCCTCCGGTGGAATCGTAGCTTGAAGGGCGACAAGTAGCAACAATCAACATTTGTTACCGAAACATGAAGAAATGTTAAGGAACATTTAGGAACATTTTGAAACATTTTCGGAAACACGCAACAGCAACAAAAATGTTCCTCATTCCTCCGGTGGAACCGTATCTTGATAAGTGTATATAATCCATGAAATCTAACGAACGAAGTCAAAATGATCGATTACCTTGAACGTATTAAATATAAATTATTCTCTATTCAAATGAACCGAAAGCACGAATTCATTAAACCCATAAAAACGCGTACACGTGGTGCGCCATGGAGACACTCTTCAAAGAGAATATAAATTAGACGATTATAATCATCGTAAATAAACAAAATCCGGAAATTGTTGACTTCGGCAGCGCATTCACCATTTCGCATGTATTGACGTTAAAAATTACAGAACTTGTTGGACAATATTGTTTCGAGTGAAAGTAGTTGCGTTGGCTAGCTACGATATCTGCTTCACTTCTCTAACAAACAATACCATGCGTAAATATTGAAATAACCGTGCAAGAAAGTAATGAAAGCAATCTGAGTGATTGCGGCAACTAACCAGACACTTGATTTTGGAATGAGTTTATGGAAGAATTTTGAAACGAGGATTGCACGGTTTGAATAATCATTACGCGTATCTAGTTGATTTTTGGCGAAATTAAAGGATGAGAATCAAGAGGTTTAGTTCTTAATCCGGCGTTTCTCAACCTTTTAGGATTCGTGTCCCAATTTCAGGTCGATTCATCAATTTTTTTAATTTATACTTTTTCTCACGGCAGGCTTGAGGGAGCTAGGGATTTCGCTGCGGGACCAAACTGAAAAATATGCGAGACTAAAAGTGTGACGGAAATAGACTGACGAAAGTCACGCTTTTAGTTAACACAAGAATATTGTATACCTTTCTCTTTCTCCCTTTTTCTTTCTGTCCTCTCATCCCTTCTCTTTCTGATCCCACTCCGCCACGTCAATCGCCAATGCATTATATGTGCTCATTAATTCATGTACAAAGCAACTCGAAAACGTCAGATGTGAAACATTCAAATAATTTTGTATAAGTTGCATAAAAGAATAGATTACGACAGGAATCAGATATGGCATAATGAAAAAATAAAGCTTTACAAATTTGTTCCATAAAATAATGACTACGTATTGTAGGTTTATATTCAATTATATAGCGTGGCGATATGTTATATACACTCTTGTGTCTATTCTTTACATTATGTTGACGACCGAATGGTCTAAGTAATGAACGCTGGTGTGCCGTATTTCTGGGTTCGAATCCCAGAGGTGACTCCTGGCTTTGTTCTTTTTTTATTTACAATCTCGTAAGAGCTTTTAGCCCCACATTTCAATATTCATTATTTCAACTTGGATTAGTATAAGTTATCACTTCTGTTGAGGGCCCCGACACGCACATGTTTCGTTTTCGCAAATCGTGGTTCTTCTATATTTATTTTACTTAACAATTCGAATTATTATTATTGATTTTTGTTTGAAATATTTTTCATTTTAAGTTATTTGTTATTCTCTATAATACTAAATTTCCTAAATACTTTTATGTACTTAAATGAAAACCAATCAGCAAAATTATTTTATTTAAAATCTCTTAAGAGCTTTTAGCCCCATATTTCAATATTAATTATTTCAACTTGGATTAGTATAAGTTATCACTTCTGTCGTGCGCCCCTACACGCACATGTTTCGTTTTCGCAAATCGTGGTTCTTCTATATTTATTTTACTTAACAATTCGAATTATTATTATTGATTTTTGTTTGAAATATTTTTCATTTTAAGTTATTTGTTATTCTCTATAATACTAAATTTCCTAAATACTTTTATGTACTTAAATGAAAACCAATCAGCAAAATTATTTTATTTAAAATCTCTTAAGAGCTTTTAGCCCCATATTTCAATATTAATTATTTCAACTTGGATTAGTATAAGTTATCACTTCTGTCGTGCGCCCCTACACGCACATGTTTCGTTTTCGCAAATCGTGGTTCTTCTATATTTATTTTACTTAACAATTCGAATTATTATTATTGATTTTTGTTTGAAATATTTTTCATTTTAAGTTATTTGTTATTCTCTATAATACTAAATTTCCTAAATACTTTTATGTACTTAAATGAAAACCAATCAGCAAAATTATTTTATTTAAAATCTCGTAAGAGCTTTTAGCCCCACATTTCAATATTCATTATTTCAACTTAGGGAACATACCCAAACTACGTGACCCGTTCAGGGGGGGGGAGGGGGTTCTTCAAAATACTACGATTGGTCACAGGGGCGGGGGTAGGGGTTAGGTTTTTGTCACGTAGTCAATGTCCTCTGGAAACGTGTTCGTTGAACATGATTGAGATAAAAGATAAATGCGAATAAAAGAAAAAAATTCTTTTGTTTTAGTAAATTAAGTTCCTAGTTCATATGTTTTTTCTTCTTGATAATATTTTTTCAGCTGTAAATTATAGGTATGTACAGGGTAGCCAATTTTCGATGTTTGTATGGAGTATCTCAGTAACAATAGGAGGGCAGGTAAAACAAATGGAGGGCGCATACTCAATCTCTTTTGTCGAGACAAATTCACTGGCGAAACCCAAAATTCGCTGACTTCTTTAGTTTTCGAGTTATAAACAAAAATTTCATTTTTTCACTCTAAGACAAGTGTGCATATCATGGTTTTTTTAGCAAGAATATTTTAGTTCATTACCTTTTGCGTTTTTATATGTACCTATTCCATGTAGGCAGGTGACATCTATGACAGAGCTTGTCCATTTCTTTCCATCATAATATCAACTGATTTAATCATAAAAACAGTTGCGATATTACATCTGAGATATATTTCAATGGCTATCCAGGAAGAAGACAACCTAATACATCTATTTTCAACTGATTAAAAGAAAATCTAATTAATTGTGAATCATTAAACAAGCTAAGACCAAAATATTAGATATTTACATAATTTTTTTTATAAGACATTACAATTATAACAACAATACAAATTACAATAAATGTTCAAACTTATGTTCATTGTGGTTGATACATAAATTACATCTCTTTATAACATTCTGAACTGCATTATGAATATGAATATTTGAAACTGAATTCACAAAGTATAAAATTTACGTGGCTGTCGTGTTCTAACGTATCATATTTATCAAGAAAATCATAATAACCAACGGTACTACGAAATTTTGAATCAGTAAATTATTGAGGAATTCATAGACAATCCACCCTTATTAGTTGAGACACAAAATCAGTTCTTCCAACATGGTTCACCGCCTCATAATATAAGTACCATTTCAGAATTGTTTAATACTAACTTTGGTAATAACTGGATGATAAATAATATTCCAGTGAGGTCGCCACCATAATCACCTGACTTTAACACCACTGGATTTTTTCTTTTGAGGATATATAAAAGACAATTATATAAGAAAACCAGTAACAATATAAATAAACATAGACAAAATTTTAATGAATGTGAATTACATTTCAAATATTGATATTATATATATATATATATATATATATATATATATATATATATATATATATATATATATATATATATATATATATATATATGCATAATCAAGGGCGCACCCAGGATTGAGTTTCGGGGGGGGCTGAATCAAAATTAACCTTATTAAATTTAAATAGAAAACGCACATCCCGTATCCGGTAAATCATAATAGGTCTTATGGTTAACTGATAGTGACCAGTAGGCTCATTTTATAGTAGTAGATGAGCTCATTTCACAATTATTATCTTAGTAATCTCAATTCTTTTGTTACTACAATAAATCTCGGGGGGGGCTGCAGCCCCATGGCTCCCCCCCTGGGTGCGCCACTGTGCATAATGCAGTTTAGAATATTATAAAGATAGGTATGTAATTTATGTATGAACCATAAAGAACATCAGTTCTTCACAACATTTAATGTAATTTGTATTATTTTCTTATAGTTGTAATGTTTTATAAAATTAGTTGTAAATCTCTAGGTTATACAGAAAAAAAGTGCCTTAAAAATGTGTCTTAATTTCACAAACAACCATGATATGCTCACTTTCTGAAAGTCAAACTTTTGTTTATAACTCCAAAATAAAAGACGATTTCATATTTTGGTTTTCGCCATTAAATTTGATTCGAAAAAAGAGATCGAAAATGCACTCTCCATTTTTTTGTATCTCCTATAGTTACCGAGATACCCCATACAAACATCGAAATTTGCCCACTCTGTAAGCACTCTTATCGTCACACCGCAAGCGTTGTATTAATGAAGACAAATATGATCCAAATTATTTTTTTTTTAACTTTCTGTCTACAAGAAAATGATTAAAAAAATATTTATGAATTACTACGTGAATACTAGAGGGGGAGGGAGGGGGTCTTGGAATATACTACGGATGGTCACCGAGGGGAGGAGGGGGGAGGCTGATAAAAACTTGTAAAAAATAGGTCACGTAGTTTGGGTACGTTTCCTTTGATTAGTATAAGTTATCACTTTTGTCGAGCGCCCCGACACGCACATGTTTCGTTTCCGCAAATTGTGGTCCTTTTATATTATTCGAAGGAACTTCGTTCCTACCTGGTGTCCCATGACACCGTTCCTTTTTTTTTCTTTGTGTGTGTATACTTTATTTCCAGTCAGTTTATAAATTGTTCTAATAATATGGATATGCTCGCGCCCCCCTACGGGGGCACACAGGTTGAGAAACGCTGTCTTAATCTAGTCACACTTTTTACTGCAAAAAAATTATTAATAATAATCGATCAGATTAATTGACTGCTCGCTAAACCCTTGGTGGAACATTTTTCAAAATTATTTATCGAACACATTGCTTGATTCCACTAAAATTAGTTTAATTTACTCGACATAAGTTTCGGGCTAATAACCCATTATCAAGAGATTTTTTAGTTTTTCATCAGTTGTTGATAATGGGTTAATAGCCCAAAACATTGCAACGTTGAGTAAATTAAACTTATTTTCGTGGAATCGAGCCAAGTGTTTTACTTCATTAATAATCGATCAGATCATGTGTACTTGAAATGTGTACTTGAAATGTGATAAAATTTTCAAAAAATTATCGCTCAGAATAATTTTCTAGCATTATATTCATCTTAATTTCCATGTATTGAATGAATCTGGATGTAATTTTGAACTTCCGGCTCTAGTGAGGAACTAGAGAAAATTACAAATGTGTGGCTCCTGAATTTGTCAATCCTAATGGAGTACACACCTCTGGAGAGGTCTTGGTAAAACTATTCCCTGGGACAGGAGAGCCCCCTAAAGCAGGACTTCCCAACCAGGGGGGCACGCCCCCCTAGGGAGGCGTAGAGAAATGTTAGGGGGGGCGTCGTAAGTACGTAATATGTAAGATTACATTTCCAAAAAAATAGTCATAACAGTTTTTAATATTTAGTTTAAAATAAATGTTGACTTTTCTGTGTACAATATATTTTTTACCGTATTATATTAACATAAGTAATCGATAGAAACTGTTTAAAAAATGCATATTCCCTATTGTTCCTAATTGCCATTCAATCGCTGCTGTACAAGTTTTTATATCAAAACTTCAACTTTGGAAAAAGAAGATATCTGATGAAAATGTATTTCCTTTTTCGCGGCTGTCCGAAGTAATTCATAATCAAACACTGAGTAAAAATTTGAAATCTGAAATAGAAACTCATTTGGAAGCATTGGAAAATGAATTTAATCGATACTATCGAGATATCAATTCCGAGTCACCAATATGGCACATGACCAGAAACCCATTTGTTGTCGATGTCTTACAACTACCTGAAGAAGTTCAAGAAGAATTTCTAGAAATGAAGGCTGATTCGACCATGAAAGATGACTTTCATCTCTTGACATTAGAAAAATTTTGGATCAAACGATTCGTTGTTAATCCGAAAGTTGCTTCTCTTGCTTTAAAAATACTTATTCCATTTTCGTCCACTTATTTATGCGAGGCAGGTTTTTCAGCTCTAGTTTTAATAAAAACTAAGCCGCCGATAGCGATATAACCATAGCTTTAGCAACGACTGAACCCAGAATCGACCAACTGGTACAGAGCATGCAAGCTCAAGTATCTCATTAGCTAGTACTTTAAAAGATTTTATTTATTTGTTTTAAAATTACTTTAAATTGAAAGTTGTTCAAAAATCATCTAATTATAAAAATATAATTTAAAATATGAAAGAAAGTGAAAGATAAAAAAAACTATTCTAGCAAGTAATGATGCATGGTAGGCCAGTATAGATAATTAAAAAAAAAAGTTACAGGATGAAACCCATCTAAAAAAGAAGAAAATATAATAAAAATAACAGGAAAAATAAATTACGGGTGATTTGAGGTCGGGAAGTGGGAGGATGTGGGCTTTGTAGGTTTAAAACGGGTTTATCACGATTCTGCAAAAAATCCAATGTGCCAATTACAGTGCAATTGTGACATAAAAACGAACATTTTCACCAAGATTCATGAAAACCCGATTTGTTTTGTGTGAGAGAAAAATAAAAAACCCAAAATGTCGGTTATTTAGATTTTTGTAAAAGTACTTAATGATTCAAATGTATTCTTTCGTTAATTATCCTTAATTAATATATTGTATCTGTATTTAACCTATTTAAAACACCTAAAAATAAATAATTTAATTAATAAATAAAATGTGCGTTCCATATTTTTGTTGAAATTTACCTAAGGGGGGCATGACAATATTATTTTTAGCTCGGGGAGGCTTGGCGAAATGAAGGTTGGGAAAGCCTGCCCTAAAGGATAAATTTTTCAGAGTTTTCAGAATTTTTTTGAAAGAAATTGCTTCTGGATAGGCGGAAATTGGTGCGGCAGATCACTTGGGTCGATCCTAAGGTCCAAAATAGTTATTTATGTACCAAGTGCGATATATAGATCCTAACGCCCGGAGGGTAACATTCGGCACGAGGGCCTCTACTCCGATGGGCGTTAGGATCTAGTAACGCACGTGGTGCATACAAGATTTTATTTTTCACGAAAAAATTATTTTATTATAATGAAAAATCTATTTTAAAATCGGTTCATTGCTCCTATACTTTCCATTTTCCTTCTCATAGTAGGCATGTCATTTGTTGATATTTTGACATTTGTGAAAATTTTTGTCATCATATTTAGTACCTAAATGTCATTGCTGCGCTCTTTGTGTAGTCTTATAGAAATAATGGAAATGAAAATGAAATTACCCAAGAATATCATAGAAAATGCAGCCAAAGCTGCGAATAATTCATTGCCGGAGAAATCCAGAGTCGTATACGACAAGGATTATGAAGTATTTAATCAATGAAAGTTGCTTCAGTTGTCCTCGTACAATGAGCGGGCGTTATGATCCATAATGCCCGCTCATAAAGCCCTAGGGCATAATAAGTGTATTTATAGCAACCGTATCTAAGGTAAAACCAACAAATAATATACAAGTGAAAAATAAAAAACCTAAAATACATTGCCATACTACAAGAATTTATCGATATTTACAATATCATTAAAAATAGAAATATGTAGTAGCTTTCTGAAGCTAAATGCTTGTAATATATATAAAATTTTCTTCTTCTCATAAACTAACAAAAATAAAATGAAATTCTAAAGCACGGATTTACAATCAAACTCTAAAATATAAACTGTACAAAAGCTGAATAGGGTAAATGAAATATATATAATATAACCCTCTCAATTCATATAAAAGGGTTGGATGTTGGCATCATCCGAGTTTATCAGAGAATCCCAAAAATACGTAGGTACTCGAACTCCCCCTCTCCAGCCTCGTACCCACGTCACACAGAAATGGATTAATAAAAAGTTAGTCATTAACGGAGCAGAGAGAAACGGAGCGAACTTTCTGGATATTCCATATTTTAAGCGGGGCAAAATCGGAGTGCACATCACATTTTGTTTTTGCCGGTTGGAAAAACGTAGGCGCGTCGCCATGACGACGCCCGCCGACGACCAATGGCAGAGCGGTACGCCCCGCCACGTCGGCCCGAGCTACGCAGTGATTTTCCACAGTTTCGTACGGAATAGTATTTTTACACTGCTACCTCCAAGGCGAGGTTTGATTTTTCTTCCAGTAATAATTCGTATAAATGGAAGCGATGCGTTCCGTTGAGTCGGTAAATATGATGAATTAAAAAGGGGCGCATTGCCCCCAGCAATACATTCGGATCATTAAATGTATCTCTACCTGGAAATGAGATAAATATGAGGATATGATATGTACATTCTGATTGGTTTGACTTTCTAGTAACTTCAAATATTTTCTCCAAAAATATTAGACTGTTGCAGTGTATTCAACAGTCAGGTGCAGGAGTAGTTTTTTATCCGTTTTAGACCCAAGATTTTCGAAATTTTCCCGTTATATATTGGCATCTCTAGCGGCTCCCTCATTGAACCAAATGAGCTGAAATTCGGTGTCTGCCAAAATTTGGATAAATATCTCCAACCGCCGATATTTTTAATAAATGCATAAGCCAATAGAATCCGTGAATTTTGCATAATTACTGCGTATTGATAAGTGAATATACCCTTGACGACGTGATGTAATCGTTTTGGTGTTTCGCCTCGTGTCAAAATATGAATATTTTCATATCGACGAGGTTTTGACGTTTGTCAAAAAAAATTAATATTTTTCATTCGTTATATAATCGTAACGAATACCACTCGAGCAATCGAAAATAATCGTTATACTGACCTCGTCACCCGACGTATTTTCTTAAAACATCACTCGAGAGGCGCTCTCGTGATGTTTCGCAAAATACGTCTCGTGGCTCGGAAGTATAATCGATTATTTTTGATGCTCTTGTGATATTATAACTGATTATATAACTCATGTATGAATAAGCCAATAGAATCCGTGAATTTTGCATAATTACTGCGTATTGATAAGTGAATATGCCCTTGACGACGTGATGTAATCGTTTTGGTATTTCGCCTCGTGTCAAAATATGAATATTTTCATATCGACGAGGTTTTGACGTTTGTCAAAAAAAATTAATATTTTTCATTCGTTATATAATCGTAACGAATACCACTCGAGCAATCGAAAATAATCGTTATACTGACCTCGTCACCCGACGTATTTTCTTAAAACATCACTCGAGAGGCGCTCTCGTGATGTTTCGCAAAATACGTCTCGTGGCTCGGAAGTATAATCGATTATTTTTGATGCTCTTGTGATATTATAACTGATTATATAACTCATGTATGAATAAGCCAATAGAATCCGTGAATTTTGCATAATTACTGCGTATTGATAAGTGAATATACCCTTGACGACGTGATGTAATCGTTTTGGTGTTTCGCCTCGTGTCAAAATATGAATATTTTCATATCGACGAGGTTTTGACGTTTGTCAAAAAAAATTAATATTTTTCATTCGTTATATAATCGTAACGAATACCACCCGAGCAATCGAAAATAATCGTTAAACTGGCCTCGTCACCCGACGTATTCTCTTAAAACATCACTCGAGCTGCGCTCTCGTGGATGTTTCGAAAAATACGTCTCGTGACACCGAACTATAATCGATTATTTTTGATGCTCTTGTGATATTATAACTGATTATAAAACTCATGTATGAATAAGCCAATAGAATCCGTGAATTTTGCATAACTACTGCGTATTGATAAGTGAATATACCCTTGACGACGTGATATAATCGTTTTGGTGTTTCACCTCGTGCCAAAATGTGAATATTTTCATATTGACGAGGTTTTGACGTTTGTCAAAAAAAATTAATATTTTTCATTCGTTATAAAATCGTAACGAATACCACTCGAGCAATCGAAAATAATCGTTATACTGGCCTCGTCACTCGACGTATTTTCTTAAAACATCGCTCGAGCTGCGCTCTCGTGGATGTTTCTCAAAATACGTCTCGTGACTCGGAAGTATAATCGATTATTTTCGATGCTCTTGTGATATTATAACTGATTATATAACTCATGTATGAATAAGCCAATAGAATCCGAGAATTTTGCATAACTACTGCTTATTGATAAGTGAATATAGGTACCCTTGACGACGTGATATAATCGTTTTGGTGTTTCACCTCGTGCCAAAATGTGAATGTTTTCATATTGACGATGTTGTGACGTTTGTAAAAAAAAATTAATATTTTTTATTCGTTATGTAATCGTAACGAATACGACTCGAGCAATCGAAAATAAACGTTATACAGGTCTCGTCGCTCGACGTATTTTCTTAAAACATCACTCGAGCTGCGCTCTCGTGGATGTTTCTCATCAAAATACGTCTCGTGACTCGGAAGTATAATCGATTCTTTTCGATGCTCTTGCGATATTATAACTGAATATATATTTGTGTTTTCCTTTATATATTTTTCCCAGTATATATTCGCATCTCTAGCGGCTCCTATCAAACCAAATGAGTTGAAATTTGGTATCTAGGATTGTCTTCGAGGCAGAACCAAACTAACAAATTTAGCTAATTTTTTCCAACCGCCGCCAGTTTTACTTAGATAATTCTTGTTTTTTCGTGGTTTTTAAAAATTTGCACAACTCCTTAGCTTCTGCAGATTGTGTTAGAGGCTTGAAATTTGGTAAGTAGATTTAGTTCATGTTGAAATACGTTCCTTTGTGGATTTCCACTATTTTCCTCAACCGCGCTGTATTTCGCGGAGACTATTCCGTTCGAATCGTATCGCGATCTACTTAGCGATTTTTTTTTCAATAAAAAATTTGTATTTCGGTTTGCTAATAACGCGTAGTTATTCAAACCATAATGTATCAACTGATAAACATGCATATCGATTTAGTTAACGGCTTTTTGTAGATTTGAATGTTATATGGTATAATTTTGTAGATTTTTACATAAACCATAAGCATATCCATCAAAATTGTCATCTACTTGTGGAGATCAATATATTAATACGTGAGGAAAAAAATTAATACCTACCCCCTTTTTTGATCACATTACTCACACAGAGAAATGTGATTTTTCGCAAAGTTGAACATTATATAGAGAATGAGTGCAGAACGTTAAACCTTATACATATATTATACAAACATATTAAATTGAATTTTTTTAAAATTATTTTCGTAAAGACTACCCTTGCCCCTTCGCCATTTCACACAATCATTGTTTACGTTCAAACTGCTGAATTCAAACTAAAAAAATTCAATAAATCACGGTGGAATTATGCACGATCACTACTTCTAATTACTACTTAAATAAGATGGTAATTAATTACCCAATTGTGATTATTTAATTATTACTTGATAAACATAAGTACCTATCAACTAGCCTAATGACCCCTTCAGACATGATATATAATTTGTGGTGGGGTCAGTTTTTCCTTGATGACCTTGATCGATAGTGGTAAGCCTGATTAGTTTAATAGGCTCTGCTCAACGTTCCGCTTCTTACTTGAGGTAAATGCTGATAACTTAATTGTTTGATGGGGTTCAATATTGCTTGACGAACTTAAACGTTAGAGGCCTTAACTAACTTATCGATATGAAGCGTATTCTTATTGAAGAAGTTATTGGCTTATTATGTTCCCATCTTGCTTGTACTAGCATGCAGATTGAGAAGATTATCCGCTTGTACTTATTGCTTATAACTTGATGAACTTGTGTATTAATTAGATTTTGATGGATATAAAATGATAATATTTTAAAGAAAATGTTCGCGCAAGAACTTTTTTCTTATCTATTATTTAGAAAATTTAGAAGAACGTAAGTCATAATGAATTAAATTCTCAAATTATTTACTTGTCTTGACTTTTGTAAGGCTAAGTATTGGTAAAACATAATAGGCGATACGCCCCCTACCGGTGTCGAATATTCCTAGAGCATGGGCGATAGATTGCTTTTTTTACATCTGTTTACGTGTATTTTATATGAGAAGTTGTTGAGTTTTAATTGTGTTTTTGGATCGTTTACAAACGTTCAGAAGAGATGAATCACTATTGTTGTGTATCCTATTGTTCATCTTGGTCAAAAAAACCCGAATATAGCTTACATACCTTTCCGAAAGCTGGACAATTCAAAGTTGCATTCCAAGCAAAGTTGGGAAACAAGGAAATCATGGACAGAAGAAAGGTGTGGATTCATAAGTTGAAGATTGAAAAAAATGTCTGAACATAAGAGAGTTGTTCTTTACAGTTTACTGAGAATAATTATTTTCCCTGCAGTAAGTTTGTGGATTTTTCCATATAGAATTATACCAACTAATGATGTGCAATTTTCAGCTAACCGAAAACGTAGAGTTTTTGAAGTCCAATGCTATTCCAACGAAAAATCTTCCACTTTTATCGGAATCTGAACCTGGGCCATCATCCAGAGATTCTAGATTATTGTATTTTCTTTCATGTAACAACCAGAGATACTATTGAAATAATAATAACAAATTATGTTTATTTGCACAACCAAAATAACAGTTTATCATAACATCAATAATATGAAATAAATGTTGACTCTATAGCTAGGTAAAAACTAAAATATTCAATTATATAATCAGGAAAACAGAGATTCTATCAAAAAAACCAGACTCTCAGAAGTCCACCGCACTTTTAGGAGAGCTGTTATACGTCAGGAAAATTCAAAAAATATAATAACTCATTACGTTCAAACCATTCAAGCAGAGTATTCATATTAATTCTTCTTATATTTCATGTTGTTTCTTTCAGTTTTGCTGGTAAGTACTTAGTTTTGTCCATTATACTCAAAACTTCTTCAGTTGGTAATGAAAGTAGACATGTCAGAGATGTTTTCTTGAAACTTTTGAAAGTTTTTTATTTTTTAAATAAGTAGGTGTTCTATCATACAGCCTTTTCATGAGGTATACATAGTTCCTTCAACCAATTAATTTATTCGTCCTCTACTTTATTTTATTATTGATTTTCATGTTCAATGATAAAAACTCAGTGTAAATTTCAACTTGATGTAGGTAGGTTGTCTACTGTTGAACAGAGATAATATTGTCCTCAATCGAAACACAATGAACCACTAGAAAATACGAAGTCCAAATAAAACACAAATTACGAAGCTAAACGTTCGAAAACTCAAAATGAAATGAACGTAAATACCATTACCAATCAATGTAAACAAACAGCTAATGGCCCATGCTCTAGTACCGATATTAGCCGTTCCGGCGCTACGATCTTAATTTCGGACGCCAATTGGATGTTTTTTTGGTTGTTGTTTATATCAAGTGCAAATTTTCTTGATGAACTATAGATTTAAAAAATGGTTACGAAATTGTAATAGTAATATGTCTTTTTTAACCCAATTGAGAATGTTTTCAAATGCCACATCATGTTCAGACTAAAATCATTACTTTCGATTATAATTTAGTGTAGGTACGTTTAAAAAAAAAACATGAATTTAAAAAAATTAAAATTATTTCGATTTAATTGATTCATACAGATTTTTAATCCTACATGGAAATTGTAAATAACAGTCTTTTACAACATCTTCTCTTGAATTATTTTTCATTTAGATCGATTTGTTTACGTACATTTTTAACATAGA
Source organism: Cynegetis impunctata (assembly GCA_030704885.1). Lineage (NCBI taxonomy): Eukaryota > Metazoa > Arthropoda > Insecta > Coleoptera > Coccinellidae > Cynegetis > Cynegetis impunctata. The sequence goes on along the minus strand of JARQZK010002199.1, from coordinate 286,676 downwards.
AACTTGTTTCGGAACCAAAAAGGCCACCAATTTGACTTCTCATCACAAAATTACACAATTTCTTGAACAAATTTGTATTTATGTTTTTATAAATTTACGCATTTTTTCATTATGCCAGATATTGTTATCTACCTATATTATAGCATTTATTCAATAATATCAATTTGTTTTCTGACTTTTCATTAATAATTATTATAAATGATGATTTGGTATCATATAAACTGTTCTTGTTAGTTAAAATTTTCCAAGTTTAATTTAATTATATCATTTATAGGTAGACTGAAAATAATTGTGTATTCAGAATGCGTTAGTTTTCAAAATAATAAACTGTTCTTTATATTTCAATTTTCTAATGATTGATTTGCTTTGACGACTTGTTTTTCCACTAATTTATACCTTGAATTTAAAACTGAAACAATCAGTTGATCAACTTTTCACAATCCCTATTTAAATTAGATAATTTGAATAAATTTTCTAATTTGTTGTTTTCCAACTTGAATTATCATTACAGAACAAATTCATGTTTGAAGACTTGTCACGTTGTATTGTCATGTGTTCATAGATTAATTCTAACGGTTCTTTGTCGAATTATATCTACTGGCTTTATTGACTCTATGACTCCGAAGTCACATCCAAATAACGAAATAACCAAGCTATTTATTCGAATTCGAAAATCATCCTCTCATAAGTCAGAAACCAACAAACAATCAGGCGCGATAAGATATTCGGAATGTGTGAAATACGGCCGAAGGCCGTTTAACTCCACGTGCTCAATTCAAACAAGTGAAGCTTTCATAAATCACATGACGGAGAGTGGCGACATCCCGCATCATCTTTCCGAACGACGCAAATCAAGGGGTTTTTTTTCCTCCGCGAAATTATCATCGTGCCATTTGACCGACCGGCGACGCCAGCTTTCAGTCTCCACTCTCCCAGTGTCTTTTCGAAGGCGTCCAGGAAAAGTTCACGTTGTGCACCGTAGTGTGGCCTTCTTTATTCCGTCCATGACATGAAATTCTCGTTCGGTGATTGTCGGCCGCGTTCGTGACGGTACGAACACGACCAGTAGACCGAAACGCTACGATCTTGAGTAGGACGATTTCTCTTATCGTTAGAGTGGAGGCCCAGGCAAGGGTGTGCCGTACGGTCGAGAATCGCTGGCCGAGCGGTATGATGTACGCGGCCGGTCGCCCGTATTGGAGTCTAGCGTCATGGCAATGCGCTTATCCAAGCAACAACGCGGGCAACGTTGCCATTCCAACTTTCTTTATCCGTTCGTTTTTGTACGTAGGTCGCACGTAGAATGTTTCCATGTTTCGAACCGCTTGATCCTTTCAGGACACCCACGTTTCGAACCCGGAGGAAGGATCGGGCCTGAAATTTTCTATTTGATATCGCAATTTTATTACGTTAAAGATTAAATTAATCTATATCGTACGTACAATGTGAAATTGCTAGTAAAAGTAGGGTTACTTACAACTCACGATGACCTCATAGCATGAGTCAATACATATCAAACGATGACTTTATACTGCGAGTTGCAGTATTTGTGCGAATCATACTTGTTATTGGTCATTGTACTAAATAGTTAGGAATGGAATACAATTTTAATGCATCTGAATAATTTTCAGTGTAATTAAAGTAGGATAGAAAATTAATGCTTCGAAAAAAGCTACACTGATAAAAATTAGGTTAGAAAACAGCAACTGATATTATTTACACAAATATGTGCAATACTTGAAAAAGGTTATCTCGTCCTTGTTGATAAACAGTTTACAGTGAGACGACCTTGCATTAAAACATATTGACCACGAGGAACGAGTATTACATATTCAGAAATTTATTGAAAAGCAACAAATGTTACTAATTGAAACAAACATATATTGTATAACTTACTCAATGATACTACAGACAATATAATAACAGAACATAAGTTAAGATTAACTTTCAGTAAAAACAAGTTTTATAACATGAACGATAAAACTTATAGTTTGAAAAACTAAAAATTCACACTTTAATAGCAAACCGAATTAAAAACTAGAACATAATATATTTGTATAATAACTCTACTTTTATAAATAGCTACCAATAAAATATTTATAACATAATTATATAAAGCCCCCCCCGCTTTTTCAAAATGAAAAAAGTTATTTAATACTTTTAGTTAGGTTTTCTGTCAAGCGTATTTTCTTAACTATAATTCATTTTCTCATTTTGCAGTCTCCAAACGGAATCAAAAGTAATAGTAATCAGGAGACTTAATTTTTTTTCATATCAAATGTGTGACAAAAGAGTTACCTAATTTTTATTTATCCTGATTAGTACAAAGATGAAATAATTGTATTGTCTTGGGTACTTACTACGTGTGCAAATTTTCAAAAGAATCAGAAGTCTTAGTGACGGCAAAAGAGACGCTGAAAGTTTTCATCACATACATACAGATCAGACATATAAAAATGCGATGAACAATAAAGAAAAATAATGTTTAGCATTTACTAAATACTTATCCGAACAAATCAAATCAAATAAAACAAAAGTGCAAGAAATTGTCACAGACGACTTTGCAGTATTGTACGTAAAAATGACTGAAATAACCCGTCATATACCTACAGGTCAAGCTACTAAAAGCGGTAAAAAAAAGGAAAATAATCGTTAACCTTTCGTATGTAATATTCCGATCAAACGATCATTAACGATAAAATAAAACAAAAGTATAATAAATTGTCATGACTTTGCAGTATTGTGAGTACGTAAAAATGACTGAAATAAACCGTCATATACCTACAGGTCAAGCTACTAAACGCGTTTTAAAAAAAAAGGGAAATAATCGTTAACCTTTCGTATGTAATATTCTGATCAAACGATCATTAACAGTTAAATAAAACAAAAGTGTAAGCAATTGTCATAGACGACTTGATTTTTTCATAATAAGCTTTCCCAAGTTGTCAGGAAGCTCCCCCTTGCAGCATTCACGAGGACAGTAAAAAAGTTTCTCATCAGCAGAGCTTTCTATAGCATTGACAAATATTTAAATTTTAATTTTGATGTATCATATTTTTAAACATTATCGTCTAAATTTTGTACTTAGTCCAGTTATGTTATGCTAGTTATATATTTTACTTGTTCTCAAATTTAAATTCTATTGAATGTTTGTCAAATGTTTTAGCTGTAAGTTTTAGTAATTGTTCTTTTTACTGACGTGTGTAAATACTCTTTTATATATTGGCATTAATAAATAAATGAAATGAAGTGTTGTAAGTACGTAAAAATGACTGAAATAATCCGTCATGTACCTACCTACAGGTCAAGCTACTAAAAGCGTTTTAAAAAAAAAGAGGAAAATAATGGTTAACCTTTCGTATAATATAATATTCTGATCAAACGATCATCAACAGTAAAATAAAACAAAAGTGTAAGAAATTGTCATAGACGACATCGCAGAGTTGCGAGTACGTTCCATCAATCGGTTGTTGTAATGTTGTATTTCTGACTATAACCAACGAACATCAGTCATAGCCTAAAAATAACCGACCGAGACTCTAGCTACTGCGGACGAAGTAGATAGAGAGAACATCGAATGTTCACCGCTAGTGAACGCGGCCCCAAGCGCTGCCTGTGTCGAGATCTTTCAACCAATACCGACATTCCGTCTAACGGCAATTGGCGGCAGGCTTCCAACGGCCTAGAATAAAATTGGAAGGTTTCTTCGAACTCGTACTGACGCAAGATAGGTACATCCTGTAGCTCGCCGCTCGAATATTACGACTTTCGTATGCCACGGATCGGACTAACACTTTGGAACCCACACGTGATTTTTTTTCGTTGTTGCTTGCACTACACCGTACACATTCGATATTGCGTTACGATTTATTGAGGACAGTTCAATTTTTTATTTCAGTTTGAATCTTATTTATTGAAAGTACATTATAGATTTATGTTTTAATTATGGATATTTTACTATAATTTGTAAATACTTGAATATGTGTGTTTTTATAAGTCTTAGTATTATCAAGGTTTTAAAAATATGATTTTCCTGAACAAATTTAATATCACGATTTTATTGATTTATACTATTTTTTTCATTGAATATGGAAATAACAAATTTTTACAACAATTTATTTTGAATGAGTTTTAGATTTAAATCTTAACAAAATATCAATGTTATTGAAAAAGTTTTTCCCATCATTAAACATTGATTATCTGTTACAGCTATATCTACTAATATATAGAAATCGATTGGGAACGCCAAATTGAGATTTTTCTTTACAAACTTTACAATTAATTTTATAATCAGATTTGTATTTATATTTTAGTAAGTTTACCCCTTTTATCATTATATATATTATAATATAATGCCATTTATTCAATACTATTATCAATTTGTTTTCTGAATTTCTGTTAATAATAATAATAATTATATATTTTGTTTTGTTACCGTACCTATATATTAAGCTGTTTTTTTAAGATTATGTATAACCTCTATAGATTTTCATTTGGTAGAATCAAAATTTTTTTCAATTCAGGATATTAGTTTTCTCTTACATTTGACATATTCTTAACATGGTTTTAGAATGAAATGTTCTTTTATTTCAATTTTAGTTCATTGATTTCTTTTGTTTTGAAACAATTTATATCTTGATTTAAATTGAAAAAATTAGTTGATACAATGCCTATCATACTAGATTATAACACTTGTATACTATACTATTATATAACTACCATTATACAGCATATTTTAATTGTTACTAAAAGAAGATAAAAATTTAACACTAATATAGATAGATCTTGATCCGTCGGATCTGAAATTTTCGATATTTGCCCTATTTTTTTCACTTACTTGTGAACCATACATTTTCATTATATCTATTACTTTGGGTTGTATAATGGAAAATTGTTCAATAAGCCAATTTAAATTTCCTTAGCTGAACCTTCAATTATATCATATACCTAATTATTTAGTTAAATTACTCATAAATTATTTGTATTTATCACGATATTTGTTAGTTTTCAATCATCAAGTACTAGTTTCTTTAAAGCAAATAGTACAATGCGTCTCTTCGTATCTGATGATGTTACAGGAGTACCGAAATACTTCATATAAGTATTTAGTTAGCATCCTGAAAAATTAATTGTAATCATCACTTTGTTCATTAATTTTCGGCATTAAGTATCGGCTTCTTAAGACTGTCAGTCATTTGTTAAAATACTACAATGCGAATTAGTTTCTCTTCGTATCTGATGATAATACAAGAGTAAGTACCGAAATACTTCATATAAGAATTTAGTGAACACCCTGAGAAATTAGCTGTAATTACTAATTTCTATTTGTAATTTACTAATTTTCATAAAGCATCAGTTTATTCGAAGCAAAAGACTAACAGTCATTCGTTGAAATAGTGCTATGCGACTTAGTTTCTCTTCGAATCTGATGATGTTACAATAGTAACGAAACGCTTCATATAAGTATTTAGTTAAACTTCGGAAAAATTTATTGTGATTATCAGTTTGTTTAACACTTTGGCTGCGGGGTTTTTCAAGCTTACTGAACCTGGGTGCTAATTTTTATTTTTGATGTTTTCCTTTCATTATCTTGTTGTAAATATAAATTCACTATTTTTACCGACATATACCGAGTGTTCGTAAACTTTGTATACATGACACGGATCCGTGTCATGAGCATATAGTAAAATTTTTCTTGTTTTTTGCTGACTGACACGGATCCGTGTCGACAAGTTTCTAACATTTTTATCTTCTTGCAGGCGGCAAAATGCTTGCTACATTCCTTTTATTGAAAAAAAAAATCAACTTAATATTGCAGAACACAAATATATTGAAACAAATAAAATACGCCATGTCAAACATAAAATATATACATGAAAAAGGCATAATAAACATTGAAAATATTTTTCCCTATTTAAAATGCATTATTTGGCATGGTATATAAAAACATTTTCCTGGACACAATCTAATCGCATCAGGGCATTTCTCGCAGTGATATATAGTGCTTCTTCTAATTCTATTTTGCGAGCATAGGTACTCTACACCTCTTTCTCTTGGTTTCGTTCTTAGTAGAAACGTCTGGAATTTTTGTTGAGTGGTGGGAAACGACTGCTGTGTCTTTGAAATTCGGATTAGCATTTGTCTCTATGTCCAACAGCTTATCTATAACCGCCAGCCGGAAATCATATAGTGGACTTTTTTGTTTTGAAGAATATTTTCCGTGCAAATAATACACATTCAAAAGCATCAGTATCAAAGTCGCTGAAGGATTCATAAAATGCTGCATGAAACTCATCTTCAGTCAATTTACTAGGGTTTTTAAAAGTCAATTTCCTTTCTTAGGCTCCGCCACACTAACCGCCATTTTGCTTTAATATCAGCTGTTACGAAAGTCCCATGCGGAAACGGCGCGAAATATACGAATTTCCAATGCTATAGCTATATGCTAATAAAGCACACGACTGCTTTGACAAGATGCTCGCGGTACACTGCCAACCTGACTTTACAAATACGGGCGACACGGATCCGTGTCGTGCGCACGTGGCTATAAGTAAGGAGTGACCCGGATCCGTGTCATTAGCAGTGAATGTGTTAAGTATTAATTTTCATCAAGTATCGGACTCTTAAGACTGTCAGATATTCGTTGGAATATTGCAATGCGACTTACTTTCTCTTCGTATCTGATGATATTACAAGAATACCGAAATGCTTCATATAAGTATTAAGGTAAACTTCGGAAAAATTAACTGTAAATATGGCATTGTTCATCAATTCTCATCAAGTATCAGCCTCTTAAGACTGTTAGTCATTTGTTAAAATATTGCAATGCGAATTGGATCCTCTTCGTATCTGATGATGTTACAAAAGTGCCGAAATGCTTCATATAAGAATTTATTTAACAACTTGGGAAATTAGGGGGCGTTCAAGTATTACGTAACGCAATTTTTGAAGATTTTTGACCCTCCCACCCCCCTATGTAACGCGCCGTAACGTTTACATGAACCCTCCCTCCCCTCCGTAAACGTTACGTAACACCCAAGTTTTACCTAAAAGTCACAAATATGTTGCGCAAAATACCTGAAAGTCGCTAAAATACCTATGTTATTGTTTAAATCGCGTTTTCGTTAATAATAAACAAAACAAGAGATTTCTCACTCGTAATACATGCGTATAATGTTTATTTTATTGTTATTTAATAATCATACATAATGTGAAATATTGAAATGGGCTCAAATTTGTCCTAATAAACTTTTATTACTAATCTTAAATTTAATTATGCCGTTTTCCAGATTTGGCCCTGTCCTTAAAGACATTTTTAGCTTTATCCACCATTATTTTTCTCATGCATTATTTGATTTTAGCTTATTAACAGGTTTTCACTTTGGGAACCTGCTTATTAAAATGGGTGCGATTAGCAAAATTGGACCTAGGACCCCAAGATAGTTTTTCGTTTCATGTCTTTTCATGATATATATATATATATATATATATATATATATATATATATATACATATATATATATATATATACATAAGGGGTCTAAAGGATTTGGCATCGGCAGGGTGGCGGCAGGAAAGTATTCTTCGGAAAGAATGATTTCAAAGCACTCCTCAAGATGGAACAGCAGGATTCGGGAGACGTGGGCGCTATACCATTTTTAGTTTTTCTTTAGCCGTTTTTTAAATTTCGTTGGCAGTTTTTGGCACAGTTGGCACACAAGTCAGCATGAGAGCTTTTATAGGGCAAAAACAGCTGATGATGCAAATCTCCCTCTTTTTCTTTTGAGAACATTACAGTATATCTACAACACTGACTACAGCAATGTGCTTCTGTGTATTACGTGTTTGAAAAACTAAACGAAAACTGACAACAGGAACAACAAAAAATGACGACGAATACAGTCGAGGTATTCTCCATAAAACATAAACGGATAGGGTTGCCAACTTGGAAGAAACTGACGTACAATACAATCGAGGGATTCCCCGTAAAACATGAACGAAAAGGGTTCCCAACTTGAGTGATTTAAGTTCCCTCTTTTTATTTCAATATGAAAACAATGTTACGTAACGCGTTGTTCGAACCCCCCTCCCGCCCATGTAACGCATCGTAACGTTTTGCAAGACCCCCCCACCCACCAAACTGCGTTACGTAATACTTGAACGCTCCCTTAGTTGTAATTTACTAATTTTCATAAAGTATCAGTTTCTTCGAAGCAAAAGGCATTCGTTGAAATAGTGCAATGCGACTTAGTTTCTCTTCGAAATACTTCGTATGAGAATTTAGTTAACATCATGAGAAATTAGTTGTAATTACTACTTTTTCAATTAATTTTCATCAAGTTATTATCGTCCTTCAAATTTCGAAAGATTGTTTTTTTATTCATGGAAAGATAGCAATGCGAACGCCATCTACTCCACAAAGCCGCCGTCGCTCGCGGCATCAAATCAAGCAGAAGATCAATCAATGGCCAAACGCCGATGAATGAATCCGCGGAGTGCCGCAATTTACTATTTCCATTTTTACAGAACAATCCGCGACCCGCCGGGGAAGCCGATGGATGAAAGTAAAAACGGATATCGGTATGAATAATTCAATTTGAACCGTTCGAAAATTAAATGGTCATCAGCGCGCGTGCGATCAATTACCGCCTCGGGCGCCAATTCGACTAACCCGTAATCCGATTTAATGCCAACAATGAAAGCATAAACAGTTTATTAATCATTCCGTTATTGTAAATATAGAATAAAAATTGACATTAAACGAGCACGTGGCGTCTATCGTACCGACACACTCATTACGATTGCATAATTGTGAGTTTCATAGTAAATGAAAATGATAAAAATAACATTGGACTATACATAAATTAATCAGATGAATACTGAAAATATGACGTAATGGATATTCGTTCGTTATGAATGAAGGCATAAAAATGTAAAGGATGCGATATCGAATCCAACAGTTTATTTGTTGACATAGGTTAATTTATGATTCATTTCATTATTATTTCGAATACCTAAGTAATAGTATTTTTATGTAAATAACTGTGTAGATAAAGTGGACCACTTTTACTCGCTCCAATTTGAGGACGATAAACAAATTTTATATGTTCGACGTACTTCCTTATTATACAATCGTCGAGTGGTCGTTTACCTGCTTGTTTTTCCGTTTTGTTCGATCGATAGTAAGCTTATATTACGTGGAAATTAACAGGTGTGGGTGTTGAGGAAAACTCTAGTTTTGGTGGAACTGTAAGACCTTCGAATCTTCAATTTCTTAAAATGGGTATAAATTATATAAATGTCCGACATACTACTTGCTTATTATACAATCGCCGAGAAGTCGTTTATATCTGCTTGTTTTTCCGTTTTTTTTCGATGTATTATGTATTACATGGAAATTAACAAGTGTAGGTGTTGCGAAAAACTGTAGTTTTGGTGGAATTGTAAGCAGTGGCGGCTCGTGAGGTGTTGGTTTAAGGAGGCTACAAGAGGTGTTAAAAAATACACCATAGGCGAAAATTTTTAGGATTTCAAGGTCAACCACCTTATAATTTAAAGATTATCAAAGTAAAACAAGCACCCTAAAATATTAAATAGGTACCTATTCGAGGAAGTAATCAATTGTTGCCCAGCAAGAACCAACATATGTGAGACTTTTTTCTTGCCAGAAATAAAATAGGCCCCTCAAAAAAATAGATTAAAATAAAATTCTTGTCATAAAAGTCAAACAAAACTTAATAAAATAACAACAAAATAAAATAATAAAATATACATTTAGACCTAAACAAAAAAATTTAAATAAATTCTTTGGTATAGACATCTATTTTTTATAGATATAATAAAAACATTGTCTTTTTGATAATAAAATTCATCTATTTCATGAATTTTATACTTTTATGAACTCGGAGGTTAGGTTAGTAAGGTTAGAAAAAGTCAGGTCAGCTCAAGTTTTTGAAAAAAAAAAAGATGACCCAGCGACCAAATCTGACTTCATATTCGGCTTTTTCAGGCCAAAATAAGCTATAATCCGAAATTTCAAGAAAATCGGGACAGTCTGTTGTATTATCGATAATTCCTGCATAGATGCCAGTTCCAAACAGAGACATTTTTCCTAGTAAAAAGTAAACACTGCCAACAAAATAATTTATTTTTTACGTGTGATCCGGTAAGCCAAGGATGTCTCTCATAATTTCTGATATTAAAACCGCGAGTCTGCTACGCTGCACCAAATTGTTTAATTCCGGGGTAGGTCGAAATGTTTTTATTAAAACTTTATCGTTTTAACTTAGTGCACTAAAGTTATGGGATAACAAATATTGCACTAAGTCACCATTGAAATTTTTAAAATTAACTTCAGTAACCGAACTCATTTTAAGAACAATACGCCAATAAAATAAATTAAAACCGAAACTGTTTTCGTCCACGACTAGTGACAACGTCCAACGGTCCATGTCCAACGAATTCACTCGATTTTACCCGAAAGCCTATAGTTCTGATTGGTCGACATTGTGTGAGACTTAGGTTCAATCGGTGTTGCCATTTCCATGTGTTTTCCTTTTCTATTGCAATGAAATATTCATTCGCAGTATTCGCACCGTTGTTTGCTTTTCTGTGGCAGGCATAATGAACGTAAATATACCGTTTTAAGCCTCTGCAGCGTTGCCACAAATCTTGAAATGAATGAAATGCAGTAAATGTAAAAATACCTTCTGTCGTAATTAATAAATTATATTATATAATGTAGGTTGAAAGGAAGGTAGGTGAATAAAATAATATGAATTTGATTAATATGAATATGCTTACTGCTGACTATTCAATATAATATATTAGTGATACAAGGAATATTATTGAGGAGGCTTAGCCTCCTTAGCCTCCTTTGACTAGCCGCCCCTGATTGTAAGACACCTTCGAATCTTCAATTTCATAAGATGGGTGCAAATTTTATATGTCAACGTACTTGCTTATTATACAATTGTCGAGTGGTCGTTTACCTGCTTGTTTTTCCGTTTTGTTCGATCGATAGTAAGCTTATATTACGTGGAAATTAACAGGTGTGGGTGTTGAGGAAAACTCTAGTTTTGGTGGAACTGTAAGACCTTCGAATCTTCAATTTCTTAAAATGGGTACAAATTATATAAATGTCCGACATACTTGATTATTATACAATCGCCGAGAGGTCGTTTATATCTGCTTGTTTTTCCGTTTTTTTCGATGTATAGTACGCTTAGTTATTACATGGAAATTAACAAGTGTAGGTGTTGCGAAAAACTGTAGTTTTGGTGGAATTGTAAGGCACCTTCGAATGTTCAATTTCATAAGATGGGTGCAAATTTTATATGTGCAACGTACTTGCTTATTATACAATCGTCGAGTGGTCGTTTACCTGCTTGTTTTTCCGTTTTGTTCGATCGATAGTAAGCTTATATTACGTGGAAATTAACAGGTGTGGGTGTTGAGGAAAACTCTAGTTTTGGTAAATTGTAAGACACCTTCAAATCTTCAATTTCATAAGATGGGTGGTACAAATTTTATATGTTCGACGTACTTGCTTATTATACAATCGTCGAGTGGTCGTTTACCGGCTTGTTTTTCCGTTTTCTTCGATCTATAGTACGCTAATATATTACGTTGAAATTAACATGTAGGGGTGTTGAGGAAAACTCTAGTTTTGATGGAATTGTAAGACACCTTCGAATCTTCAATTTCATAAGATGGGTACAAATTTTATACGTGCGACGCACTTGCTTATTATACAATCGTCGAGTGGTCGTTTACCGGCTTGTTTTTCCGTTTTCTTCGATCTATAGTACGCTAATATATTAAGTGGAAATTAACATGTGTGGGTGTTGAGGAAAACTCTAGTTTTGGTGGAATTGTAAGACACCTTCGAATCTTCAATTTCTTAAGATGGGTACAAATTTTATACGTTCGACGTACTTGCTTATTATACAATCCTCGAGTGGTCGTTTAGCTGCTTGTTTTGTTCGATCGATAGTACGCTAATATATTACGTGGAAATTAACAAGTGTGGGTGTTGCGAAAAACTCGAGTTTTGGCGGAACTGGAAATAGGTTTAAGTGATAAGGTTATTCAATATTGGTGGCAGTTTCTTAATACAAATGAGTTAGAATCAAAAACTGAATAAAGAGACTTAATTTTTTCTAGTCTCTAGCCAGGAAGTACCTACTCCATTACGATACTTAATACTTCTGTAGCATTTACATATTTTAATCCACGAGACTGCTGTGTTTTTTATTGTGCAGATAAGAAGAGATAGATATCTTTGAAATTACGCCTAGTAAAAAAAAAACGCTGAAAAATTTAATATCGGAATAACTGTTGCAAATGAGCATTTCAACTCCTTAAAGGTTTAGAAGATCATTTGTATTCTACTGTGTTGATAAAAAAATACAAAATATTCGTCAATAGAGCATATTAGAGTTAATAGATAAGTAGATAGCTTTGTTATTATATGCTAAGAAACTTCTTTAGTTTACCTGAGTTTTTTAACGATTTTCAGTTTTTAAGTGTTAGGTAGGTATCTGGTTTTCCGTTTGTGCAACCCTGTTTTGTTATGAGTATAAATCCGCTTAGCCGTGTCTGTGTATAAGCTTATAATATATATATATATATATATATATATATATATATATATATATATATATATATATATATATATATATATATATATATAATACATATATTAATATTCCTGGAATGTGGTTCTTCAATTCATAGAATACGTCATGCCTATCATGATATATCTATGTACAGGATCGTGAGACAGAAGACCCTATCAATTAAGCTTGTTATAAAACACAGATGACACATAACTAATTTAGTCCACTAAAAAAGAGAATGTATTCAACAAACTTCCCCTTAATGAACACATTATGCGCCTATTAACCGAGAAAGTTCCGGAGAAGTTCCTGACCTAAGCCGGGGTTTTCCCTAAGGCCATTCAATAGATGAGTCGTTAAAAGTAAACCGACACTACAAGTGGCGATAATTGATACCGCTGGGAACACCCCACGTGCCTGACAAGAACGCATCACCTGTTGTGATAATAGCCTCAAACATCCGAACAATTTAACCATTGTAAATACAGAACGGGCCACGCGCACTACATCTTCGAAACATCGTAAAATCGCAAATCACTCATCAATCATACCGATTGGCCGGTCCTCATCACTGACCTTTCCTATCTTAATAGGCCGTGAACTGACAGGGGCAGACACCGAGCGCACTGATCTCATAACTCTATGAACGTAATACAAAGAGAACGAAGGAGCAGGTACATGTCACTTCCGATGATAATAAAAGCGAGTATTGGATCCACGAACACACGGTTCCGCCCCTCTTGTCGTTTTTATTGCATTATTGGTTACTCACGTGAACAGCAAACTACTAAATCTAATGGTTGTCGGACAAGTGACAGTAGGCACGCGTTCGTCGTTGCTTCAATTGTTTGGGATGTCGTACATCTCGATTAAATGTGTAACGTAACCTTACCCTGCCACTTCTTTGGACGTTAGCGAACAGGTTTTATGAATGAAAGCTTACGCAATTCGCGGAATTTACTATACGTCAACTGAAATCTATATTAAGCTTTGAGAACAACAGCGAAAGTTATTGCTGTTGACTCTCGATACGGCGTGCATTTCTTGAAACTTGCGATGAATTGTATCGTGTCGTATATGGGAATATCGTGGAGCTATTTCTGGTGAACAAAAAAGGACAACGCCTTTCTGTGAATGAGGTCTGAATTTTTGTTCCTGGTATTCCAACCGAAAACCTCAATAAAAGATAAAGTTATCATCAAATTGAATTATTATTTCTGCACTTTTAAAATAAAATGCGTACCTATACCAAATATATACGTACAGCAAAATGCTTCAAGTTATTATTTTGGTATGGTATTTTATTCATACGACTATATATTATTAATGTGTATATGTATATATATTATATATATATATATATATATATATATATATATATATATATATATATATATATATATATATATATATATATATATATATATATATATATATATATATATAGGATGTCCCAAAATTGCTGGGACACAGAGCTACCACGTGTAGTAGAGGTCAAAGTACGCTGTACAGAATAGAGTGAAAAAAATTTGAAAGAAGTTTGACAAAAGTGAATTTTAAAGGATTATTCTCCTTTCGGTTATCAAAGACACCCAAAAGAAAATATAAAATGGGGTAGAACCATCCTCATCCTCCGATATTTTTTTCAGACCATTCTTGTAGGTGGTAATGCGGTTCTCAAATTTTGATTGTCTTCATTTTGTTAATCATATAAAAATTTCTCAAGTATATATATATATATATATATATATATATATATATATATATATATATATATATATAAAACTCCGGTTATAAAGTACCCTCTAGAGGGTACTTAATAGCGGAGGTACGTTATAAAAGAAACATGAAAAAAATTAAAACTACACATTTAAATCAAAAACATATAACTTATAAACTAAATGCATACCTTAGTATTTTCAAGTGTAAAAACTTGTTAATTTAGCATCGGTCACATAATCAGTACACAATTTTGTAACTGTTTGAATAGCGCAGAGTGCCACAGAATAACTTGATACCTTGTGTTCTTGAACTGCATCTTCGCTTTCGTTGTCAGAACTTTGAAGATCATGTATCTCTTGTGGATGTAAATCTCAAAAAAATAAACCCTCGACCGATAATCCGGTTTTAACGTAAATTCGTACTTTAAACCCTAAATTTGGAAACTGAGTAGTGTACTTAATAACCGGAGTGGAAATTATATACGGTACGTAATATCCGATGTAAAATCAAGAGTATTTTGGCCGGGGCAATAAAAAGGGTACGTTATAACAGGAAGTACGTTATTCCCAGAGTATACTGTATATATATATATATATATATATATATATATATATATATATATATATATATATATATATATATAGATATAGATATATATATATATATATATATATATATATATATATATATATATATATATATATATATATATATATATATATATTTATATATACCTGTATATATAAATTTTGAAAACCGTGGTCTAGAAGGTCTGAAACGGATAGAAAAAAGCCTACTCCCGCGCCTGACTGTTGACTCTAGATACGCTGCAATCGTCTATTATTTACGGGGGGATTACGTCTAATCGGACTAATAAACATCTAAAAAAAACCAGCCGTTCTTGTCGTGATCAATAGATTAACTACAAATTTTTTTAAAATATATTTTCTCTGCGAAGTTTCGTTGTCATTTCATTCATCAGGAAACTGTGTTACAACGCTCATTACCCGAACCTGACGATTTACGAAGATAGCGAGTACCGACCGAGTAATAAATAACAGTTATCGTACTATCGTAAATAGTTTCTCACCCCCTCGCGATACGAATGACGAAATCGAAAGTATCCAACTTCGCAATCGTATCGATAAGTTCGCTCGCATTGACAAACGCGTCCCGAAGCCGGCATATATGTGACAGGGCGATAAGCCGCGTATGCGGGCGCCCTTGAAACACATAAAATAAGTTTTATCACGGGTCCTTGACCCAGATATGCACTCCCATCAAACAAAAATGTAAACAGTGGCGACCGACGTCGTCGTCGGCGGCGGCGGGAGGAGGAGGCTGGGCCGCTTCTCTCCGAATGAATGAACTTCGACGGCTTCATCCTCATAAGATGCATAAGAATGAATGTGCATGAATGGAAACTGGGAGCACCGGCACAAGATTCGATTTCGCATAAGTGGGACGAGATATAAGGGGTCGACCGTTTTCCGTGTCTATTGTGGAATGTTACAAGCCCAAGACATGTGCATACGTTAGCGTTTATTCCGTGTTCGGTCTAGTCTTCGACCCTACTTGGACGTCAGCTTCTCGGCGATTTACAAATCGTAATAACGACAGCTTTATTATATACCAACACATCAGCTGCTTAATAAATCTGCGATTCGAATTATAGGTACGTAACATACGGAAAAATGGAAAGCTCAAATGGTAACACTAAGACATATATACAAATATATATTGGAAATAACTGAGATTGAATTCTCGCACATCACTTGGTGAAACATCATGAAGTTTAAACGTTAAAATAAAACACACTTGACTTAAGTTTCACTATATAAAAATATTTAGATACTGTATTTGGCAGTGAAGAATAGTAATTGAATAACTTAGAAGAATTGCTAGAAATTTGAATTCTCTTACTTTCAACATTTATACAAAACCAACCTTGACAGATACTTTAATTCACAGCGACACAAACCAACACATTAAAATAAAACTCAGTGCCTTTCATTCGTTCATACATAGGTTATTCCTTTATCGGAAACATCTTTTCAAACCGAAGTTAATACAATTAAATTATTAGCCACCAATAACGGTTACAATGAAAGTCTTATCGATAAGCTCATTGGGAAAAAACGAATAAAGAATCTGTTGCATTCAATATACCACACGAAAACTATTAATGAAGAACAAAAATACTTCCCAATAAATTTTGTGCCGAATTTGAGTAGCAAAATTTGTAACAGACTATCGAAAAATAACGTTAAAACAATTCGTACAAATAAAAGAAACTTGAAGTCATTCTTGGTCAATAATAAAGAAAAATCTAACATCGGAGAAAACAGTGGTGTTTACAAAATATTTTGCGACGAATGTCCTGCTTTCTATATTGGACAAACAGGAAGGAATATAAACATTCGTGTTGAAGAACATAAAAAGTCAATTTTACAAAATAAAAATTCCACTGGCTTCTCCGAACATTGTATAAAATTTATCATTTTAAATTTCAACAAAACCAAATGTTACTTTCAGGTAACAAAGGAAAGAGCCTTGACCTTCTTGAAATTCTCAAAAAAAGTTCCGCCCATGATAGTAAATTACCCCTTGTAAACGAACAAATTGATTTTCAGGTATCACCGTTGCTTTTGTCTGTTTTATAAAATAAGATGTAATACTCTCCTGTAGTCAGTCTTGATAATGAGTTCATAACTCGAAACATGTCGACTATTCTTTACTGCTAAATACAGTATTTAAATATTTTTATACAGTGAAACATAAGCCAAGTGTGTTTTATTCTAAAGTTTATACTTTATATATTGGAAAGATTGAAATCACACGAATATGCAAAAAGACAAACTACTCACTAATCAAATATACAAATAATGAGAATAAAAACAGAATAGGATCAAAAATGTCGAGAAATATTAGATGTAGGTGTTACATACTCGAAAAAACAAACGAAGTCATAAATGATAAACCGATATAAAACTTTTCAGTACAATATATACAGATTTAATTTTTCTAAAAAGCAACATGAATCGAAACACAACAATTAATATTTTCTAGATACATAGTAGACGGTTTTTTGACTTGCAATATATATATATATATATATATATATATATATATATATATATATAATATATATATATATATATATATAAATATATATATATATATATTATATGTATATATAATATATATATATAATATATATATATATATATATATATATATATATATATATATATATATTATATATATATATATATAATATATATATATATATATATATATATATATATATATATATATATATATATATATATATATATATATATATATATATATATATATATATATATATGTACTATATATAGGTACTATTGCAATCCGATTCAATTAACAAATAACGATTAATCGATTCAAGTATTTTAGAAGAATTGCAAGTCAAAAAACCGTCTACTATGTATCTAGAAAATATTAATTGTTGTGTTTCGATTCATGTTGCTTTTTAGAAAAATTAAATCTATATATATTGTACTGAAATATACATATATATATATATATATATATATATATATATATATATATATATATATATATATATATATATATAATATATATATATATATATATATATATATATATATATATATATATATATATATATATATATATATATATATATATATATATATATATATATATATATAATCTCTTGATAATTATTAGCAATAACAGGCTTGTTGAATCTTAAAAAACTTGATTTTATTGAAAAGTTGACGTTTCGCCACGACATTCGTGGCTTTATCAAAACTTTTGAGAAAAAATTGAATTTTTTGACATTTATTGATTTGAAAAATTTCTATAGAAACAGACTACTGTTTCACTAAAATTTTTTTCGGCTGTGGCCGTTCTTTGCTATTTATTACGTGCTATTCAGTCCAATATTAACATTCAAATTTGTTATTATTAGATGGTAAGGGAAACCACAGAAACCTTTACCCACGTAATGTTCGAAATAGGTCCAAATTATTTTGATTTTGAAGAGTCAAAGAATAATAATAGGGTACTATTTATCTTTTTTTCAAAAATTTCTCATTGCGGCTGTGGCCGTCTTCAGTTATTAATTACGTGCTATTCAGTCGAATATCAACAGACAGGTCCGTTGATATTAGATGGGAAGGGAACCACAGAAACCTTCACCCACGTAATGTACAAAATAGGTTTAAAATATTTGATTGTTGTCTTTAAAAAGACATTACTTGTGATTTTATGGATCACATGTTCTAAACTATATCTTCTTTCTAGAAAAATTGAAAATTCTAGATGTTTAGATTTTGTCTAAGAAGATGAGTTGTTGTGGTTAGAATTTGTTTGTTGAATTAAATCTGCGTATATTGAACTTAAATGTTTGATATCTGTTCTATCATTTACGACTTCATTTAAATTTTTTTGAATATGTAACATTTCTAAAATTTCTCTGCGTTTTTGATCTTTTTCTATTTCTAAAATTTTTGTGCTATTAAAGTTGAAAGTATGATTCTCATTGTTTTTATGTTTTATTAGTGCTGTGGTTTGTGTTCTGGTATATTTGTGTGCTTTTAATCTTTCTTCTAAATTTTGAAAAGTTTGTCCTATATATGATTTATTACAATTATTACAGGGTATACTATAAACAACATGAGATTTTTGCAGAAGAGGTGTTTTACTTTTTAATTTAGAATATATTTGTTTAATTTGATTTTGTGCGGTATGGGCTACTTTAATATCGTGTGGATTTAAAATATAATTTCTATATAATCTCTCTAAATTTCTTTCTTCAATATTGAAAAATATAGTAAATCAAAATCCTTATTATATCAAAAATTCTCTCGATCTAGTAGACCATCTTAAATCTTTGAAAATACCTAACAATTACAAATTTTTCTCATTAGATGTTGTTTCTCTTTATACCAATATTCCAAATTCTTTGGTTCCAATAATAATTAATGACAAATGGGATATTATCAAAAATTATACAAATATTCCTAAAACCGATTTTATAGAAGCAATTCAATTTGCTCTTGGTACAAACTATTTTCAATATGAAAATAACTTTTACCAACAAATTGATGGTGTAGCAATGGGAAGTCCTATTTCCAGTGTTATAGCTCAATTAGTTTTAGAATATTTAGAAGAAAATGTATTAAATAATTTGAATGAACAAATTATAACTTTCAAAAGGTATGTTGATGATTGCCTTATAATAACATCAGAAGATTTTATTGATGATATTCTCAAAAAATTCAACGACTTTAATAGAAAATTACAATTTACTCTAGAAAAAGAAACGAACAATACATTAAATTTTCTTGATATTACTCTCATGCACCAAAACAATGAAATTATCACAAAATGGCATAGGAAAGAAATTTTTTCACAATTTTTCACATTGAACTACAACAGTACACATCATTTGTCACAAAAAAAGAGTTTAATAATCGGATATATAGACAAAGCACTTAAACTTACTTCACCTACACACAGACATGAAACATTACAAGATGTCCATAAATTACTCATAAAAAACGATTATCCAATAAAACTTATACAGAAAATCACTAAAAATAGAATTCATAAACTGTACAACACATTAGAAACATCAAAAAAAGAAAATATAAACAAAAAATATATTCCTCTTCCATATATTCCTCATTTAAGTAATAAAATTTCACAAATTTTAAATCCACACGATATTAAAGTAGCCCATACCGCACAAAATCAAATTAAACAAATATATTCTAAATTAAAAAGTAAAACACCTCTTCTGCAAAAATCTCATGTTGTTTATAGTATACCCTGTAATAATTGTAATAAATCATATATAGGACAAACTTTTCAAAATTTAGAAGAAAGATTAAAAGCACACAAATATACCAGAACACAAACCACAGCACTAATAAAACATAAAAACAATGAGAATCATACTTTCAACTTTAATCACACAAAAATTTTAGAAATAGAAAAAAGTTCAAAAACGCAGAGAAATTTTAGAAATGTTACATATTCAAAAAAATTTAAATGAAGTCGTAAATGATAGAACAGATATCAAACATTTAAGTTCAATATACGCAGATTTAATTCAACAAACAAATTCTAACCACAACAACTCATCTTCTTAGACAAAATCTAAACATCTAGAATTTTCAATTTTTCTAGAAAGAAGATATAGTTTAGAACATGTGATCTCCAAAATCACAAGTAATGTCTTTTTAAAGACAACAATCAAATATTTTAAACCTATTTTGTACATTACGTGGGTGAAGGTTTCTGTGGTTCCCTTCCCATCTAATATCAACGGACCTGTCTGTTGATATTCGACTGAATAGCACGTAATTAATAACTGAAGACGGCCACAGCCGCAATGAGAAATTTTTGAAAAAAAGATAAATAGTACCCTATTATTATTCTTTGACTCTTCAAAATCAAAATAATTTGGACCTATTTCGAACATTACGTGGGTAAAGGTTTCTGTGGTTTCCCTTACCATCTAATAATAACAAATTTGAATGTTAATATTGGACTGAATAGCACGTAATAAATAGCAAAGAACGGCCACAGCCGAAAAAATTTTTAGTGAAACAGTAGTCTGTTTCTATAGAAATTTTTCAAATCAATAAATGTCAAAGAAATTTCAATTTTTTCTCAAAAGTTTTGATAAAGCCACGAATGTCGTGGCGAAACGTCAACTTTTCAATAAAATCAAGTTTTTTAAGATTCAACAAGCCTGTTATTGCTAATAATTATCAAGAGATTAGAAATAGTTCACAGGCAACAACAATTCGAATAAATATATATATATATATATATATATATATATATATATATATATATATATATATATATATATATATATATATATAGCTCGGAAACTGCTCTAACGTTTTGGATGAAATTTTCTATTTAGATAGGGTTTTACTTTCTAAGTTCACTTATATAGTTGTAGATTTTGTAAAAACGCAATTTACCGCAAAAAAACACTATTTCATATCACGCCATCTCGTAAATTTTCATATAAAACTGTTACCTTAAAATGTTGTGAGATGGCGCTATACCTTTGACAAATGTTGAACATTTTGATTTTGATTTACGTACTTGTTTTTATAGATAAACAGACAAATTTCACCCATCGGCAATTTTGACAAAATAAGTGGCATATGAACGGGCACTTGATCTGCCACAAACAAATATCCTAGCGTAGATATTATTGTCAAGTAGTATTTCCTGATTTGACATGTACTTGCAGACGCATGCAATAAACTACGAGGAAGTTTTATTTGAAGGCGAACGTGATCGACAGTCGACCTCAATTACAAAACAAACGCTAAGTGTAGGTACCTATGTGTAGTTTTTGAATTGTCCACAAATTTCACAGTAGTTACGAAATCTTCACATAAATAAGCAGTGGAACGATAAACTTCCCAAAATTTATAGAAAATTTCAATAACTATCATATTTTATAAAAAATTTTGACTTTATGAAACAAAAAACGCAATTAACCTCTATAAAATACACTTCAAATGTAGTTTTTTTTATAGAACTCTCTAAACAGTTAAGAATCAAACAACGCCACTTGAGACTCTCTATAACAGAATATTTATACATTTGAATTATGGTTTTTTTTGTTAAAATCCTTTCAATAGTTTTGAAACAAACAAAGTCACTTAACCTCTCTGAAACACAATGTTTATAGACATCGAATGTAGTATTTCGTGTTAGAACTCTTTTAACAGTTTTGAAACAAAAAACGCCACTTAACTTATCTAAAACACAACGTTTAAACACTTTACATATAAATGAAAACAGGAATTCTGGGAACTGAATAAACAGCTTCGAATTCTTTACGCCATCTATATATAATTAAAAGTTATGCTTATGAATTTCTCTTGTTTCTAGTTGATTGATTTCGAGGTTATAAATATCTCTTAATTTTTGTTTGTTTCACAGAATAGCAATAAGCTAGTATATTACTCTATGTTTACATTATTCTATGTTTATATATTTTTTTCTTTGGTTACTATTATTCTATGATTTATATGATTATACTATGAATATAGTGAACTTGTATACCAAAATTCAGTACCAAGGGAAGTCAAAGTCTGGACGAAAATAGTATTCTCAAATATATTTTCAATCTATGTAGAGTTCTATTTAATTATTTTATTTTTCACTTGTATATTATTTGTTGATTTCACCTTAAATACGGTTGCTATAAATACACTCATTATGCCCTAGGGCTTTATGAGCGGGCAAAATGGACCATAACGCATGCTAATTGTACGAGGAGAAATGAAGCAACTTCCATTGATTAAATACTTCATAATCCTTGTCGTATACGACTCTGGATTTCTTCGGCAATGAATTATTCGCATTCGCAGCTTTGGCTGCATTTTCTATGATATTCTTGGGTAAATTCATTTCCATTATTTCTGTAAGACTACAAAAAGAGAGCAGCGATGACATTCACTAAATATGATGAGAAAAATATTCACAAACGTCAAAATATCAACAAATGACATGCCCACTATGAGAAGGAAAATGGAAAGTATAGGAGCAATGAACCGATTTTAAAATCGATTATTGATTATAATAAAATAATTTTTTCGTGAAAAATAAAATCTTGTATGCACCACGTGCGTTACTAGATCCCAACGCCCATCGGGCGTAAGGATCTATATAACGCACTTGGTACATATGTAATTAACTATTTGCTCTTATTATGAAGATCAACTTCCATGAAGTAAATGTCAACACTATTCTCAGGGCCCACCTAAGGCGAAAATTGCAAGTGTGCTAAACTCAAATTTTATGCCCCTGCCGGGGGGTCTGGGGGGTATGGAATTTTACGAAATTTAAGGTCCAAATACACAGTTTTTGTGCACTTTTGTGCACAAAATGAGTTATTTCAGAACTCATTGGGGTAGCCGGGTAGATCTTCGGTTTTATCTTGAATTTTAACTGTAATAGTTTTAAGACAAAATTCCTTCTATAGTCGGCGGCAAATCATTGGAAGCTTGGAATTTTCAGCTGTGTGAATTAATTTTTCTGTCCACAAACTGGCAACGACGCTGAGTGAGGGGTGTAGAGGGGAGTGTACAGCTGTTTAGTGTCCAAGCTTCCAATGATATGCCGGCGAGTATAGTTTAAATATTTCTGCCCAATATTTAAATCTATTTATTTCTAAAAATTTTCCAAATTTATAATTTTTTTTTTTTTACAAAAATTGGTCAATTTAATGCCCCTCCAAAAGGCTTGAGTGTGCGGCTGCATACTTCGCACACCCCTTAGGCCGGCCCTGACTATTCTATACTTCGAAAATATCACAAACAACGCCACCTTACGTCTCTAATTTGACTAAGACGCGAAATATGTAACAGAGTTGGTTGAGAAGAGAGTTGTGCACACTGTCAGAAATTCAGTTATAATTCATAATTGAATGATAGGTTAGGTTATAAAATACCGAAATACGAATATTCTCTGCTCCGGAAATTCCAGCAGTACGTAGTCAGGACGTGAAATTACCCGAATGATCAAGCCCAATCCCCATAAAATCAAGACCTTGTATTGTTCGTAATGCAAAGTGCACTGGTACACATTTCGTGACCCATCATCAGGAGGAGAATGCACAGTAGCCCACGCTTCGACCGTCTGCATGAGCATGACGCACACTTCTTGTAATGACCGCCATCAAACCAGAGATACTTGTTGAGTCAACTATGCTCCATTTGTGTATAGGAATCCGCTTATCGTCCCCATCTCAGATAAAGAGGAATCCCCTTTTAACTA
>JARQZK010002199.1:142500-260000 GCA_030704885.1 Cynegetis impunctata | reverse complement strand
GTTAAAAAAAATCTTGTTAACTGAGGAACATTCAATAAGTCCAAACCTAAAAATCAGATATTTATATTCTAATTTTATGAAACATTACAACTATAGAAAATCAATACAAACTAAAGTAAATGTTCAAACTGATGTCCGTGATGTACGATACATAAATTACATATATATATATATATATATATATATATATATATATATATATATATATATATATATATATATATATATATATATATATATATATATATATATATATATATATATATATATATATATATATATATATATATATATATATATATATATATATATATATATATATATATATATATATATATATATATATATATATATATATATATATATATATATATATATATATATATATATATATATATATATATATATATATATATATATCTACACATCCACCAGCTTTCCATCTACAAATGAACCTGATATCGGGCCGACTTACATACGTGTGTGTAAATGGAAACGCAAACGGTTACTCCCATCGTTGCCACGACAACACACCAACGCTGTTCTGTTAGACCAAGTTCCTACCTAGCGATCGATTTAGAATTTCGGATTGTGAAATTTCTAGTTCATCGTTACAAAATTGCAATATTTACTTCGAGTTTTGAATTACACGTTTCGAGAATATTTCTTATTCATGTTCAAATAGGAGTGAAAAACCGCTGATTCGATTTCTCCAAAAACTTATACAAAAGTAAAAAGATTTTACATTTCGAATACCGTTCATCAGTGGAAAATTTCTAACAATTTTTGTGCTAAGATGTAGGTACTTGCCTCAGCATGTGCATGCTGAGCGGGTGTCCCACGACACCTCTCGTCTTTGTACACACAAACTAGACCAAAAAATGCCGTGCTTCCCGAAAAGTCTTCCAAAGCTGGAAATTCCTTTAATACCTTTCAAAGGTCCAATATAAGAATCTTGTGACGTTGCGGCGGATTCTGAAATCTGCTTAAGTTTTGGGAATCAAAAAACCGCGACATTTTAGTAGTTTTTTTTTTTGCTTATAAAACGTTTAGTCCTAATCGATATTGAAAGTAGGTAGGGCAATTTTTACCAACTTGTTTGAAAAGATTATTCTTGGTGTTTTTCTCACAACTCCTCAACGACGCATTCTAGATAAAATTTTACTCGTAGCTTTTTCTAAGAACATTAAATTGTGCGAGAATTGTTTAAAGTCAAAATCGGCCCAGCCGTTTGGCCGCAATCTTCAATTTCTTAATTTGGACAATTTATACCAATTCTATGTGTAGGGTGCGTCGTTTGGGAGTTAAGAGCGAAGCGTTCACGTGTTATAAGCCAAATAACTGAAGACAGTGCGAAAATTTCAGGGTTTTTTTACTCTCAAACTTTGAGCAGAAGTGATAATCCGCCGTAAACTCCATCCATCAATCCAATAGGCGCTACAACCCGGGGTGGGCCTTGGCCTCCTCTTCACTGTAGTGTCCCCATCCAGTGACTCGCATGGCTCGTAGATCTTCCAGAACCTGATCCATCCATCTCAGTCGTGGTCTTCCTCGTTTTCTGGTTCCGTACACTCTGGCGTTCAATATCTTTTTGGGCATTCTATGTTCCTCCATTCTTTGTACGTGGCGCCGTAAACTCACAGGATTGTTATGCCCTATTTCAGCAACTAATTCCTAAAGTTAGGCAATACTTAAATCGGATTTAGGAATTCCTAAGTGCAATTTGCGTTTCACCACGCGTTAAGTAATACCTAAAGACGATAGGAAATACCTAACGTTAGGTCTGCCTAGAGTATATAGGAAATGCTTAACCTCAAATTGATATAATAAAATTATTATATTTCTATCATTTTTTCTCTTCTTATCCCTCTCGGTCACGAATTAAAACTATTGGAGCGAAAAATCTGAAATTTACTGTGGTGCAACTTATGATTCTTTGAAAATTTTTGATGTTAAATTCAGATTTTCAAAATGCTCCGTTTGGGCACTATGACATGTCCCCAATTGAGGACATCATGAGCTGATGGAAGACAAAAAATTTTCAGAAATATGTTCAGAGGGTAAAATATTAATATGTTTTATTAAAATAACAATACAGGGTATAGTATTTCATGAATGGTCCATTTTCGAAGTACTGAAATGTATAAAATTTAACTTTTGCAGAAATAAAATAAAAGTGCTGTTATATTTACCTAGATGTTGCGTTTACCGCTAGCTCACAATGTCCTCAAATTAGGACACCACACTTTCAAAAATCGCTGATTACAATATGCACAAAAATCACCAAACACAATTACTTTGGAACAAGTCTACACTTATTGTGAACGTGAACAAACAGTTTTCAAACACGTGGTCTAACGAATATAACCAAAAAAAATAAACAGTAGAGCGCTACACTGCTGTCACAGCTACCCTACGGAAAGCTATATTTCAAATGAATGAATTTTTTTTCCATCGGCTTGTAGATGGCAGCACATATATTCATTTGGAAGTATATGATGTCCACAACTGAGAACAATGTGACAGAGAAGTAAGAGCAAGCGGCACTTCATAGGAAAAAATCCAAAGTAGGTTGTCCTCAATTGAGGACAAGGTGAGCGAGAGGGTTATTATCCTTTGTCAAATTTACAGTCTAGTATTAAACAGTGGTACCAATTATATGTACAAAACTTTCCAAATCAAGTTTTTAACAAGGTATTTCTTAACTAAGGATTTCTTAGGTTGGTGAACTCCGATTTAGGTAAGTATCGGATTTAGGTATTTCCTATCGTAGGAATTGCTTAGTTAGGAACTTCCTTAAATCTCGTTGGTAAGATCGGGCATTATAAACGTATTGAAACACTTTCCAGCTTTGGATTTTTCGGGAAGGGCATACTTCTAATTTTCCTAGGCTATCTTCTTTATCAATGTATAAAGTTATACTTTACAAACGAGAGTAGAAAAACGTTGTTTCCAGAATTTATATCAGATAATCATCACCTTATCACTCCGTCATATTTACTCCAAATATGTGAATCACTTTGTTTTTCAGAGATACGCTATATCTCATTTAATACTTTGAGCTCGAAGTGAATCGCCGCCAATCGAAAATTTCAAATTGAAAGCGTTGAAAAGATAGTAGGTTACACCGTGTATATTTCTGCGTGGAGAGCTAAAAACGCGAGTTTGTTATAAGCGGACAAAGCAACGGTATATAATCTAGAAAGCGGGACACGGCTTGCTTGGTCGCCACAATGCAGATAGAAACACCTTCGACTTCTAACCAACGTTCGACCAACACCATTCCATTGTTTTTCGGTGCCATTCTTTTCTTTCGCCAGCTACGTTGATTCAACCTGTACAATTATACAGCGTGATAACGTTTCGTCTATATTAGACGTCTAAAAGAGAGGCATATTTATTTGGTCGACATTTGCTATTTATACCAATTTTGAAAAATCGGTTTCGAAAAATTGACTAAATGGAAAAAATTACACATCAAGGCACATTGTCCCAAAAAATTATTTAATTTTAAAAATTCAAATGAAAGACTAGCGGGGGGCACTCACTTGAAACGAAGTTTTGTCGCTATAAATTATGTACTAAATAACAGACAATTAATTTAATCAACAATGTTTTAAAGTTATTAAATGAAAACAAAAACAGAAAAATTTATATTAGGATTTATACCTATATTACTTTGCGAGCAAATTGAAAATTTAAAACAATGATATTTGCTGGAGAGAAAAGTTTATTCCGAATTTCCATTGATTTCTCAATCTTATATATATATATATATATATATATATATATATATATATATATATATATATATATATATATATATATATATATATATATATAAACAAAATGATGTATTGTAAAACCAGGCCGGAAAAAATATGTTTAAAGCTTAAACTAAAATAATACTATAATATAGAATGGTTGGATTGTTAATTATACTTCAAACTACTGTTAATAGTTAATTGAATAGTATAAGTTATTGATATTATCTTGATTATATTTGTTAATTTATTGCGATTTTGTCTTCACCAATGCAAAAAGTAACTATATAATAATATAAGTAAGCATTCATTTTTTTTTTAAATCATTATTACGGAAGAAATTTGTTCTGAAAATTTAGTTTGTTGGAAGATAAGGCCAAAATAAATAAAAATCAATTATTTGCACCAATCAATTTTTTTCTGTATAATTCATACTGTGCTATCTATATAAGTGAAAACACTTCTTCAGTATGCTTTGTGTGACCAAAACCAAAAATTCCCATGTTAGAAATTTCATAATTTTCCGATTCATTAATAAATATAGGAGATAATCTTTTTCATTCTGAAACTAAGCCTTGTCAACATTTCCAAACAATGTATAAATAGCATAGTTACAGAATAAAACGATCCAAAATTTCGAAAATTCCATTGAATAATCTCTGAAGAAATACACGGAAAGCTCAAACGTTTTTAACCTCCGATTCAGCAGAACAGCGGAAAAATGACAAGTCGGAAAAAACAAGCGAACGCGTAAACAACAAAATGTCCGAAGCTGGCGCCGACCCCTTCTCCGTCTTTGAAGATAGTGCAAGACAAATGCCGTCTAGTTGACCAGTCTATTATTCCACGTGTGCGACGCGACCTCGGGCTTGCGCATAGGATCACCAACGAATTGGTCCACTGGACATAAAACCAATTCAATGCATTACGATGGGATCCCGCTCGTTTCAAAACAAAACACATGCCGAGATGTCATAGGTAACGAGATCGAGTTTGACAGTTGTCACGTGGACCCGCGAATTCAAAAAGTGTAACTTAAAATTCGTTGTTTTTGATGTTGTACGAATTGACAATACTGAATTCATAGATAACAAGTCTGAATTAAAACATTCCAACAAATTCCTCAGTTCTAAAGTCAATAATGAACTAAGTTTTAGCGCGGCAAAATTATTATTTTGAATTTAATTATAAGCTACACAAAAAAAATGATATGTTGACAATTATAGCGGATATTCACTGTTTCCAGCTATCTAAATGCAATTTAGATGAGAATGGACAGAATTTTTATACAGGATATTTTTTTGAATGAAAACTAGATCTATTAGCTTACCTGAGATTCAAACCACATGATTAAATGGGAAAAGGAAACGTCATTGTTGCGTAGTGCAACATGTCACACGAAGAACGCACACACGTAAACATCAACTATCTTTCCGAAGTGCGCTATACGGTCTAACTCCAAACTTTACTACAGCAAAATGTTGTAGAGAGCAGGCAGCGCAAGCCAACGGAGGTATACGACAAGACCGGTCTGACGAGATCGGGAGTCCTCGTAGGGCCTCGGGAAAATCCGTCCCACCTGCACGTTGCCTCTAGATCCGCTCGTTCGCTTCAAGCTTGAAAAGGTTAGGTTATGTTGGAATCGAAAGCGTAGAGTATACTGCTATATGCTATTATTGTTACTTTGGACTGTAATATGGACTTCAAAATGCATTTCATTGTCCCTTTAGTTCTTCAGTTAGAGATTAGATAGCGCTCACTATATTTTGAAATTTGAATTAGAACTTCTTAGAAATTCTGTTTTCAGGATGGCATATTTAAAATTTTGAATTTTATAAAGGAAACTTGAATTATTATTATGCAGTTTTCAATCTCTGGCTTTATCACGCATAAATATATCGCACGTCAAAATATGATTAGCGTTTTTTATCAACTATTTGACAGAATATTTCAACAAATTATATTCTCAATAAAATTAGTTCCATTTGAAAATAGTTCTTAAGTGGATTGTTTTTGAATCATGTCGACATATTTGATTCATTTCACGCTTTGTATACACTGCTCACAAAATGTGATGTACGTAAGGAGTCCAGAGCTTTCGTGGTTTATACAGTAAATAGCCTCATATTGATCTCGTGCAGCAGTTGGACGATCGAATCATTCAAAATGATTTTCTATAATATCAACTAACTCAGTGTTTCTTAACCTTGCAGGACTCGCGGCCAAATTTTCAATTGTACTTTTCATTGCGCTCCCGGATTCAATAAAATATATTAAAAAATAATTAACCTATTTTGAAATTTTCGTCACTAAACCTAAACACTATGACGTTAATTTTATACCTTATAAATTACCGACCAAGAGTATGGAAATTTATTGGCATTTGGCAACACATTTTAAATAATATTTCCTCTCATATTATGCTCGCGCCCCCTTTTAGTGTTCTTCTGCACCAAAGGTTGAGAATCGATTAATTAAGTAACTGCTGAGCATAACATAAAAAAATAATATCTAGATTTGCAAGTTATAACGCATTTTCCATTTATAATCAATTTTATTTAAAATCATTTTTCATCAATTTTATATATATATATATATATATATATATATATATATATATATATATATATATATATATATATATATATATATATATATATATCAGGGCGGCTAGTCAAAGAAGGCTAAGGAGGCTAAGCCTCCTCAATAATATTCCGTGTATCACTAATATATATATTATATTGAATAGTCAGCATTCAGCATATTCATATTAATCAAAATCATATTATTTTATGCACCTACCTTCCTTTCAACCTACATTATATAATATAATTTATTAATTAAGATAGAAGTATTTACATTTACTGCATTTCATTCATTTCAAGATTTGTGACAACGCTGCGGAAAGCTTAGAAAGGTATATTCTCAACGTTCATTATGCCTGCCACAGAAAAGCAAACTCACACCACTCAAAAACGAATACTCCGAATGAATACTTCATTGAAATAGAAAACCAAAACACATGTACATGGCAACACCGATAAAGTCCAGTCTTATAAAATGTCGACCAATCATAACTATAGAATCTCCCTGACATCGAGTAAAGTCGTTGATTGAATGTTAGTATGATCCTAATTCCTACTGTCTGAATAATGGACGCCGGAATCAGCTCGCGTTACGCGTATTGTTTTAAAATCAGTTTGATTACTGAAATTAATTTCAAAAATTTCAATGGTGACTTAGTGGAATATTTGTTATCCCATAACTTTAGTGCCCTAAGTTATGAGGATAAAGTTTTGATAAAAACAAAAAAAACCTACCCCTGAATTAAACAATTTGGTGCAGCGTAACAGAAAACAAAACCGCGGTTTTAATACATTATGAGAGACATCCTTGCCTAACCGGATCACAGGTAAAAAATAAATTATTTTGTTGACAGTGTTTACTTTTTACTAGTGAAAATGTCTCTGTTTGGGGCCGCTTAGGATTTGAGGATTTAATTCTATACCTAGTTGAAAGTGAGGAATTTTTACCGATAAAGTAACTTTAAATACAACACGCGGATTAATATCTTACTTACAAGATAAGGAATTTATATATTTTTTAAACATCTTTAAATTAATTTTTGAACAAACAGAAATAGTTTTTCAAATCTTACAGCACAAGTTTTCAGATGTAATTTACTAACGAAATCGGCTCAAGTTTCTTTTGGAAAAAATTTCAGAATTTCGTGCAGAAGTTTATTTTGAAAAACTATTTTCTGTATTACAAACTACTGATGATACGACTCAATTTAGCCCAAAACGAAAGAAATTCAGTTACGCAGATAGGGAGCTTCACTATAAGCAAATATTTTATGAAATTTTGGATACTATTAGGGGTCAAATAGAAATAAGGTTCTCTGATTTGAAAGAACTGCATTTCTTCGACTTACTCAATAAAAATTTGTTTACCGGATTTTCGGCTAATTTTCCAGATAACCTTTTGGAAAATTTATGTCAAAACTACACTTTTTTTGATAAGGTGGCCATAAAAAAGTGAACTGTGTGTTGTTTATAATGACAATGAAATTTTGGGGCAAAATGAAAATCATGTGAGGACTATTAAATATCTTTTTGATAATGATTTGAATCAAGAATTACCCCAAGTTTATAAACTCTTATGTCTAATTGTTTCTATCCCGGTGACATCAGCTTCCGTAGAGCGCTCGTTTTCCACTCTTAAGAGAATTAAAACTTATTTACGAAATTCAATGAGCCAGGATCGTTTGAAAAATATTAGTTTGTTGTCTATTGAAAAGGAATTGGTAAAACTTTTGGCGAAAGACAAAAAATTTTATGAGGATATTATAGATCATTTTGCTAACGTTAAAGATCGCAGAATCCCGCTAATCTTCAAAAATATATAATAACTTTTTATTTGCTCTCACCAGCTGTTAAAAAATTCGTTAAGTAGGTAGGTAGGTACCTATTATGTGAAAGAAAAAATTTGATGAATAGATGAATTGATTAATTGGCTGAGAAGAATTTTTGTGAATATTGTAAATAGGAGTTGTAGGTCTCAAGGTAGACACTCGAAAGTGAAAACAAATTAATAGCTTAGGGTGCTTGTTTTACTTTGATTTTCTTTAAATTATATTGACCTTGAAATCCTACAAATTTTCGCCTATGGTGTATTTTTAACACCTCTTGTAGCCTCCTCAAACCAAAACCTCACTAGCCGCCACTGAGATATATATATATATATATATGTATATATATATATATATATATATATATATATATATATATATATATATATATATATATATATATATATATATATATATATATATATATATATATATATATATATATATATATATAT
Organism: Cynegetis impunctata; assembly: GCA_030704885.1. Taxonomy (NCBI): domain Eukaryota; kingdom Metazoa; phylum Arthropoda; class Insecta; order Coleoptera; family Coccinellidae; genus Cynegetis; species Cynegetis impunctata. Next base: position 251,370 of record JARQZK010002199.1, on the reverse strand, counting down.
ACATATATATATATATATATATATATATATATATATATACATACATATATATATATATATATATATATATATATATATATATATATATATATATATATATATATATATATATATATACAGGATTTTTCTTTTAAACAATTAGCTTTATATAGGAAAGTATTAATGATACGCTTATGAAAACTTACACACGAAGGTTCTCAGCCATAAACTATTTTTTTTAAATAGTGTGACAGTTTTCTACCACTTCCGGTTATACTGGAAGTACCTATCAGCTTCCTTATTTCAAATGGCAACCCCCATTCTTTATTTCACATTTAGATTGCTTTTTGAAAGTAAACGTCAGATTATGAATCAATATCTATGGCCCCCTTTGACCGTTTTGGAGATATTTGCATTTTGAAATTTTTTTTGACATTTAAGGGTGGTACTTTGACTCTTTGTATCTCAGTGACTATTAGACATGAAACAACGAAATTTCGGGGAAACCTTTAAAAAATGCTGGTTATTCAAAAATTCCTTTGTTTTATTTCAAATTATTAATTTTCAAGTTATTATCATTTTTCTTAAAAAGGTTATGTTTTGATATAAATCATGATTGACATGGAAATTACAATTAATAATACCTGTCAAACCAAGCGTTAGCATTCTGTTGAGTTTTCGATTATGACTAATTTTTCTTACGAAGATTATTTGAACCTATTAATAATTTATGGAGAATGTCATAAGAACGTAAATCGCACTTCAGATTTGTTCAATGTGCGTTTTCTCACAAGAAGAAGGCCAACCATCACTGTATTTACCCTTTCTACCTAATTTGTCAAATCTTGGTTCTTACTGAATGTGATATACTCATACTTAATTTGTAAATTTCGGAATTAATAGGTTCGATTCTGTGGTTTCAATAATTTTGTATATGGCAATAATAGACTACAGGCCCATATCAAAAAATGGATGGGTCATATGAAACACTAGGTGATGTATATAGGACGATATAAGAGCATAAAATAATAAGATTCAGCACTATGCCGTCACTTGAAAGCTGTCCAACTGAGTGCAGGTGAGAATTCAAAAGTGCAGGTAGAGGGAGTACATTTTGGTCATATATTTTTGTACGGCATTTTTACCACGGATAGATCCATGAAAAATAACGAGAAAGCGCGCAGTGCCGTAAAAAAATGGTGCGCCAAAAAGTCGGTAAATTTTTCTGATTTCCAGGGTATATTTGGTCATTTCAATCTGCACGGCATCAGTTTCATACTGTTTCAATACAGCTTCTAATCCATTATTTGGCAACGCCGTACAAAAATCATGCGACAAGGGGAAAAAATCGAGGGTTGCAACCCCCTCCCTTTCCGTGGTCCGGGGGGTGATTTGAAACAACATAAAATTAATTTATTTTGTAAGTATTTTATGCATAGATAATATTTTTTTACATGCCGTACATTTTCGTTGGTCCAAAGGTTTGTAGGGGGAAACAAACTCTAGGAAAAATCCATAGAACGAAATGTAAGAAAAATCCATACAACGAAATGTAAGGTGAAATTCATGACGATATTTTTTTATACGGCATTTAGATAGTTTATTTGTACTCGATGCAATAATTTATAAAAAGTTAAAGCCGTACAAATCTGAAAGTTCATATTGATAAAAAAGTGATAAAAATATGAAATAAATATAATTTACATATATATCGTCATTTTCATCAGCCTAATAGATATGGTCTGCATCAATATGTACGGCATCATTTTTTCCTAATTTATTTATCTAAATACTATTGTATTTAGTATGTAGAATATTACTATATTTTATTAATCTATGAATATTTAAACTTTCGCGATAATTCAAAAAATTTCAGTTTTTGTATTTCTCTATAATTTTTTTTAGAACAGTTTCTTTTGAACGGCAATACTATATAACAATTAAATTTTACAATATTATTTTAAAAAAAAAGTTGCCGTACAGAGTCAAATGATTTTACAGCTTTATAAATCAAGTATACCATGAAATTAAGAAATTTATTAATATACATTCAAATGAACAATAATTTTTTGACGGCATTATTTTTAATAGTACTTTTGAGTGCTAAATAATGTTTTTGAACCGAAGCCGTACTTTTTCAAATCACCCCCCGGACCACGGAAAGAGAGGGGGTTGCAACCCCAACCCTCGATTTTTTCCCCTAGTCGCATGATTTTTGTACGGCGTTGCCGAATAATGGATTAGAAGCTGTATTGAAACAGTATGAAACTGATGCCGTACAGAATGAAATGACCAAATTTACCCTGGAAATTGTCAGAGAATCAAAAAAATTTACCGACTTTGTGGCGCACCATTTTCTTACGGCACTGCGCGCTTTCTCATTATTTTTCATGGATCTATCCGTGGTAAAAATGCCGTACAAAAATATATGACCAAAATGTACTCCCTCTACCTGCACTTTTGAATTCTCACCTGCACTCAGTTGGACAGCTTTCAAGTGACGGCATAGTGCTGAATCTTATTATTTTATGCTCTTATATCGTCCTATATACATCACCTAGTGATTCATATGACCCATCCATTTTTTGATATGGGCCTGTAGTCTATAATATACTTATTTATTTTGTTCGACTGAAAAAGTCGACTGAAAAAGTTTTTCTGTAATAAATATTTATGCTAGGGAAGTGCTTTTTTGCGATATTAACTTTTTTCTCTAACTGTCGCCATTTTTCAGGGGTTTTTGAGGTTTGGAGGATTAAAATTTGGCACGTGAATTAAGTTGATATTATTTAAGTAACTTTTGGGAGTTAAAACTTTTTTAATGTAACCATCGCTATATCAATCACGAGATTTCATGTTTTTCATGGTTTTTGAGTTTTTTCTCACTTTTACAATCCTTACAAATAGACTAAATGAGTTAAGAATTTGTATGTGAAAAAATAAGGGAAAAATACGAACTTACTGAGTTTTTTAAAAATTTTAATAATGCCTCAAAGTTTAATATTCATGGTAGAAAAGTTAATATCATGTTAAATTTTATAAATATTGAATCAGTTGCTAAATTTCGAATCAATTACAGTAAAATAACATCCTCTTTTCAATAGTTTATAATGAAAATTACACGGAAAAAAAAATTTAACAGATCTCTTTGCTGGAGGTATTATTGCTGAAATAGCGGAACTGCTGTGAATTCAGCGAAAGTATAAGGTATATGCAACAAATCAGTTTGTCAAATCTTCAAGTCACATTTAGCTAGGGGGAATACTGCATCGATAGCAATTCAGCTGCTCGAATAGCAATAACATTCAACAGATTAGTTCTGCTAAAATCCAACAGATCATTCTGCTGACATAACGAATCTCAACTGCTAAAATAACTGAATAATGCAGATTTATGGAACTAGTTCTGCTAACGTAACTAACTATAATAACGATTTGAATCTGTAATACTTGCAGGATGAGCTGCAGATTTCCTAGAAGTTCATTCTGCTCTTTCAACATTTTATGATGGTAAACATTGCAGACAATCATGCAGATTTAACAAAACAAATTGTTTCAGTCAAATTATGAATTCTGTTACTACAACAACTATTCTGTAAATTGTACAGAACGATTCTGTTATTTTCACGGTCACGCTGCTATTATAGCGCACGGGCATATCAGTTCGCGTCTTTTCTCAACCTTAACTAATAACTCGGAGGCTGTATTAAAACATTCATGTTCGTTTTGAGTTGAGTGAGTACGTAACAATGGCCGATACGATACAGAAGATTTTCTCAAAGCTTGGGGTTTGACAAACTATGTATAGAGATTTTCAGAGGTAAGTTTCATAGTATATTATCGATATGTTCTGAAAATTTTAGTCTTCCGAATAAAATGTCGTGTCACAATGGATTTTTTTTCCAGGAGTCTACTGAGTCAGACAGTTTTTTATCCAATCTGAGGATTGAAGGCGAACAGCACCATTTCATCGATTTTAATGCTAACGAAGCAGTTGAGGGATCATCAAAAATGTCTGCTTTTGATTCAAGAGACTTATGTTGTGAGTGTAAAGTCAAACGAAGAAGAACTTGGGAATATTCTTGATAAAAGTTATGAAGGCAAGGCCTACTATAATAAATTTTTTTATTTTAGTTATGCTTGAGTAAGTAATCATAACTATTTTTTTTGTATCTATTCACTAAATTACGTTCCTGAAAACATGTACCTGTGATAATTGTGATAACTTTACATTAGTAGTTTAGAAAAGAATCATCTCTTAAGATGGATTACTTCAGATTGTTTTATGTACCTATATAAACATATAAATATATTTTTTGATAATTTTCTTGATATGGAATATTTGTAAATATTTCTTGGAATTTCTTTAGCAATAAAATGCTCCATTAATTGAACAAATTATATATTAGCGAAAGTTTGACGCTTCTTTACGTATTGCAACTTCAGAAAAAATGGCCATTAATTTCTTAAACAGAACACCTAATGAAGCGTCAATCATTTTCTAACGGTTCATTTCTTAAAGCGATAGTGCCTGTTATTGCTTGAAAATCAAGAAAAATGTCACATGGATATATATATATATATATATATATATATATATATATATATATATATATATATATACATAGGTATATATATATGTAAAACCTACTCAGACATATCTGTAAAAGTTTGTATTGAAAACGTGTGCGATATTGGGATGTTATGTTCATTTTGTTACATTTTGATAAATCAATTATATTTTATACATTCACATACATACTTTTATTTCCTATTTTCCAAACATCGTACTTCGAGTAATAAAGTATGATTTATAAATGAATTAAAAACAAGAAGATACAATAAATAGTTTAATTTCCTCAGTTTTGAATATTTTAAATTAAGTCATAGATAAAATTTGTTTCAACTGGTAGAAAAATATCTGTGTTATTTGTTGGGTTATATCTATGTTATTGTCCTGGTAGAACAAAGTATATCATAGCTGCTAGATGCTCTGTAGCATTGGTTCATATTCCTGGTGATGACTTATTATGAATATCATCGAGATATATTTATTTCATTGCATTTCATATTGCTCTATTCACATTACTACATAAGCGTTTATATATATATATATATATATATATATATATATATATATATATATATATATATATATATATATATATATATATATGTGTGTGTGTGTGTGTGTGTGTGTGTGTGTGTGTAGTAATTTGTATGAAGCAATATAAATACTATGAATGAAATATATCTTGTTGTATTAACGGTAATGTCCTGCATCAATGACAATAGATGCTGTGAATTTTACAAACCATCTTGTACAAAGAGCATGAAATTTGGTAGATTCAACAGACTTATATATTTTCATTTGCGAGACATTCTGCAGAATTAACAGAATACGAATACAATTAATCATATCAATCTGCTGGAATAGCAGACTAAACTCTCATCGAAGTGTTATTCCCAACAGGCCATACTGTTGTAACAGCAGCATGTTTGGTACATCCAATACTATTCAGTTTGTTAAAAGAACAGAATGAGACGATAAATTATGTAGTTAAAAATGTTGAAATTGCAATTCAAAGTTGCAACTTCAACAATTCGTGATTGCAATAATAGTAGAACCCGTTTTTTAATTTCAACAAATTCTTGTTACTTTAACAAATTGAATTTAGCAGATAGTGAATCGTTGATCTAACAGACTGCACTGCAGTCACTGTGGGAACAGAAATTTCTGTTGTATTTGCAATTTTTTTGTTGAATTTACCAGAAATTTCTTTCAGTGTAAATGAACCGTTCAAGTGAGGTGACATAATTTGATGGTTATGGTTATAACACATTGAAAACATGCCTGAACTAGTTCGATCACATAAACCAAGCAGCGTATGATGTGGTTAGTACTCGGATGGGTGGCCCTTTGGGAAAACCTCCTGCTGTAAGATTTTTTTCTTGAAAAATACATTCAGGATTGAAAATTCCTATTGATATTTTAAATGATAATTCTTATCATCACCAGACTCAAATATTTTAACAATAATTTTCCTACACTACTTCAGATTCCACCCATTATATTTTTTATTCATTTTTGATTATTGGAACGAAGTTCCTGCGAAAGACGTCTAGACGGATAAAATTAAGACCAAAAGTTGTAACGACACTTTTTGCGCGCAAACGTCGTGCGCGTGTTTCTCTGTCTGTCTGTCTCTCTCTCTCTCTCTCTCTCTCTCTCTCTCTCTCATAGAAAGCAAGTCAGTTATTTTCGTTTCGTCTTTCTATTTCGCATTGAACAGTGTGGTGTCGCGAAGATTATTTTTGTTTTTTGTACATAATAAATAATAAAAAAACATAACAATAATGAATCCTGACAGTGTTTCTGCACAAGTTCCGGATATTGCTGATGGAGTTAGGTTAGTAGAGATTTTATACAGACAATAATAATACCTACATACAGGGCCGGATTTAGGCATGGGCCACATGGGCCCGGGCCCAGGGCGGCAAATTTTTAGGGGCGGCAAATTTTGAAGGCCAGTTAAATTTTGCTAAAAAATCAAGAGTGTTTTATGCAGAATTGCCATCACTCAGATTTATACACTAATCACTCAACGGATATTGAAGCTCCTTCTTTGTTGTTGTTGAATGTCATCATTTGAAAGGTCCAGTACAGAAGAAATATTGCTGTCACAATTGAACAGAAATATTTTGTCAAAAGATCTCCAGGACTAATATCTAAATGTAAGGGTAGTTCTTACGATGTTTTTGTGTACACCAGCCAGCAATTGTGCAGCAGAACGTTCATTTTCTACTCTTTCACGAGTAAAGAATTATTTAAGATCAACTTTTGGCCAGAAAATGTTAGTTAACTCAGCTGTTTTTGACATAGTAAAAGACTTGAGAAAAATACTTACGTGTAAGCTTGACTTTAATGACATCATTGATACATTCGCTAATATTAAAGCTAGGTTTAAGAATTCTGAAACCTTGACTTTTTTGAAAGTTTCACTATGAATTGAATGTTTTAGCTCTCAATAAACAGTTTTATCATTGAATCGTTTTTGATTCCTTAATTTTCCATGTTACAATTCACTTTGAAAAAAAACAAAATTGATTTTTTTTAGTTTATGTTTATAATCTAAATGGTTTTAAAATGAGTGAAAAAAATATTCATTTCTGAATGGATGGTAAACAATAATGAGACAAAAAACAATATGAAGGACGACTGGGTTTCTTTAAAATCTCGTGGGCAACAAGTGACGAAACATTTTACTTTTCCTTTAATCCATATTTTTCCGTTAATTATGTTAATAATAATTGTACTATGTTTAGTTTAAAAGTTGAAAGGATATCTTGAGGAGTAAGAAGAAATCATAGATTCTCTGCAAATATTCCACATAACAAAGTACTAATTAGTATTATTCCTAGATCATAGTTAGTGAGGTTATATAAAGCTATAACTTTATTAAGATATTAATTTATTTTTAAGATATTGATGTTCAAATAGTATTATTTTAGGTCTGGCAAATTATCGCGTTTGGGAGGCGGGGGCGGCGAAATGTTTCAGGCCCATGGGCGGCTAATTCGTAAATCCGGCTCTGCCTACATAATATAGACATTTAAATAAAATAGAATCCCGAACATATATTTCCTACTTCAGTTACCACAAGCCAATTATTACTAAAATTGAGCCTACTGATTAAGTTTATATAACATTATATTTGTTAATAATAAAAAAATATTATTATAACATAAAAAAAAAATTTATTACAATTCCTTCACTAATTAATCGAGAGGAACTTCGTTCCATCCGGGGGTCTCTTGACACCTCTCAAGTTTTTTTTTTAATAGTTATCTTCTTGAAATACTGAATAATGGCATTGGATTCTGATAATTCGAATGAAATTAAGATAGTTTAGTTTTAACATCTTGAAAATCCATGGATTTGATAAAATGTGATGATGTTAGATCATAAGAATTACATTTCTTGAACTTAATTAGTTATTAATAAAAAAGTGATTTTTTATTAATTCAGTTATTTTGCAATTAATCAATGAAAACTTCATTTAGGCCAGGGATAGTTAATATATGAAATTTAATGAAAAATGCGAGTATGACGCCGATTAATACTTCGTCAGGGCATAATTTTTTAACAATTATCAATTATTGATTAAATATTTTCAGTTTATTTTTCTGTTGTTCATAACAATCGAATGATGACACCTTGTCTTTATAACGAAGCTCCTTCTCACACATTAGCAAGTTCAAGCTAGGCCCAAAAAACAATCACTGTAGTGTTGCTAGGAGTGCGCGTCAGTTGTATTCGTTTTTTTTTTAGCAAGACCTGTGAGAAAGGGCTAATGGCCTTGTATATTAACCAATACAATATGAAAATTATAACCACTGAGAATTCATAGACATGTACAACATCCATATCTTACTCGGGATTCGAACCTGGTTCTGTATATACCCTATACTGTTACCCAACTGTATAGACCACAGCCGGTTGATAATTGTTGTTATTTGATAACTGAAATAATGCATTGTGAACAGGGCCGGTCTAAGGGGTGTGCGAAGTATGCAGCCGCACACTCAAGCCTTTTGGAGGGACATTAAATTGACCAATGTTTGTAAAAAAAAATAATAAATTGGGAAAGTTTTTAGAAACTGATTTAAATATTGGGCAGAAATATTTAAACTATACTCGCCGGCATATCATTGGAAGCTTGGACACTAAACAGCTGTACACTCCCCTCTACACCCCTCGCCCAGCGTCGTTGCCAGTTTGTGGATTGAAAAATTAATTCACACAGCTTAAAATCCCAAGCTTCCAATGATTTGCTGCCGAATATAGAAGGAATTTTGTCTTAAAACTATTACAGTTAGAATTCAAGGTAAAACCGAAGATCTACCCGGCTACCCCAATGAGTTCTGAAATACAGTAAGTCTGATGCCGTTGACCAATTTCTAGCCAATTGGCGTCTGAAATTAAGATAGTAAATTCATTCTCCGAAATGAAAGCAAGAAAAGCCCTTGTATAAAATGTATGATAAAATAGACTATGTACCATCCTAATAGTCCATATTTTTTTTTGTGTTTGCGCCATTAATGAGCACTGTAACTATTGGTTCACTATGTTCTGTTGCTTTATTTTCTTTCACCCATGACATATGGAAATTCATCTTAGGTCCGGTGGGTGGTGATTTTCGCATTAGCTAGGTATTTATTCTTATAGTAATTGCAGTATGAGCATAAAAACATTGCAACGTTACCTAGAGTTAAGCTTTCATTAGTTTATTTGACATAATAGTGGTTATAGTGCAAGGAAGAGTACTGAACATATCAAGTCAATCGATAATGAATCAAATTGTCATACATGAATTTAATATTCTACAAGGCGCAAAAGTGCACAAAAACTGTGTTTTTGGACCTTAAAATTTCAAAAACTTCCATACCCCCCAGACGACCCCCTGGCAGGGGCATAAAATTTGCGTCTAGCACACTTGAAATTTTCGCCTTAGGCCGGCCCTGATTGTGAAAGTGTTTCAGTAGGAGTTGAGGATTTTTCTTCAAAACTCTCCTCTTGGCAGCAGTATCTTGAATTTTCATTAATAAGGCAAACCAACCTAAATTTCAATCATACGAGTTAATTACATGGAAGAATGTAATTTTCTTTTGCAGAATGCAAAAAACACACCTTAATTATCTGAGTTGTGTGATTATTCTTTAGATTTCCATACCTTCAATAAATCAATCTTTTCCTTTTCTCCAAAATAATTTTCTCTCTCTCTACAAAATATTTGTGTGTCTTCGGAAACAGATGAAAGCTAACAATTACATTTGTTCATGCTTTTGAATTACAACTTTTCACGCAACATCACTCTCTAGACTTGTTGATTCTACGTTTATCAAAATTTGCACTTTTCATTTTCCAGCTTGTGTGCCGTAATTTGTGATAAATAAGAAACTTGTACATGCAGTTGCATATGTTAACGTTGGAAATAAAAATTTCGTCCATCTGGCCGCCAGAGTGCGCCAGCTGGAATGTTAGATCCCAATATAGCGAAAGAAACATCGTTTCAACCAGGTGTCCCACAACATCTATTATAGTCTTTTTTAATTATGAAAATAATGAAACCTACCTTAACTTGATCCAAATATCAATCAGAGTGAAGGCGAATGTTGTAAATAATCATTATTTCGTTTCATTATGTCTATTGATTTTATTATAATAAATAATGATTATTAGTAACTCGATGCAGATCCGAGGTTATTAAATGTATGTAGAAATGCATTACCAATCGCTTAACAATCCCGTTTCTTACTTCTCCACATTTCCAGTTACTCATAATGCCACAAAAGCGAAGGTCAGTTTGTTGAACAAGAAATTATTTTAGGAGACGTTACGTTATCGCTTTAAAACGAAACCGATGTAACTTTTCGCAATACAAATCGAAGTTGCACTTTGCCGAGGAAATTATACACTTGGAATCGACTTCGGATAGCAGCCAACGTTGATAAGTATTTCAATTAAGACCGACCTGGCACCTTCGCCATTATTTCTGTGTCCGCAATGCGTTCCTTTCTTTATCTCGAGCGGTAAAGGGACAATCGCACAGAAAACTTTCACATCCTCTCTGGTGCGACCGCCGAATGTGTCACTATGAATTTCTTCGGTGGGCGTGTTCCACGTATTCCTCCACGGTTAGTTCCTCGCTACTTGGAGTACCACTGAAATGTGAATGTATTAAAGTTGATAACTTGAATGAATATATGTTGTCGTTCAGTATTATTGTATCGAGAGCAGATAATTTTCGTAAAATGAGATTGAAATCTTTGTAAATAATGAAAAATTTACTTATAAAGCAATGCAATCGAATGGAAAACTCATGATACCTTGATATGAAACTCCTAAGATTGAAATATAGTACCTCCGAAAAAATTGAAAATAAATATTAGAAAATTTTAATTCAAAGAACATCTCCGAAAAATGAAAGAAGAAACTATATAAAATTGAAAAGAAATATGTGTAAATTTGAATTCAAAGAACATCTCTACATAATGGAGGCAAACAATAGGTATATATAATTGGGAAGAAAATTGAAAGAACATTTCTACTGAATGGGGGAAAAAAACAGATATGACAAAATTTTAATTCATAGAACATCTCCACAAAATGAAGGGAAAAAATAGGTATACTTAGAAATTTGGGAATAAATATAAGAAAAATGTAATTTACAGAACATATTCACTGAAGGAGGGAAACAATAGTTATCTGAAATCGGAAAGAAATATGACGAAATTTGAATTCTTAGAATATCTCAACAAAATTGAGGGAACAAATAGGTATATAAAATTGGGAATAAATATGAGAAAATTTGAATTCACAGAACATCTCCACATAATGAAGTGGAACAATAGTATATAAAATTGGAAAGAAATATGACAAATTTTGAATTCATAGAAAATTTCCATAGAATGGAGAGAACATTTACACAATATAGGGAAACAAATGTAAAATTGGAAAGAAATATGAGAAAATTTGTATTTTAACAACATCCCCACAAAACGGAGGAAAGCAAAATTGTTGTTAATGTTAATAATGCAGTACCTGTGGTAGAAAAATAAAACAAACATAAAATTTCTACCTTTCTCTCCATGGTGTGGTAGATGAAGAGCAATTGGTAGTTATACATAATTTTCCTAAAGAAAAACTACCTACAGATAACTATGGTGATAATTTTTTAAATTTATTAATTTTAGTACTGTTGTGAATTTTCGTTCAAAAAATAAATAAATAAATCCCATTCTATTTTCATTTGTTTTCAAAGTACAATTTCTTCTATAAAACCTGCACGTTAATGCGCCAGCAGTGGTTAGTCATATATTTAATTATTTATGTTATTGTTTTCATCAACTGCATCATGAAAATATTCCTTCATATATTAATTCATCTGAATACTAGTACAATATACTGCGTGAAAAATTTGAAACTGTATAAACGATTTCAACTGTAAAATTGAGCAGTTCATGTAATAGGTTCTAACAACATTCAATCTGAATACATCATTGTTAGAATATAGATATAAGAAGTCTGAATATTCATCCAGTTTTACAATGTTTGCCTTATAACTAAATCAAATAATTCCGAAGTTCAATCAAACTTAAAGCACTTGAAACGAAACGCATTTTTAACTGACATTGCAAAGCTTTTCAGACATATTTTCAAACTAATATAGCTATAATGACACTTTTACCATGGACTCGTAAATGATAAACGGATATTTGCATCTTTGTATTATCATACTATTGTTGTGTATCACATCAACAACATAGTTGCTACAATTTTCGAGAATACTAACTCAAAGAACTTTGCGAATTAAGGTTCTTCTAGTTTTGATATTTGATGAAGTTGAAATATATAATAGTGGAATGTTAACTATTCTGTTATTTTGTTTGTTTTTTTCTCTCAACGCGAACTGATTAAAATATGCATAACTTACCTTAACTTTGTTGAACTTCCAGCGTCAGAGAGAATATTTTCAAAGGTCACTAATCTGTTCAGAGTGACTCCTAGAAGCTGGCAATCTTAATGATATATACACCGTTGGATAGACCTTGCCAGGACCTTTCTTATGATGAAGTTGGTGGTCTGGGACAGGAGATCCTGCCAAATAGTGAATTTTTCAGTGTCGCTCTATTTTTTCCCAGTCTTGGACCAAGCTAGTTAGTCGAGTACTTGGGAGGTCTCGGGTTCAAACCCAGGGGCCAACCCCATGATTTTTTTTCAGAGGTTTCCTCATGGTAATGTAAGTCACTGCTTGCAAACTTATAAGGCGAATACTGGGCCAGCATTAATCCTCTGAACCCTACCCACAGTTCCTATGTTCCATAAATATCCCGTCTCACCTATCCTTAAGGCACTTGTACATACAAGTGTATCCTCTGATCTGGCTGAAGGAGTTAATCCCAAACTCAAGCTGCCCGCCTCCCTGACACATACTTCAGGGAGGAATGAAACACGTGTGTTTCCTTTCCTTTTTTTCCCAGTCTTGGACGCAATGCACCAGGATAAAGACATGGAGTTTTTGGCATCGTTAGATTTGGCATGCCTCTAGGTCTAGATTGGTGTGCTTAGATCGGCCTTAGGGCCAGGCTTGCAATAAATCACGATTGTTTTAAGAAAATCAGATTTTTTCGATTTTTATCAATTTATACTTGTTTTTTCCTTGAATATGGCAATAATGAATTTTACAATCACTTATTTTCATAATTTTGTTTCTATTCGCCCAAAAATATTTATTGTCTAGATTTACAGTTAGAATATCTCCTCGGCGACTAACAAAATAACTCGTCTTGACATGAAAACTTTCGGCAGCGTTCCGAGCAAGAAAAGTCGTTCGATTTTATAATGTGCGGTTGACGCGAGACAGATCGGACGGACGGATGGACTGACGGACTGACGGACGGACGGACGGACGGACTGACGGACTGACGGACTGACGGGTGGACGGGTGGACGGACAGACTGACGAACGGGCAGACGGACGGACAGATGGACGGACGGACAGACAGCGAAGTCTTAGTAATAGGGTTCCGTTTTTACCCTTTGGGTACGGAACCCTAAAAAAGAACCTATTTGGCAATGTTTATATCAGACGAAAAAACGGGACGTAGAGTGTCCTGTAAAAAATGAATAGTTTTTACCATGGACTGATGACGATAAGTTATGTTTTTACATTCACATAATGCATGTAAACACTTAGTTTTGAATAAACTAACTTCCTTTTTTTGAATTTCCTTCTTCGGTGACTTGTTTTTACAGCAATTTATAATTCCATTTAAATCACAATTAAAATCGAAAAAATCAGTTGATTTAAATCATGATTTAAATAATTTGATTTAAATTGTCGCAACCTTGCTAAGGGTCCAAAAACCTACTGGGTAATTTTCAGGAAAATGCTGTGCAGTTTGTCAGGACACAACTCAAAGACTTGGAACTTGGCCATATAGGTTCCTACAATCTCGCTTTAAGTTATGCCCACCGAAAGTGTCGCCATCAACGGAAATTTTTCTTAGATTAATTAAAGGTTTCCTGATCAGAGATTCATTGATTATTACAGATTAAGTTGTATCACTTATTCGGTTTTATAGCCGGTTGAATTTTGGAAATTTTAAGTTGCATTTTTCTATCTTATTTTTCGTTGTAATACTAATGAAATATCAATGTTGTTTTCTTTAACATCCACGGTATTTATGATCTGAAGCGGTATAGCAGATTGTCAAACAATTAGAAATCGAATGATTTTAAGCTCTTTCGAATTCAATAATTCTTTGTTTACAGCTTACAGTATTTTTATCTGCAGACGCAATGGTCTAAACTATTGAACATACCTACTGTCGATAGTCGAGTCAACAATGCTGACCTCGTGATCGATGCGTGTCTTACGAATTAGTGTTCTGTAATTGGTGCTCACTAAGGTAGCGAAGTTTAGATCAACAATTACAGAACACGAATTCATATGACTCTCATGGATCACTTGGTCAGTGTTGTTAACTTGGTTGGATTCTACAAGTTTACACGAGTTTAGGGCACATAAGGTACCGGATTCGAATCCAGAGCAATATATGGATGTATTAAATGTCCATGAGATTTAGTGGTCATAAATTCGATCGAATTTAACTGCTGAGTTACTTGAACGTTTAGTAATATTAAAAATGATCAATATACTGTTAAATCTTGAACCTAAAATGAAGTAGAATGATAAATTACTAATATATTTGAAAAGTATATATGTATTGACTTATGACATTCACCTATTATAAAATATTCGTTTAATAATGAGTCCTCCAAAAATTATACTAAAGGGTTTTTACACGATCATTTCAGTTCTCACTTCAGTTTTCATTTCCGTCTCCGTTTCAGTTGAACTTTCAGTTTATCCGTTTTTTAAAATTTATTTTATTTTTCACTTGTATATTATTTGTGGATTTTACCTTAGATACGGTTGCTATAAATACACTCATTATGCCCTAGGGCATTATGAGCGGGCATTATGGATCATAAAGCCCACTCATTGTACGAGGACAACTGAAGCAACCTCCATTGATTAAATACTTCATAATCCTTGTCGTATACGACTCTGGATTTCTCCGGTTTTAAACTATTCGCAGCTTTGACTGCATTTTCTATGATATTCTTGGGTAAATTCATTTTCATTTCCATTATTTCTATAGGACTACAAAAAGAAAGCAGCAATGACATTCACTAAATATGATGACAAAAATATTCACAAACGTCAAAATATCAACAAATGACATGCCTACTATGAGAAGGAACATGGAAAGTATAGGAGCAATGAAACGATTTTAAAATCGATTTTTCATTATAATAAAATAATTTTTTCGTGAAAAATAAAATCTTGTATGCACCACGTGCGTTACTAGATCCTAAAGACCATCGGGCGTTAGGATTTATATAACGCACTTGGTACATAAATAACTATTTAAACGACCCGTTCAGTTGTCCATTTTCACTTTATTTGATATTTATTGCCGGCATTTAATATTTATGGCCGGTATTTAGGAAAAATTTTTGATTATAGCGAATTGAAAGGAAAAAAATTTTCTGGTCATTTCATCAGTTCTCTCCCACCGTTTCAGTTTTCCTATCAGTTTTTACCTTTCACGCACAGGACTAACTGACATGACAGTTCGACTGAAACGGAGACGGAAATGAAGACTGATATGATCGTGTAAAAACCGACGTGAGGACTTCCGTTGGTATTCTATTTTATTAAAATCACCAAACAAATATTTTAGATGATGTATTTCTGTATACCAATTATTCAATGCTTTTTTTTAGACGACAGTTATGTAACAAGACAACTTACATAGAAATTACATAATTTTCTTCAAGTTTATAATCAATAACATGAAAATGCCGTCTATGGAATTTTCTGAAATGTATAAGATAATTTCTGTGTAAACTCATATAGAATAAGAAAAGTATATATTTAACACCGAAGCATATGATAACGGCGATTCTGTTCAGTTATTATGTAAATATAGTTATTGTTACAGCACGATCCGTTCGATTGAATTATTAGAATTTTTTTTCAATAGTTGAGATGTGTCTAATCTTCCGCAATTTTTAATTGTCTATCGACAAGGTGGACCATCGAATACAACTGAACAGATAATTATTTGGGCTGCCAGGAATTGACCATATATTCATAGTTTGAACAAAATATCAGCGTGAAGAAGGAAATTAGTATAGGTACTTTTTAATATCAAGACGAATTTTCCTTTCGAATGGATGAGTAAAGAAAACATGCATAAAACTTGTTTGATATCCGTAATTTTGGGAACTTGATTGATCATTCAACAAGAATTTTTAGTCGTTTTTTTCCCGGAAATAATAGATTATTGCCAGTGGCGGATTTAGATATTTTCCGCCAGCCTACTGGCGGAAACGCCCCTACCGACCTCTACAATTGGATACTCTAGTTCACAATAATATTAATTACTATTTTTGTCAATGAGATTGTAACTAGATGATTTGTGCACTATCGTTCTAATTACACCACCTGTTTCCTGTAAAAATTAGTATGATTGTGAACTATGTTGTGTCAGGTCCTAGATTATTTTTACAACCCAACGATTTAGGTAAGATTATACAAGAAATATTATTTGGGCATATTTCTGGGATAATGAAAGTTCAGATATAGGCCAAGCTACAGAGATTTAGAGTGAGCATTTTGTGCAAAAAGTGTTAAAAGAAAACCAGCTCCGCCATTGTGTGTAAAATAGTTCCACATGATATAGTGATATATTTTTCACTCGACTTTATTATTTATATCTTTGTTTTTAACAATTTCATGCAAAAAATCGCAGTTTAGTTTTTTGCTTATAAAATTGAGACTATCAGAGTAATCTTGATAGTGTCAATAGACTTATTGTAGAAAATGAAAAGACGAAAAAAATGAGACGTGGACGACTCGATCAGACCCTCAGTCTAAGGGAAAATTGGAAAAAACCGGCCAAAATGCAGTTTTTTCAAAAGTTCATAACTCGGTTGTTTTTTGAGTTGTAGCGTACATCCTCCGGTTAGTATTATTTATCAATATAAACTTTATTTGTGCGAAGAGCAGGAACTGTCCGATGCATAGTTTTTGATCTGTGGCCATTTGAATATTTTACTATGCAATTTTCCAGCAGACCTGAATGCGACAGGTATAGTCCGATTTCAATTTACAAGAAAGATTTTGAAAGTAGAATTCTCATAGTTCAAAACGTTCATCCTGGTTTTTCTTGAAAACGCTGAGAAATATGTTAAAAATAAAGCTGAACATGACGAAAAAGGGCCGAGCGCGTGAGAATAGTTGAAGAGTGGGGGTAGAGCAGCAGGCAAGGATAAGCACATCATTAGAAAGCGTCGGCATTTTGAACATGACGGTTATTTCTCGGCCGTTTTTCGTCATGTTCAGCTTTATTTTTAAAATATTTTCCAGCGTTTTCATGAAAAACCAAGATGAACGTTTTGAACTATGAGAATTCTACTTTCAAAATCTTTTTTGTAAATTGAAATCGGACTATACCTGTCGCATTCAGGTCTGCTGGAAAATTGCATAGTAAAATATTCAAATGGTCACAGATCAAAAACTATGCATCGGACAGTTCCTGCTCTTCGCACAGAGGAAGTTTATATTGATAAATAATACTAACCGGAGGATCTACGCTACAACTCAAAAAATAACCGAGTTATGAACTTTTAAAAACACTGCATTTTGGCCGGTTTTTTCCAATTTTCCCTTAGACTAAGGGTCTGATCGAGTCGTCCGACCTCTCATTTTTTTCGTCTTTTCATTTTCTACAATAAGTCTATCACGATTACTCATGATTTTTTGCATGAAATTGTTAATAACAAAGACATAAATAATAAAGTCGAGTGAAAAACATATAACTATATCATGTGGAACTATTTTACACACAATGGCGGAGCTGGTTTTCTTCTAACACTTTTTACATGAAAAAATCTCTGTAGCTTGGCCTAATATGATGTACCTACTAGTACTACTGATAAAATGGGGTAAGGTATAAGTTAATACTACTCACACAATAATTTACATTCGATAAACATAATTAAATAATTTTAATTGTGTTCACTTACAGTTTAAAAACAATATATTCAATTATCTGGTAACAATCCGGTTGATGAAGCCGATGAAAGATAATAATTCAAAATACTAAGTATAAATAATAAAAGATAATAATTCAAATAACTAAGTTATGAAAGTTTTACAATACCTTTTTGCGCGATTTTTTTATTCACAAAATCATCAATTAGATCGTCGTATGAAATCTTGTTTATTAGTTCTGACTCTAAGTACGAAAGGGCTAAAGTGTTAAGCTTTTCTTGGCTAAATCTTAGATAATTTTTTACCCGTTTTAAGCAAGAAAAGTTTCTCTCGCTCGAAAAAAGGCTCAAAAAAAGTATTAAAATTCACATTTTTCAGCTCAAAAATTAACAACCGAGTAGATTTGCAAGCGCTTCTAGCTCGAAAAATAGCGTGAAATTATAGGTCGACCATTTTTGAAAATTTTAGAAAATTTTTTTGGCACCCATATCTCGAATCGAATGGATCAACTGATTTTCATGGTCTTTGGTCCAATCGACACAGTTTGATAAGGAAGAGAACTTAGAGTATATTTCGAAATTGATCGGTTTGGTAGTCTAAGAGGTTTTGCGTTTTCTCAAAATCGACTGGGCCATATCGGTTGCAATTCTCAGGAAATCGAAACTTTTTCGAATTCCACTGCATTGCGATCGGTGGACCTCTTCAAAAGTTATAAGAGGTTTACATTCACACACATACAAATAGATTTGATCATAAAAATAGTCATAATGCCTTATTATATAATTTCATATAAATTTTGGCCCCAAATTTGCCGCCCCTAATAATCTGCCGCCCTAGGCTCCAGCCTACTGGTCAATCCGCCACTGATTATTGCACTGTATAGAAAGTCAGGTACATAAGTGGTTTTTAAATCCGTTTCAGATTTCCGGACCACGATTTTTGACTTTTTTGTCTGATCCTTGTACATTTTGGCATCTCCAGAGGTTTCTATCAGACCAAATAAGCTGAAATTGTGTCTGCGTCTGTTTTTGGCGCAGATCAAAACTATAAAAATTTGGTTTAATTCAGTGAAGGGTATTTGCAACATAAAACTCCTTGAAATTGAGTTACAGAGTTGAATATTGGAACTTAGATTGAGGTAATGTATGGGAAGTTTCTCTTGGCAGTATGAACTTTTTTCTCTAATAGGGCCATTGTTATATCCGAATTTTATGTTTTCTCCTGGAATTTGATTTTTTTCTCGATTCCAAAGCTTCTCTAGACTGAGTTAGAAGATTGAAATTTTTTAAGTGAATCGAGTTGATATTGGAAAAGTGGCTCTTTGTGGTTTTAACTATTTTTCCTCACCTTAAGAATTTATATAAAAATAAACAAAAATTGAGGTACAATACAACCTTAGTGCAGAAGCACCGTTGCTCACGCTTTTTTTTTTCTGGTAGCATACTTTATAGAAAACCCAATACTCAACCTTATTTAAAATAAAAGAGGAATTGAGACTCACATATACCTATTTATAAAGTTGAAGTAAGTAGTTCGAATAAAGTGTCTGCTTGAGTTCATAGATGAGATCACAAGAATTTTAACATGTATGAGTCTGTTGTTTTCTCATTATCTGAAATCATTTTATATATTTCTGTGTTCTAAAAATCACGTGGATCTAGCACAGTAGTTCTTCTTATTCTTCTATTGTAGTTATAAATAAAGGAAACACAGAATTTTCTCTTTGGAGCATCGAAATTTTGTTTGACCATAGAAGCGGAAGTCATTGAGGGAAGAACTTGAACCATGTAACATCAAACTGATACTTATTATTGGAAACATTCAAAATATGGTTCAGTACCAATATAACAAAGCATATCTCAGTGAAAAATTAACTGTTATAACAATGCAGTTTTTTTAGTGAATAAAAAGGGAAAGGGGATTCGATAGTGCTTTCTTTAACTCACTACCTTTAGTTCAGAGAACTTCAAGCGATGATTTTATACAAATTCGTCATCATTGTGCCAACGGTTCCAATCTGGCTGTCGACGAGGATAATCAGTTAACTGGTTACACTCCGTTTGGTATCGTTTCCAGGGGATGTCAGGGACATATACCTCTACATAACTATTCTGCATACACTGAATGGATTATAAGTAATATAAAATTATTCAAAGTTTATTTAGACTTTTTAGAATTTTCCAAAACTCCAGCTCTCAAAATTTATCGAAGAATCTATTCGTAAGGAATAGAATTCAAATCAAATATTATAAGGATATTTGGAAAATATGTAAAAACTGTATTGGTAATGTTTTCTTTAAAGTAAATTTGAAAAAAATCTGATTCAAAAGAATACACAGAAAAATTTTAAACAAAAAAGGCGGGACGTGTCTAGGGACACACGATTGGAACAAATTTCCTTTCTTTATATATTATCTATGAATAATGAAATTAAATAAGATAACGTTTGCGAGTAATTAAATGAAAAAAAAAACATTAAAATTATTTGTATTAGGATGTATATATAATTTTGTTTTTCCGAGAGCAAATGAAAACTATTTAAAACAATGATCTGTTTGGACCATGTTCAATGTAACATATTTTGTGAAAACTATATTGAAATAAAAATATATAAAGGGAACAATGGGTAACAATGCAACCCCAACTATTATGATAATTAGGTACGAAAATTTTTTTTTTACTATTTAGATTAAATAATTATCTATATATATATATATATATATATATATATATATATATAAATATAAAGATATATATATATATATATATATATATATATATATATATATATATATATATATATATATATATATATATATATATATATATATATATTAGCAATAATAGGGCAATGGAATTAGAAAACCAATATACACCAATAGTGCCTACGCGCACGGGACTGGAGTGTAACCGTCTTGTTTAAAACGATGGCTAAATATTGCCACCAAATAAAAAGAGGTTAAATATTAACCCTTGCTTCATGCTTCGTCTAGTCAAAAGGAATTGATCAAAACCAAAATAGACGTGAGGTTTTGGCTTATCCTTATCTTTAATAAAACGTTATCACCGACTCGAGTCAAGGAACGAGCTGATAAACCGTGTTTGGATAAAATATCCTTATTGTTCCGTCTGCTATAACCTGTGGACTGTTAGCCACAGCAAGGAAATAAGGTGTGAATAAGAAGCGAATAAAATTTCTGGAAAGCCGCGTAATTGAGTTCTTTTGGACGCTTCTATTTCAAAATTTTATAATTTCTAGATTACTCTAGTTTGAGAGTTAATGAATTAAATATAATACCTATATCAGAATTAACATGTTGGTTAATTAGATGCCATAAAAAATATAGTAGGAATGATAGTTCTATGTGAATAAAATATTTATGACAACAGCAATTGGCAATTTTGTCCGTAGAAAAATATCTTTTTTCAATATCTCGATGAATCTGAATTATCAGATGATTTTGTGGAAGAAAAATAAAATTTAATATGAAAGTTATATGTGTACAAAGTATTTATTTATCGCTACAGAAATTTGCCGAATTAGTTTTTCGTCGAAAAAATGGTTCACATTTTTACTTTCAAATTTCAGTACTTCTTAATTCTGAATTTTCAACATACAATTTATCTGCAGATTTTGTAAAATAAAAGTTCATTTGTACTGCCATATTCTTTTACACTCTCTTAGATTTTAAGAAAATCAAATCTATGAAAAATTGATGTAGATTTATTCATCTTGTTGTACCTTCTTCAAGATATTTTTCTGTAGTGCTGTATAGTCTATATATATATATATATATATATATATATATATATATATATATATATATATATATATATATATATATATATATATATATATATATATATATATATGTATATATATATATATATAATCAAACGTGAAGTTAGTGACTGTCTTCCAATTTTGTAGATTGTTTTGACAGGGTTGCATCCTCTATTGTTGATTTTATAATATCAATATTTCCAGACAAAAAGTTAGATGAATTTTAACCTGCATATACTCATATATATATATATATATATATATATATATATATATATATATAAATATATATATATATATATAAATATATATATATATATATATATATATATATATATATATATATATATATATATATATATATATATATATATATATATATATATATATATATATATATATATATATATATATAAATAATATAAATTTAAAAAGTTGAGGGTATTTTCCGGTTCAACCGGAAGTATATTATTACCTGCAAAATTTCATAAATATTGTCATTTTCGTTCAAAAGATATTTACTTGGTTCCATACTTTATCCCAACCCTGTATATATATATATATATATATATATATATATATATATATATATATATATATATATATGTATATATATATATATATATATATATATATATATATATATATATATAATATAATATATATATATATGGCGGCTCGTGAGGTGTTGGTTTAAGGAGGCTACAAGAGGTGTTAAAAAATACACCATAGGCGAAAATTTTTAGGATTTCAAGGTCAACCGCCTTATAATTTAAAGAAAATCAAAGTTAAACAAGCACCCTAAAATATTGAATAGGTACCTATTCGAGGAATTAATCAATTGATGCCGAGCAAGAACCAACGGAGAGGAGAGACTTTTTTCTTGCCAGAAATAAAGGCCCCTCCCAAACAAAACTTAATAAAATAACAACAAAATAAAATAAAAAAATATACCTTTAGACCTGAACAAAAAAATTTAAATAAATTCTTTGGTATAGACATCTATTTTTTTATAGATATAATAAAAACATTGTCTTTTTGATAATAAAATTAATCTATTTCATGAATTTTATACTTTTATGAACTCGGAGGTTAGGTTAGTAAGATTAGAAAAAGTCAGGTCAGCTGCAAGTTTTTGAAAAAAAAAGATGACCAAAATAAGCTATAATCCGAAATTTCAAGAAAATCGGGGCAGTCTGTTGTATTATCGATAATTACCATAATTCCTGCATAGATGCCAGTGCCAAACAGAGACATTTATCCTAGTAAAAAGAAAACACTACCAACAAAATGATTTATTTTTTACCTGTGATCCGGTAAGCTAAGGATGTCTCTCATAATTTCTGATATTAAAACCGCGATTCTGCTACGCTGCACCAAATTGTTTAATTCCGAGGTAGGTCGCAATGTTTTTATTAAAACTTTATCGTTTTAACTTAGTGCACTAAAGTTATGGGATAACAAATATTCCACTAAGTCACCATTGAAATTTTTAAAATTAACTTCAATAACCCAACTCATTTTAAAAACAATACGCCAATTTAAAACCAAAACAAACTATTTTCGTCCACGACAAGTCACAACGGTCCATGTCCAACGAATTCACTCGATTTCAACCGAAAGCCTATAGTTGTGATTGGTCGACATTGTGTGAGACTCAGGTGCAATCGGTGTTGCCATTTACATGTGTGTTCCTTTTCTATTGCAATTAAGTATTCATTCGCAGTATTCGCAACTTTGTTTGCTTTTCTGTGGCAGGCATAATGAACGTTGAAAATATACTTTTTTAAGCCTCTGCAGCGTTGCCACAAATCTTGAAATGAATGAAATGCAGTAAATACCTTCTATCGTAATTAATAAATTATATTATATAATGTAGGTTGAAGGGAACGTAGGTGCATAAAATAATATGATTTTGATTAATATGAATATGCTGAATGCTGACTATTCAATATAATATATTAGTGATACACGGAATATTTTTGAGGAGGAGGCTTAGCCTCCTTAGCCGCCCCTGATTATATATATATATATATATATATATATATATATATATATATATAT
Organism: Cynegetis impunctata; assembly: GCA_030704885.1. Classification (NCBI taxonomy): domain Eukaryota; kingdom Metazoa; phylum Arthropoda; class Insecta; order Coleoptera; family Coccinellidae; genus Cynegetis; species Cynegetis impunctata. The sequence continues at coordinate 227,411 of JARQZK010002199.1, read as the reverse complement.
ATATATATATATATATATATATATATATATATATATAGGGTTGCCACCATCACCTAAATTGCCGATGCCGGACAAAAATTTTAAAAACTCCGGATATTTCTGTGAAATTTTGTTTTTCACCGGAAACCCCATAAAAAATTTTTTTTTGAATCAAATAAAACATCGTTTATATTTCAATTTTTTCATTTATTTGAATTTTAAACTGCTTGTTTGCCATATAAACAGAACAACAAAAAAATGTGAAATTTTATATATATACACCGTTAACAGTTTTTTTTTTGTTATCATCAAATAAAAAACAACTCATGACGATAAATTTTGGTAGATCAAAAATCAAATAGACTAGATTCTACATTGTAATAGTAAATTATAGGATAGGTCATCTAGTTCGGTTAGATAGGTCAGGTACCCAAAAGTCTAAATTATTTATTAACTATAAATCAAAAGTAAGTAACAGGTTTTAATTTTAACGAGATCAAGTTATTTTTACTTATTCAACTTAACTTGGAATTTTTCAGACTTGCCAAGAAGAAAGCGTATGTGTATTTAGCAAGTTTTGTCTCCTTCCTTCATTACTGCGACCCTAGCGAAAAAACTCACTCTACATTCGCTTTGTGAGCTGGTATACAAAAATATTACTATGCAATTTTGAGCAGTTTAGAATATAGATGTTTCGAAAAAATTCGGCCACAATTGGTTTGCATTTAATAGCTCATCTCCGTCACTGACACTCAAGCTTCACACACCCGGACACAAAATTTGTCCGGGTTTTACCCGGACATATTTTGAAAGCCCCGTCCGGACGACCCTCGGACGCCCCATAAACTAGGACAAATCCGGGGAAACCCGGATATGGATGGCAACCCTATATATATATATATATATATATATATATATATATATATATATATATATATATATATATATATATATATATATATATATATATATATATATATATATATATATGTATATATATATATATATATATATATATATATCTACTTCAAGTTGTTGGTCTTTCTCGATGATCTACTGAAAGGCAAATGATTAAATTGTCTCGTTATGAACAATGAATTGATAATTTAAAATTTGAAGTTGAAAAGTTGACTTTTACTTCACTTTTTATCAAAATTTTGATTGTGCCAGTTATGTAATTATGTTTGTTAATGTAATACAAAACCTGAGGAATCTTGCATGTGTGATACAGATACACTGCTTCAATATGTCATCAGTGAAGTAGGTTAGAAAAAAGAATGATAGATTATCGCGATGAATAAACAATGGATCATCTCTATCGTATACAAATAGATCTGTTGTAGCTTTGGCACCCGTCCGTTAGGGGGAGTGAACATGAAATGCCAGAAAAAGTAATTCTGTACCAAACAAAAAGGGTGGAAAAAGAAGATTCCGAGAGGCCCCACGCCAATCAAACACGAAGCTAATCGCAATCGCCGGCACAGGTCCAAACGGGGAAGAATTGAAATCTCCGAATGGTTACGGCTGGAAAAGGAAGTACATAAATTATGTTCTCAGTGTGTTACGTAATCCGTATAATTAGAGCCCGTCAACAGGTAGTTCAAAAAGGATACACACGATGCCGGACCTGAATTCGATATAGTTTATCGAACGTGCCCAATCCCAAAAAATTAAATTATGCCAAGATAACGGCCAACGTGCCGAATTTTCGAATTACTGATAGATGATATTATTTCGATCCCTCTCATTATCTAAATTTCGTTCGAATTTAAAATCGAACTGTAATCTATCACGTGAGTTATGCAACCAATATTGTGTTCAACGTCCGAGGCGATAATCGAACATAACATGAGCATCGATACAGATTCATCAGAGTTCGGCAAACAACGCACCTAATCTATGAAAGTATGTATAAAAGTTCTGCTGTGTTAGATCCAAACACAGAGTGCGAGGCAATGCCTAAGTTATTATCAATTACTGTGACTCAGCCGTTGTGGGCCCGTTCACAATTCACACCCATGCATAAAACATAGTCTTTCTCTCTCTATTCCGGCATTCGGATCGATTTGCGAACGGGCCTCATGTTGGTGAGGTTGGGTCGGTCGGCCTCCCTACTCTAATAAGTTTCGAGTGCGTTCATCTCTTTCCGATACCTGTGTTATATATCGCCGCGTCTCTTTCTACTGACGTCATCGTTTCAGTGCGAGTAGCTAGGCTACAGTGTACTGCTTTCACGGAAAGCTACGGCACAGACCCTCCAGTCTATTTCTCTCTACAGTCGACCAGTGCGGGATTGCACGCAACATGGCGGGAAACAAAGCGAATCGAGTACAACGTTCGCATGGTCCACATCTCTAGTTACATATAACCATGGAATGGATAATTTCGAAACTTCTACACAGTATTTCAAGCCTAATAATGGAAATAAAATAATCAAAATTTGGGCTCATATGAAATTTATCCAAGATGTTTAGAATTAATAAAGAATTATGAGAAATTACCACTTTCATAGTAATTCATTGAATGCGTTGGGAATATTTGAATTTTTTTGGTTTTTGTTAGATGAAATTAGTGGTTGCAAGAGTCATTATCAACACGAACAACCTACCTATCTGCTTACACTTGCGCATAAAAATAAAGAACGCTTGGATCAGAATAGTTTTGGTTGGTTTGACAGTTCGCGGGTCATAACCAGTTAATTTCTGTGATCAAATGTTTCATTTATCTTGCTATTTACTTTCCCCATTGTTCGCTTCATATAATAACTTGGCGTAATCTTCAATGAATTTATTTCAGTGAACATATTTTTATGTTTGTCTGTCCGAGTTGCTGGTCAATAATTCACTACAATTATTTGTTTCCTGAAGTTTAATATACCGTGATTTTGAACACTATTCCGAATTTTTTATGGTTCATGTATTTATAACCATCTATGAATTTTACATAGAAGAAACTATCTGTGGAATTACTTAACTTTTCTGATACCTATCAAATCCAACGTCATCATTTTGAATTATTTGAGTCTCTTTTCAAGCAGTAGTAATGCACTATAATCATTACTTATATTATATGAATTGGGTGTGTGTCCTATTCGAATTGATTTCATACTATTAATATTTATAGAACATTTATTATAGCTTTGAATGATTTTTAAAGTTTATGCTGGAAACGAACCCACAATAAATCGGCAGTCTTATGCAACGAAGCGAATACACATAAACATCTTAGAAGCTATCTCGAAACCCGTTTTTGGCTTTTAATCTATTATAGCCAAATTATACTTCGAGCTAGACATTTTTTTACCCGATCATTCGTTATTTGGTTTGTCTAATTAATGTGAAAAATGATAATAAACAATGGTGGTTCAGGAATTGTTTTTGTTGGGTAGTCTTTGAAGCCTAAGAGAAACGTTTATACTACTATACTACTTTGTTTCACTTTTGGAATGCCGTGGATTATTTCTATCTATAATTCAAAAAGTTATTTTAGATATAAAAAATACTGAAATACAGCTGCAAGCGAAACAACATAGTACCTACGTATGTATATAATTTTTCCTCAATGAGTCGTAGATTTGAGTTTATATCAGGTACACAAAATAAATTAAGGTTATTAAGGAATTGATTTAGCGGCAAAAAGATGCAAACGAATGTTCTAATAATTTCAATTGACTTCTCGCGCTTAGTGGAACATTGTTCAAAACTATAAATCAAGTAAAACATTTGGCTTGATTCCACTAAAATTACCCTATTAAATCGACAAATATGTGTCAGGCTATCAACCCTTTCTTTTTTAAAAAAAGAATAAAGGCCACGTGTTTAAATCCTCTCTGAAGTATGGGTCATGGAGGCAGGTAGCTTGAATTATGGGGAGGAATTTATTCAGTCAGATCAGAGGATACACTTGTATGTACCATTGTATTAAGAATGGGTGACACAGAATATTTATGGAAGATAGGAAGTGTGGATAAGGTTAAGTGGATAATACTGGCTCAGCATTAGCCTTGAAAGTATGCAAGTAGGTAGTGACTTACTAAACCTCCGAAAAAACCCATGGAAGACCAGTCAAACCCGGGACCTCCCAAATACTAGCCAGTGTACCTAAGTGCTTGACAAACTAGCTTGGTGTTTTTCTATTTTCGAAATGCAACAATATATCTATATATATTAGGTACATCTGTAATGTGTGGGGATATCCTAAGGTCGATTTAGTCCTGTAGCTGTCCCAAGTAATCTCTAAAGCTTCTATGTAGGATGGACCTTTTAGGAGCTTCAGAGATTTCGTCAGCCAGCTCCATCACTAATGACCAAATAGATCTCATTAAAGCAGTTAGTAATAGATTAGTAGTAGATAGATTATTGCATTTTCAAACCAGAATATTTGATGATGGGTGAAGAGCGCGGAACATATATGTTGAGTAGAGATAGGATAGCAATTTTAGTGGAATCAATCCGAATTGTTTTATAAAAAATGTTTTACCAACGGGTGTTTTGTTCATTTCAGGAATGCCGTGGAGACTCTGGAGATCCATCAAGAATCTCATTACCATAGCCAACACTTAAAAATTACCTAAATTCTAATTTAGCTGCAGAAGTATACAAATATATACGTAATCAATTGAGGAGTTGGAATAAATAAGTACTGATGACTAATTGAGTAACCGGCAATAATTGATCCCGGGCTTTAGATCTATAGATGTTGACGAAAACTGAAAAGCAATGTAAAAATATTTCCAGAATACTTATTACAAGACTAGTGAACCTTGTGAAGTTTATTTTATATTATTTGTGCTGTGTTTTATTTGCTCAGCAAAAGACGAAACTATTTTGACAAAGGGTATTTTGATTCTTTTTAGTCGTATTTTCACATAAAATTTATTGCAGTGTATTGAAGGAAAGCAGTAGTGGTTCGCATCACACCAAATGAGCTGAAATTTGGTATCTGAAGTGATTTCCGCGACAGAACGGAACTATCAGAATTTGGTTAAATTTTTCCAACTGCCGCCATTTTTTTGTAGGTATTTCTTGTTTTTTCGTGGTTTTTGAAAATTTTCAAAACTCTACAGCTTCTACAGATTTAGTTAGAGGTAACTTAGATTGAGTTAATGCCGAGGAAGTGCCTTTTGGTAGTTTCAACCATTTTCCTCAATCGCGATGCACCTGGCGGGGAATATTCCATTCAAATCGCATCCCGACCTGGTTAGCTATCAGTACCTACACGATGCACTTCGCGATTTTTTTTTTACAGAAGATGGTTGAAATTTGGTACGTGGATTGAGTTGATGTTGAAGTACGCTCTTTCGTTGGTTTCAACTTTTTTCCTTAACCACGATGCACTTTTTTTGAAAAAAATTAATTATTTCCGACTTTTCAATTCGGGTTGCTATTTAAGCGTGATTTTTAATATATAATTGAATTAGTAATGAAGCTCTGCTATGTTCACGAGTTTTTTCAATGGTCTGAGGAGCCTTCAACTTCCTCATTTTATAAAAAAAAACTAGAAAATTTGATTTGGCAGCAGTACTACAAAAAAAAATCATATTCAAATCAAGGAATACTTATTAAATAAATGTGGGAAGCTGAATACACTTGTGTAGAATAAATGAAGAGCGAATTTTGTATAAAAGTATATCTTTCTTTAAAAGTGCAAAGCGCTTTCGACTTTCATCATTTTCAGTGCTCCCTAAAAGTAAATACTCTGATTTTATGAGAAATTCTTGAATTTGAAAAGATTTTGAAAATTAGATAATGAAATTAAAAAAAAATTTTTTTCCAAATTTCATAACCTAATTTTTAAAATCTTTTCAAATTCAATAATTACTCATACAATCACAGTATTTACTTTTAGGGAGCACTGAAGATGACGAAAGTCGAAAGTGCTTCGCATTTTTAAAGAATTATAAAATCTTTTACAAAATTCCCCCTTCATTTACTCATTAAATAATTTGCCTTAGTTCATTTGGAGCTTTAAGTTTGTAGATTTTAACAATAATTGAAAAGCAAAATAACTTTATTTTCAGAAAATTAAAATAAGACTAAAATAAGGCTGCAACTATTTCAAAGGGATAGTAACTTGAATCACAGCTTATTGGATGTCTTTATACTCGGTATTCAATGCCGAAAACGATGAAACACACCCGGCTGTCATCGGGAGTTTCTTCGAAAAAAATATCAAAATCACTAATCTCTTCCTGGTGGCTCCTAGGAGTTGACAAACTTAATGATATGTACGCCGATAGGCCTTGGCAAATTGGTACAACTAGATGGCAATACCTTTCTAATAATATGTCACACTAGGTGGTCCGAACCTTTTCTGGGACAGGAGACCCATTTAAAGGGTTAGAGGCAGATTTTCCTAGCCAGCGTCGAAATACGTTCAGCGCAACACGCCGGCACTACCTCATAGGAATTTAGTGCTTTTGTTCTCCTAAAGAGCGCAATACGTTCCACGCCAGCGTTGTACGTTGAGCGTGATAGGACCAACTACATTCAGAGGAGCCTTTTGCGTTGTACGCGTCTCATCTACATATACTTTATGATAGTGTACTGATAACTGATGGTGTTTGTTTGTTTTTTATATTTTTTATACCTCAGCACTAAGCCTGGTTCACTATGCAGCTGTCTGGCTGAATAGCGCCCATGTGAGTAAGGTTGATGTGCAGCTGAATAACACCATGCGAATTATCTCCGGAACGATCAGGTCTACACCTTCATATTGGCTGTCCGTCTTAAGCAACATAGCACCCCCACAACTGCGGAGGAAAGAGTCCCTACAAAGAGAGTACAACAAAATACTTGCAAATCCGGAACTGCCAGTGCACTCCGACATCCCAGACCTAAACATTAAGAGACTCCGCTCAAGACACCCTCCACTCTCTCCTGCTACAACCGAATTCAACCTTCGAAATGAATGGGAGAGGGAATGGCTGGAAAACGCTCCATATCAAAGTCACGTCTTACCTTGTATCTATGAGGTGCCACCTAGCTTTGATCAACCCCGTAAGATATGGATATTTCTAAATAGGCTAAGAACAGAACACGGCAAATGCGCAGACTCCCTCCACAATGCAGCCTAAGAGCATATGAGGGTACCTCTGATGATTTCCTGATGGCGACTCCTAGTGTAATAGAATATATAATAAATAGACTAGATATTTGTTTGTGACTATAAGTTGTGTGTGATTTACAATCTGTTTTGTACTTTATTTCTTTCTGTTTCATTTTATCTCTATGTGTACTATTTTTATGATGCCATACGCTAAATAAATAAATAAATAAATATATCTTTTATAAAATTATAATGTCAAAAACTTCTCTTCTTCCTCAAGCAAATGCTTTTTGATCACTATAATAAAGCACCCTTTTCTCGTTTTAAAAACAGTTTGCTGATAGCTCTTCTTTTCACGCAACTTTTGCAGTATTCTTACTTCTTCCTTTCTCGCCAAATGTTTCTTCAATAGCAAAGAACTAATATTTTTAACTTTTTTGTTTTTAAACGGCTCATGGTCATAAAATTTTTAAATACTACTGATAAGTATAACGTTCCCTAGGAAAACAGAAATGCGCAGTTTGATAAAAAATATGCTCCTGCCGATGTAAATCCCCTATTCAGTTGACGCTGCTTATTGCAAACGCGTATTACAAAGGCGGGTTTTCCAAGCTAGCGTGTTTTGTATGTCGCGTTCGTCCATGGCAACACGTCGGCGCTACCTCATAGGAATTAGTGTTTGTATTCTCCTACAGAGCGCAATAATACGTTCCACGTCAGCGTTGTACGTCGAGCGTGATAATACCGACTGTATTCAGACGAGTCTATTGCGTTCTACGAGGCGTATCTGTGATAGTGATTATTTTCCTTATATTTATAATGGCAAAAACTTCAAAACCTAAAAGAATATCCTTTACTGACGAAGAGGACGAGCAGTTAATTGAACATATAAGTTGTGTTCAATATATTTGGGACATCAAACATGCAGAATATAAAAGTGGTCACAAAAAGGACAAAGTTTGGCAAGACATTGCAGACAAGTTAAGAAGGAAAAGTAAGTACCAACATTATTTATTTATTTTTATTAGAATAAAAATTAAATAAATACTTCATAATTATTTAAATATCAGTAACTGCATGTGGGATGTTCATTTTATATTGAAATATTTCGTAAATCGAATTCTCACTTGAAAATCTGCAGACTTATCAAAACCACCTGTTCCTGCCAAAGGTATCATGTGTTCTGTAGGAAGTTCAAGGTCCTCTATGTGTTCTTCAGACTCAGCACCGCAATTGGTTTCTGCAGATGAATATTTTTTCTCAATAAGTTATATAAACAGCATTATACAGTAATATCTAAGTCTACAGTTTCAGGTTTCATGTTTATGGGTGTGAAAAAAGGCGTTTTCAGTCACTTTTCTCGCTTTGCTCAAATGATAGTTAAAATTTCGCTTCTTAGAATCTGTTAAAGCTTGATTTCTGCAGAAATGCTTCATCATATGTTCTCCAAGTATTACATAAGTTAGAATTATATGACTCAGGTAGAATTGCGGGTGGAGGCATTGAGGCAATATAGGTTCATTTTTTATCAAATGCTGCAAACGTGATTTCTTCCAGAATCTCCTTCCTTGCCATAAGAACCGACATCAATAATTAAAAACTTGTAATTCGCATCAACCATAACAAGAAGTTCAATTGAAAAATTTCTTAGGCCTCCTGAATTACCTGGTGCTATTCTCACGTGTTTTCCGTCAATGGCTGAAACAAAATTTGGAAAGTTCCAGCGAGTCCAAAATTCGTCAGCTTGCTTCTTCCAGTCAATTTGGTCATGTTCATGCAGAAATTTGTACAACTTCTCTTTGATGGCTTTCAAAACTTGTGGAATGATCTTGCAATAAAGGGTAGATGGAGATATCCAAACTGAATGACAAAGATCTATGTGAATCACCAGTGGCAAAGAAACCTGAAACAATATTTAATTTTTTTAGAATATTGCCCATCACCATTAAATTCATTAAAAACGCATTCGAGAACTTTCGTAACTTTTGCCGGCATGATCATATACTTTCCAGTTCATCGAAAAACGAAAACCCATATGCAAGGCAAACCAAATGTCTCGAATGCATCACTTAAATTCATACACTTATGAATTATTGTATTAACTAGTTTTTTATTTTCCAGTGTATTCAAAATTTACTGAAGCTAGTTTAATAAAACTAAAATATTTCGTTTCCGTTTGTTTTAGAAAACGAATGCCAAGCACGATGGAAAAGCATCAGGGATCATTATAGAAGGCAGAGGAAAGATGACATAGAAAAGACAGGATCTGCAAAAAAGAAGAGGGCAAGATACTGGGACAGGTTGTCATTCTTGGATACAACTGAGTATGAAAGGAATACGTTTTTTAAGAATTCTTCTGAATTTCTCGGAAGGGCCCAAAACAATCACCAACATACCCAACAAGAAATCATGAATGACACATCTCCGTCAGTAAACGAAGTTGATGTACCTCTACATGCACCCGATGAAACTCCTGCACCTCCAGTTATCCGTCCAAAACAAAAAAGCAGAATGGAAAATTCAGCAATAGTTAAGCACTTGAAAGAGAAGAAGGATCAAAGCACACAGTTCAATGACTCCATTAAAGAATTATCGAAATGTGACGAAGAAGATGATGTCGACCTCTTTTTTAAAAGCATTGCCATGACAGTGAAGAAATTTCAACCACATCTTGTCAGCAAAACAAAACTCAAAGTTTTAGAAGTTGTATGTCACATGGAGCAGCTTCATCATACAGAAGTTGATCGGATATTATGTTATCAATCAGAACTGTCCAATCAGTCCTCTCGCCACTCATCAAACTTTTCTTCTCCTTAGAATTATCAAGCAGACCTCTCAAATCAATCCTCTTACCACTCATCAACTCTGACTTCTCTCAAAATTATCAAGCAGAAAGAACTCTCCAATCAATACTCTAACTTCTCCTCGAAATTCTCAATCTGAACTCTCGAATCATCCCTCCCAGCATGCATTGCGTTATATTTTTAAAGCATACGAAATGTGTGAAGTCGATGACAATTAAATGGATAGATTATAAATACGAAACTAGGTAATCTTTATTTTTTTATTTTTCACTTGTATATTATTTGTTAATTTTACTTTAGATACAGTTACTATAATTACACTCATTATGCCCTAGGGCGTTATGAGCGGGCGTTATGGATCATAACGCCCGCTCATTGTACGAGGACAACTGAAGCAACTTCCATTGATTAAATACTTCATAATCCTTGTCGCATACGACTCTGGATTTCTCCGGCTTAGAATTATTCGCAGCTTTGGCTGCATTTTCTATGATATTCTTGGGTGAATTAATTTTCATTTCCATTATTTCTATAAGACTACACAAAGAAAGCAGCTATGACATTCACTAAATATGATGGCAAAAATATTCAGAAACGTCAAAATATCAACAAATGACATGCCTACTATGAGAAGGAACATGGAAAGTATAGGATCAATGAACCGATTTTTAAATCGATTTTTCATTATAATAATAGTATATTATTTCATAAGGAGGAGAAGTGTCACTTTTCATGAAAAGTCACTTCTACTCCGAATGAAAAAATTTTATTTTCAAACATTTTGAAATTCATAAAAATCTGAATATCCATTTTTGGATCGATTCACATTTACGCACATAATTCTATCCACTTGCGATCGTTAAGAATTATGGAACATTTTCCTAGTTACGGTTGCCACACAAAATTGATTCTGACAGATATACTTAAAGTAAAATAATATTGATAGTTATAATTCGCAACCTGGTGAGAAGTGGTTTAAAGTGAAAATGTCTTCAGAAATTGAGGTTTTGGCCAAATAAGCAGAGTCTACCCTTGGACCATCGAAGTCTATTGAAAAATATTCTGCAGCATATGATCACTTCGTGAATTGGTGCAATTCGAAAAATGTGACAGTTTACCAAGAGAATGTGCTTCTAGCATATTTCAATTCAATGGCTAGAGAAAAAAAATGGAAATCCTCTACTTTGTGGGCCCGATATTCAATGATAAAGTCGCAACTAGCGATCAAACATGGAATAGATATTGGTAAATATCTGAAGTTGCGCATATTTTTGAAAAAGTCCAATGAAGGATATCTTCCAAAAAAATCAAGAGTTTTTTCTAAGGAAGAGTTCGAACGTTTTCTCTTCGAAGCACCGGATGATTCATATTTAGGATTAAAGGTAACTATCATATTTCAAGTAATTTTAATTTTGTATTTTTGATCACGTGGTTGTTTCAGATTGTTTTATTATTCGGAATAGCTGGTGCCTGCAGATGTGACGAAATGGTGAAAATGAAAAGTACAGATATCGAGGACAAGGGAAATATTATAATAGTCAATATTCCTGAAAGTAAAACGAGAAAAGTTCGAACATTCACAGTTATCGGGGAGAATAATCTAAATATTTATCGGAGATACACTGCGTTAAGACCAAAGGATTTCGTTGAAAATAGATTTTTTTTGAAATATCAATCTGGAAAATGCTACAGAGCTGTGATGGGAATACATGGTATAGGAAGTGTTCCAAGAAAGGTTGCCACTTTTTTGCAATTGAATCATCCAAGCGAATACACAGGTCATTCATTGAGGCGAACTTCTGCTACACTACTTATAGATGGAGGAGCCAACATTGAGTCTTTGAAACGACACGGAGGTTGGAAGTCAAGTAGTGTAGCAGAAGGCTATATCGAGGATTCTCTGCGAGATAAGAATGACATTGCTGGTAGGATATTGAGCGTCAACGAATTCCCTGGAAACAGCAACTCAGATTACTCTATTGAGGCATCAGCTTTTGAACAGAATCCGAGGCAGAATCCTACCAGTTCATTATTACATGGTTTTAATTTTCAAAATACAACATTGACCAATTGTACATTCAATGTAACTTTAACGAATAAAAATGACGTTTGAATTGGAGAATTTTTTGTTCGTGGTTACCAATAATTCATCTTTGCATCTTTTCCTGCCGCCGGCCGGAAAAGTGTTGCATAGCAACACTTCTCCGCCTTGCCGGAGAAATAGAACTTTTCGATGATCCTGTCAATCGAGAAATGACGTTATTATCGTACGTTTGAAAATAAAATAATTTTTTCGTGAAAAATAAAATCTTGTATGCACCACGTTCGTTACTAGATCCTAACGCCCATCGGGCGACATTCATTCCTCGTGCCGAATGTTACCCTCCGGGCGTTAGGATCTATATAACGCACTTGGTACATAAATAACTAGTTTTAAATGGTTTCAATAATAGAACCTTTTTTCCTATTATATTTAATCAATAAAGTTATGTTTATTTTTTGAAATGAATAAAATAAGATATTAAAAAAAGAAGTTTTTTCACCTTAAAATAACGGCAAATTTTTCAGCGAGACTTATTGGTGTCATGACTATTGCAGGGAGTAATATGCCATTCAAGATCGAACTAAATTGCTCACGGGTGAATCTAAAATAGCTTTTAAACTTCTCTTCTTCGTCAAGAAAATGCTTGTTGATCAATATATTAAATGCTCCCTCTTCTTTTCGTTTTAAAAACACTTTACTGACAGCTTTTCTCTTTTTCACAATATTCCAATATTCTTACATATTCATCCTACTCCGCCGAATGTTTCTTTAATATCAAAAGAGCGAATAATTTTCGCTTTTTTAGTTCTGAACTGCTCATCAACATTTTTAAATACTACTGAGAAATATAACGTTTCCTAGGAAAACAGAAATACGCAGTTTGATGAAAAATAGGCTCCTGCCTACGTGAAATTCCCTATTCTGTTGACGCTGCGTATTACAGACGCTAGCTAGGAAAACACGCCTTAATTTTTCTGTGTCGCACGATTTATGCACTAAATGCATCATGATAAGAAAAATCCGTCATGGAATTTTTGGCATCGTTATATCAGACATGACATCTGGATAGACGGAAATTGGAGGGCTTGGTCGGCAGTTCACTTTGGTCAGGCGTAGGATCCAAAAACCCATATTAGGTAAAACTATTTTCGAGAAAGTAGGCAATAGAAATGGACTCAGGGGTTGGTCTCTTCGTCAGGAATATCAAGAGCCTTGTGCCTACACCACAGGGTTTTACAACTATGTCAAAGGCTGTATAACTTGAACCATAGCTTATTGGTTGTCTATAAACTGATCTCTATGCATTTCTGGAAGTTCTTGCATCAGCGTCTGCCTCAAGCATGTATTCATAACTAATTGAGGACTTGAGAACAATACGAGTTAGGAGATATGCTATAATTGATTTAGATTTAGAACTTTAGGTATGTCGATTCTTACAAAAATAAAAAAGCATGATAACTATATTTTCAGAATACTAAGACAAGTATTAGTAACCATTGTTAAGTTATCTAACCAACAGGAACAAATGTAATATATTTACTGCCTTCTTTGACAACTAGTATTTAATTCCTCTCCTGTTCCAGTGTATGTCAGACTAATTTAAAATTAAGACACACTTCTATACTTTCTGTTGAAATAGGGTTCCTTGTGGTAGCGGGTAGATACTCATCTATAGTCCCAATAGGTCACAGATCTACTTCAGGGATGCGCCGCTGCCCAGGCGGGCCTTGGTTTATTACCCATGCGGGGGAAACCATTGTCCCTACCCTACACTCCTTTTCAAACCTGTCATTTTTACCTAATATCCCCAAATCTCACCTCTTTCCATCCTTACCTTAGGGAGTAATCCCTTTAAATCCTAGAGGAAAGCGAAAGGAAAATACCTCTAAGACCTTCCCAAGAGAATCTTCAAGATCACGACACTTCAACCAATAAAGTAAACGACTAGAGAGAGAGAGAGAGAGGGGCATCTTTTAATGGTTTATCAAAATTAGTAAAACACAATACCAAAATTACTTCCTGGCGATGCATATTCCGTTGTAATTTTTGCTCTGCTTATTAAATGCTTTGAAATTTCAATTCATGTGGTAGAAGTTTTTATGAAATCTCCAAAGCAATAATTTTGACACTCAAATTTGCCACTACGATGACAATCAACTGCGTCAAGGCTAATGTTATTATTGCTAGCCAGTGTGAGAATATTATTCTATTACAAGGGAGAGAAAGCAAATACATTTAAATTGCATGGGGGCAGAGGTGTTGCAGAATATTTCTTCAATCTCAAGAGAGAAAATTCTGTAATCAAATTTGATATCAGAATTGGCGAATTCTGTGATGATCGTGGAGAAAAATAATTAATGACTTCATGGAAGCAGAAATAATATAGGTATTATGAATCAAACTATACTGATAAATTACTTAGGTATATATTTGAAAACAATATTTATGTATTGACTATTAACAGTCGGTGTAGAATATTCGTGAATGATGGGCCTTATTTACAGCCTCCAAAAATTATATTGATTCAAGAGAAATTCATACCTACCTTGGCTGCATTCACACGAATGCTCAGTTTTATTCAGATGCTCAAACGAAACATGTGATCATCGATATTTTTGAAGATAACACAAAAACTATTTTGATTTCTATGTCAAGGCCAAGTGTAATAGAACTTATTTTTAACAAAAGTATGTCAACATACTTATTGGCCTAAGCCGTTGAATCAAACCGAATTCGAAAAGAAAAGAAATTTGGCAATTGATTATTATCGCATAATCATCTAAGACGGCAATCTATGTGTCCCAACACCTATAATTCCACACTACTTCACAAAATAATGGCGAATAATAGAATACAATAGAATAGTTCTTGGGACACACAAAGCTAACACTCTTCGAAGGATATTTAATTATCAAATGATTTTTCTTGTTCAAATTCGTTTTGAATGGACGGCTCAGGTCAATAAATATTTTGTATATACTTTTGTTGAACTTTGATAATTATCATTACAAGTATTTCTGGAGTGCTGTCTATTGTGGTTGTGCTCCTGAATCCAGCACTATGTTGGTGCATCTTGTCCTTGGATCACTGTAGTAGATACTTCTTAAAGGACATGTGTTTGGCTTATACAGATAATTATTAATTTCCAATCCATGATGTGTTTCCAGCTGTTATTTTGTGACGGCGTTACGATCGTCATTGACCACAGTATAACTGCCATTGAAGATAAGAAGTGCTGATCGGTTCACTAGTTAGGCCCGGTTTTTCAATGCTCGGTTAAAGTGATTTAGCTTTCGGCTAATCGATAACCTTTAGGTAAACCGTTTTTCCACCTCTCATCTTGCGCTAACCTACTGCTATTCTATCGGGTAGAGTAACTATCACCTGAAAGTCTTTGTCAAATGGCTAACTGTAAGCTATCTTGCAGACGCATGCGCTCCGTAGGTTAACTACCCCGAACGGCCCGAACAGTCGAGTTTGTTCAACTGCTTTGTAACCAGTAACCTCATTTTCTATTTTGTTTTTTCTACGAAAGATGGAAGCATTTGATTTTTTAAGTGATGATGATGAAGAATAAATTAATAGACTTCATTGATTACCAAAGAAGGCTATACGTGGTCAGAGAAAGAAGTAATCCATTTGACTATTTTGATGAATTGGATTTTTTCACAAGATTTCGGTTAAGAGAAGAAACTGTTCTGAATATATTAGAACAAATTGAACAACAGATAGAGACCATAACAGATAGGTAAATTATTTCAAACTCCATAAATCTTCTTCCAAGTTTCTTTTTTTTCCCTTAAAGTAGTAGAATCTGTTTTTTTTTATTCGATTATTGCTTTGAAACCATTTGTAATTTTTAACAGCAACGATCTATCAGAAGGACTAAAATTTGCCATTATTTTCTTCTTCAATGCTTATGTTTCACCCATTTTATTATAAAATAATCAACAATAACATAAAACATATATTTCCGAAATCGACAGCAAAAGGGGAACGACCAATCAGAAGTGCTCCCTGAAACATTAGTACTAGCAACGTTAACAAATATATCGCTAGCTGACGGTTTGCTAGTCTAAAGTCAAACATTCAGGAGAAACGCAATAGTTCTTAGTTGGAACTTTAGCTGATGGTTAAGCTTAACCTATAGTCAGCTAACTGTGAGTTTTAACCGAGCATTGAAAAACCGGGCCTTAGTCAAGTACTTAGGTACGCTGGCTAGTATTCGACAGGGAACGGTTTAAACTTCCAGGTTCGACTAGTCTGCCATGAGTTTTTCTCAGAAGTTTCATAATGGCGTAAAGTAAGTCACTGCCTGCAACTTACAAGGCGAAATCTGGGCAAGTATTATCTTCTGAACCCTACCCACTCTTCCTCTCTTCCATAAATTTTCTTTCTTACCCATCTTTAATGCACTTGTACATTCAAGTGCACTCAAGCTGCCCACCTCCCTGACACATACTTCAGGGAGGAATGAAACACGTGGTCTTTCTTTTCCTTTTCATTTTTTTCACTCGATCTTGAGACTGCACACTCAAGATGTAGCCAACTCAGTGAGGTAATTTGATAATTTTCAAATGATTTTTCTTGTTCAAATTCGTCTTCATATTTCACTTCGATATTCTCTTCGTATATGGAGTTATCCCCATCAATATTCAAGAAGAATTAAATCAATCATTTCAGAAAAAAAGATCAGTCATAATGATCGTAAGAACTTAATTCGAAGAAATATTGAATATTTAGCTTCAGCGAAGTTCTTTGTTTTCTGAAAGCAACTTGGTCAAGAGTTGTCACACTTGTAACGAGTGTGACAACTACCGACGAACATTCTGCTGATGAAGACGGGAACTCCATTGAAACGTCCTGTTAATTTTAATATGTATGAAATAATCCTGTTATACCAAAAATTGATATATCTTAGAATATATATATATATATATATATATATATATATATATATATATATATATATATATATATACAGGGCCGTCCCGTGCCAAGGGTGCAAGGAGTGCATGGCACCTGGGCGGCATACTACAAAGCGGCAAAAAAATAAATTTTTTTTCAATTTATCAACACGTCCAAAAAGATGCCGATCGCTATAAAAATATTACTTTGTACACAGTCAGCAACAGCAAAACAGTAGATTTTGGGAAATTATCTAGACTTAAAAACTAGGCTATAGGCGGTACTCTAGTAACACAAAAATATTTTATTTTTTGTGCTTTTTTGGATAATCTTTGTTGTATGCCGCCGGCATGGTGACATATATAGGAAGACAATTTTGAAACCTGTGTTAATTTAATTTAGTTGGTGATTGAATACAAGTATAAAGTAAGAATAAACTAAATGTGAAATAATAGTTAATGTATTCGAGTGCTTTTTAAACTTGATTGATAGCAAAAATTAAGTTTTGTAGAAATATATGAGAATTTCACCTCAAAATAATTTTTTAGCTATATATATATCAGACATGAAAAATTTTTTTCGCGGTCTAGGAGGACATTACTGCTTTCCTTCGATACACTGCAATATGTATTTTATGGGAAAAATTACAACTAAAAATTACTTATAGATTATCAACTAGGCAGTGATAGTCATTTATGTACCAAGTGCGTTATATAGATCCTAACTCCCGGAGGAAAACATTCGGCTCGAGGGCCTTTGGCCCGAGAGATGTATGTTGCCCGATGGCAACACGCACGTGGTGCATACAAGATTTTATTTTTCACGAAAAAATTATTTTATTATAATGAAAAATCGATTTTAAAATCGGTTCATTGCTACTGTACTTTCCATTTTCCTTCTCCAAGTAGGCATGTCATTTGTTGATATTTTGACGTTTGTGAATATTTTTGTCATCATATTTAGTGAATGTCATTGCTGCTTTCTTTATGTAGTCTTATAGAAATAATGGAAATGAAAATGAATTTACCCAAGAATATCATAGAAAATGCAGCCAAAGCTGCGAATAATTCATTGCCGGGGAAATCCAGAGTCGTATAAGACAAGGATCATGAAGTATTTAATCAATGGAAGTTGCTTCATTTCTCCTCGTACAATTAGCTGGCGTTATGATCCATTATGCCCGCTCATTAAGACCTGGGGCATAATGAGTGTATTTATAGCAACCGTATCTAAGGTAAAATCAACAAATAATATACAAGTGAAAAATAAAGTTTTATATCAGTTTTTTTATCATTCATGACTTTGTTTGTTTTTTCGAGTATGCAAGACCTACATCTAATATTCCTCAACATTTTTGATCCTATTTTGTTTTTATTTTCGTTATTTACCTTAGATACAACCGTATCTAAGGTAAAATCAACAAATAATGTACAAGAGAAAAATAAAATAATTTCACTGCCTCGGCAAAATTCTTAGCAGAGCTTAAATTGAACGGAAAAGATTAATTGATTAGCGATTTTGTTTGTCGCCTGTTCCATGGTTTTTCGTTAATTTCCATGTTTTTTTTTAATACTGAATGACAGACAAAAAGGGCATTGCTTTCACGACTATGTAGTTTTCATGATGGAATTGTAGTTGATTATGTATCGAACTTTCACTGTGAACTACACTGTCAACTTTGTATCAATGACCTTTGTAATCAATAAAACGTACGGAATGAAGATATGGCGGCGAAAGTATATTTCCAAAATATTGTTAAATCAAAAATTGCAAATCATCCGTTGATTCCAACATAATAAAATAACAAAAATATGTTCTACTTTCATATTATGATAGATAACCTTCCTCCGTGAAAGCTCAATATTCGATAATCTATATTGTTGTATAGAGTGAAAGTGAATTGTACGAAACATTCATTTACCTTTATAGTTTTCCTCATTCTCTGGAGGAAATTGGAATTATTGATGGCAATCAATAACACTAGGATAAAGATTTCAAATGGAAAATATAATACCAGCAATATACCACCCTCGTTTCAAACTCACGCAGTAAATAAATAACTTAAATCATTCAAAATAATCTGCAACTAAAGCTTTAATAAAGAAATTGGTAGTACTTTTCATTTACAAAAAAAAAGTTTTGAATTGTTTTTTGAAGGTAATGTTTTATCATTATAAAGAACTACAATACGTTGAAATTGGAATTTAACTTATGAATCTAATTATTATAATAATATTTCCCATTCTAATAAATATAATTTTAATTATGTAAATTTAAATTCTTTTTTCACAATTTTTCACGAACGACTTGAGTAAACATTGAACCGTGAAAAATTGTGATATATTAAATAAAATTCTTATTTTTTTACGAAAGTTTTAATCTTCTGCATCTCTTGGGAAACGAATTTTTTTGAGCAAAAATGATTTTTCTGTAAAACTATTTCAATAGATTCAATTTCTGGGAAAATGATGGACGAATGCGTGTGGGTTCATTACTCATATGAATTTAATTGGCACACTTTATAAATTTTTACTATTTTAAGAATTAGTTGAAATGAATAAGTATTTAAAAAAAAAATTCAAATATTCAGTTAGAAAATATTTTGTGTTCTGGAAAACAAATAGTACATCCTGATTTCAGTGCTCTGTGGTGGTAGAAAGTTTTCATGCAAGCTTTAAAAAAAGGAGAGCTCCGTCACTGAGGTCGTGTTCTCCCCTCATTTTTGTTCTTTTCTACATTAAAATTTTTAACTTCTTACGTCAATTTGCAGGACCTGTAGAGAAGAACAAAATATTAAAAGCCACACAAAAATTCAACTCTCTAATCCAGTGATCTGTAGGGAGTGAGCACACTAAAATAGGGGCAATATCCAAGGGAAACTATTATTAAAAAAAAACGATTAACTGACTGAAAGTAAAGTAAACACACACATACAAACCAAATTTTTTTTTTAGATCTTGCACCATAGAGAAACTATTCTTCAAAGAACTTTTGAACTTTTATTTTTCACTTGAATATTATATGTTTATTTCACCTTAGATACGGTTGCTATAAATACAATCATTATGCCCTAGGACGTTATGAGCTGGCATTATGGATCATAATGCCCGCTCATTGCACGAGGAGAAATGAAGCAACTTCCTTTGATTAAATACTTCATAATCCTTGTCGTATACGACTCTGGATTTCTCCGGCAATGAATTTATTTGCAGCTTTGGCTGCATTTTCTATGATATTCTTGGGTAAACTCATTTTCATTTCTATTATTCTTTAAGACTGCACAAAGAAAGCAGCAATGACATTCACTGAATATGACGACAAAAATATTCACAAACATCAAAATATCAACAAATGACATGCCTACTATGAGAAGGAAAATGGAAAGTATAGGAGCAAGGAACCGATTTTAAAATATCAAGGCAAGGCACGTGGCCCGCGGGTGTCTTCCTGTTTAAGCACCGCTGGCGAAAATTTACTTTTTTAAATTTATTTCTAGTTTTAATCATTTTTTTGTATATCTATTAATACCTAAGAAAATAAGTAAATTATAAAAATTGATTTATGTTTAGAAAAATACTGAACGTGAAAATGTGCCTGCAGGTTAGCTTTTTAATATCTTATAGCGAAATTTATTGTATGAAGAACATAATCAGACAGTATAGAGAAGACTGCGAAACATAATTTGAAAATTTTCTAAAAAGAAGCAGAAGAGGACGCCAAAAAGTTGAGTTTTGAGTTGGTGATGCCCCGATTAAAACAGATTAAATCATCCATCAATGTCATTGGGCAAGTACTACTGAAGAGGAATTTTTAATCCATATTTAGAAGCTCTATTTCAGTATATAGAGGATCGATCTTCAGAAAAAAATTCGAAAGGATTCAACTTATATGAGCTTCATCCAAAAACCATGCGGAGCATGACTTTGAAAATTTTTTAGAGGTAGCAGTCGCCAGTGGCGTAGATAGCTTTTTGCGATGGGGGGGATATAACTTAGTACAAAATTTTACAAGTTTTTCATCTAAAGTACTATTTTTCTTGATGAAAATAATTTTTCATGTAGGTAGTACAAAATAAGCTGAAAAATGGAATTAAATTGCAAAAAATTCAAATTATTTCAATTGGAAAAAATTAATTAAAAATCAATGAAAAATTTAATTATATTTTATTGGATATATACATCATTGAAAATATTCTTGGAAAAATCAGAGCATAAATCTAGTCTTCGGCGTTTTTTGACAATCCATTTATGACTTCGTCAGCTGAGATTCCATTGTCACGATGAATTGTCAGAGCAGCCAAACCTTTCAATGACAAAAAATTGGACAAACATGAGTTTTCAATTCGCATATAATTTTATATATTCAGAAGGGTCATTACAAGTCCATTTCCTTTATCGTGCTCCTTTGACTCGGCAGCGTAGCTAATATTCTGAGCAACATTTCTATGCAATCATCTAGCTCTCTTATTGAATTTTTAGGCTTAACATCGCCTCTACGAATTAAATATTTCTTCCACAATTGCAACTAACGAGAACAACAGGTGTGGCAATAAGAAATTTTTGATAAAGCTCGTCAGTTTTGATGAATTTATCAGCTGCTTTGTCAATTTCGAATAAATCATACTTGAAAAACACAGAAAATCTTTCTAATACATTTAGTCTAGTCAACAAGTGCTCTTTGTTCAATTTTTTTCAGCAGTCTCGGAAAAATATGAGCAAGGTGTCACTCAATTCGGAGTGGCATGTAGATGTTTTTTGAGAAAAATAAAAATTCGCTCGCGAAAATTGTGAAGGTTATGAATAATATCCTAAAAAAAGATGGTTTGGTTTTTTGCCAATATATCAAAAATTAATTGAGATTTCTGAATTCTGAAGAAAGTTTCGAAAAGAAGAGGAATTTTCTCAAAAGAAAGACTCAACTTCCGGAACTGTAGGATCAATATTTTCTCAGAGAGGTAAAAATACGGACGACAACGGGTTATTTGATTTGGGCATGTCACGAGCATTAAAGACACTTCAACAATAAACATTATTCAACCATAATAAATATGAAAATGTATTATATATATATATATATATATATATATATATATATATATATATATATGTGTGTATGAAATATAACTTCAGTACAGAAAGCATACAAACATGATGTAACATTTACATTTTTATACGACTGCCTCTGAAAATGAGGTTTTGCGCATGGAAAACTCGCTCCGGAAGCGGTACTTTGCACACTCTTTACGCACGGATATGTGTCATCTTTGCGTTCGATGTGACAAAATTCTGCAATGTTTCAAGCTGGGTGGTTTCCATAGCAACCGTCACAGTTCTATTGTATTGTTGATTGAATACTTCAAAAAATTGTTGAAGAAAATGTCGGATTCTGCGGAAATAAGATGTGTGTTGTTTATATTTGCAGTAGTAAATAGTATGAATTTGTCTCGTTCGTTTGCAAAGAAACGTTTTCCATGTTGTTCATTATAAGTACTATTGTTAAGCGCCCTGTAAACGATCAAACTTGTTTGTCAAATTTTAGGTGTTTGTCAAATTATTTGATAGTCTATGGCTTTGTTTGATGCGTTTGTCAAGCAATTCACGTGTTTGAAGTGTTTGATGAAAAATTGGATTGACAGCATTTTTGACAACTAAATTCAAAACCGTAGTGCTCAATTTTCATGGAACGCGTCACGTCCATAGAGATATTACAGATAGAGGCGACAAGCCATAGGCCGCTCTGTAAGTGGCAACGTCAGTCTCGAAACTCAGTGGGAGCGAAAGAGAGAGACGATCGCAGAGTTTTTCTGTCCTTGTGAAACGTATCAGACGTAAACATAGATAGACGTAACTGTCAGAGTCTAACCTAACCTTCAGATTCTCTCTCTCCCTCACCCGAGCTAACTTGTCGCCTCTATCTGTAATATCTCTATGGTCACGTCACGTCAACGGAAGAATTTGACAAATTTGTTTGATTTTTGATTTGATCGTTTATGCCATTGCTTGAAGAACACGTGAAGTTTGTCAAACAAATTTGATCGTTTACAGGGCGCTTAATACATATTTGAGTTTACTAACATTCAACTGTCATATTTCTGAAGTACTAGATAGTGGGATACAGCAGAAGCTGATTAATCCAACCTTCTATAAATATTAAGTTTAGGAAAGATAGGTAATATATTAAAACAATGGTTAATAACAATTTACACATTTATTAAAAGAAATAACGCATGACACACGTTTCGGTGGAACTTCACCTTCTTCAGATGCTAATGGCAAACTAACTATGTTTCTCTGTTATATCGAGAACAAGAATGAAGATATGACAAATTGTGTAGAAGGGGTAAATAGAAAGATGGTTACAAATAATTATTAGAATAAGAAAAACCAATTCTTAACTGCTAGTCAGGTAGTTCGGTAATTTTGAAAAGATTGAGAAGAGGGCTTGAAGTATAATCGATTTGGTTATTCAATAGGAGACCGGAATGCTTGTATTTATTTATCTGTAATGATTCTAAAAAAACTAAGTTTAATTTCCTCACGTTCAGCATTCAATATTTTTAATTTAACACTGTTTCTTCCGAGCCAGCTTGGTTTCCTGATTTAAGTCTAATCAGTTGGTTTATCAACTCATAAGGCAGTGCTGCGTGAAATAAATCCAATAAGAATAAAATTCTAATTCACGAGCCAGTATTAGAAGAACTAGTTAAACATATCTATTTCACAAATAGAAGTAGAATAGTAACTCACCTAATAAGCATATCTTATATTTTCATTCCATCATTTGGTTAAGTAATTCTGTAATTCTTCCCGCTCGTGTCCGGGAAATACGTACTTTCCGGAATATGTCGGAAAAGTACTACTACAAGTATTTACAACCGATAAACTAGTTTCCCACCTGATTAAAATTCTGAAACTACCAGAAAACCACTCGCTTCTTATAACAGGAGGCGCAACTCTCACAAACGCTAAATTTTCCACTGAACAAATGTTAGGATAACACGAGAGAAAATAATGGATATACTGGTGGAACAGTTACTTTCATTGTTACATATTGTGTCAAAATATAGTAAAATATTTTTTTTTTAATCGAAGCAACCTTCACGTGATGTAAATTCATATTAAGAAATAAGAACACGTTTATTAAAACTTGATTTCCACCATATTTACAATTAAATGATAATTGTTTCGATAACACAGTGTCTTCATCAGATTTAATTTAAAAAAAAGAGTTTATGACTAAATCTGATGAAGACACCGTATTGTCGAAGCAATTGTCATTTAAATGTAAATATAGTTGAAATTAAGTTTCAAAAAAAGTGTTCTTATTTGTAAAATATTTAATATTCAGGAAATCAACACATGATTAGTAAATCAACGAGTCTTCAATCATTTAATAAACTGCTAATCATTTAATAAACTGCTATTCCATATCAAATAGTCTTCTTTAGATGAATCATTTTTGTAGGCACCATCATCATCAGTTTCAGATTGATAATATTCTTTGGTAACAATTTGCTTTCTAAAATTTATTGGAATTTCAAAGTCGTTGCTACATTTTCCTCCCGACCTCAAACTATTGTACTCTTAATAGGACAGTTGAAAGATTCAATTTCATTATATTCCTCTGCTTGTTTTTTATTACATTCATACTGCAACCTTAGTCTTTCAACATTATGGCATAGGAATGCGGCAGTATTAAAAGAGCAATCGTAAATCTAATCCCCCTAATTCACTTAATTTAAACTAAACTCAACTGAACTACTAGAAAAATACACCAGCAACTTAAAGCATAGAAATCTTAATATATATAGGGTGCATTCGCGTTGGGCGCTTACACGCTTTAAGCGCTTATAAGCTTCGTTCTCTGTGGTCGACTCGCGCTCACAAACGCTTAACACTAAGCGTAAGCTAACCTAACTTTTGTTGTCGGTAATTAATAAATGTGAAGGGAAATGTTAAAGCACAGCATTTGCGCAACTATCGGGCTTTTGCCCACTTAAACGTCAAAAGAAGATCTGACATTCAACTTTAATGCTCAAAGCCAATGCGTGAGCGTCTCTAAGCGTTAGTAGGCCAACACGAACGCCAATAATCTGTGCTTCTAAGCGTGAGCGCTTGAAGCGTGTAAGCGCCCAACGCGAATACACCCATAGTGTAAGTATATATAGTATATATCTATGACTAAAAGCAATATTTCTCCACTTAATAGGGGAATCCAAACCACAAGTTTTAGTGGAAAATCCACTAAGTTGTCAAGACTGGATACTTCCTCAAAGATAAAGCGGGAAGTGGATACACTTCGGACGGTTGCCTAAAATTTTTGAATCATCGTTTACGAAATTATAGTGAAGAATTCTCCAACGATTCGTTGTAGCTATTAGTTCGTTAGGCAGCAAACCAGAGTAGATCAAACGTCATGCGGATGAGAGATGTTATCGTTATTTTATATTATATTAATCCCGTTTTATAGAGTGTGGTGCGACAAGTCCATCCCTGCGCGGTTGAAAATTTCCCATAAAACCGGTAAATTCAAAGCATTCAAGCATCTTACTGACGCAACTGTGACTCTCTTAGAGGGGACCATTTTTACAGAAACGGACTGCCGGTGACTCCGTTTCGAACAGGATGGAAAAAGACGGCAGCTTGAGACGGTAGACATAAACTCGTTCCATGAGCATTTTTAATAAATTGCCATCATTAAAATTATTACAGAAGTCAGCTAATTGTCATTTTTACTTCAGCTTTCTCAGCGGTATCTAAGATCGCGCAGGATATACACGTTCACGTTGGAAGTAGAAGGTAACGTTACGAAATTCGATCGAACTATCGTTAGGTCATAATGTATGACTATGGTGGCAAGTTTTGAAATTGGAGACATTTCTATTAGTGGCAATTTTTTAGTTAATAATATAAACTTTTGGTACTTTCGTCAATAATAATTCCTTTAACTTTAAAAAATGCCCAAAATTTCTCGTTAAATAGATACCTAATAGGTTTCCGTAATTAACACTTTCAATCGGAATTTACAGTATAAAATGCCCCACGAGCAGTTTTTTCGAAAATACTTTTTAGTTGAACATTTTTTTGAACTTCTTGAAAACATCAAATGAATTTGCCAAAAAAATTCACATTCTAGAATGGCTTTCGCGTGTCGGGGAATACTAAAAATCTGAAGTAGCCAAATACGTAAACACATGCTCACTATTATCTTTATAATTTAGCCAAAGAAGATTTTCTGAAGAATAACAAAAATACAAATAAATTTGTTCAAAAAAAATTACGAGTATTTAACGACAAAATTCGAATTCCTCTCCGCCTATATTCCATATTAGCTGCCCAGCCACACGTTGCTAAGGCTCGATTTTTAATGCGAAATGGCGAATACGCCAGATAAGCGATCAGAATTGGACGCGTTTTACAAAACTCGCTTATATATATATATATATATATATATATATATATATATATATATATATATATATATATATATATATATATATATATATATATATATATATATATATATATATATATATATATATATTTTTTTTTTTTTTTTTTGATACCGAGCATATTTTAGGCTTGTTGGCTACCATTCGGGAGGTCCCTGGTTCATATCCTGGAGTCGACTGAGTTTTTCTCCAAAGGTTTTCTTGAGGTATAGGTAATTCACTGGTTGCAGTGATTGCTGGGCCAGTATTTATACTTTAATGATGCAGCTCACCGCATTTGCACATACCTGAGGGAATGAAACACGTAGCCTGTCCTTTTTCATTTGGTTAGGGAATATTATTTTTAATTATTGCATTTGGATGTACTGCCTTTCATGTTTGAAATATTCCCTTATGAAGGCAATATTAACTAATTACGAAATTTTATTACGGCAATGTTTGAAATACTTCCAAATATTTATAATAACACTTAGTGGGCGTTCCTTCGTTGAAATGCGTAATTGTGGAAAATGATGATCCTTTATTTGGATTTTAAAGTTTTTCTATACTTGTTCATATTATGTGTTTATAAAAAATACTCAAAGTTGATAATATATACTTACATATTATTTAAAGAAATGAATGTTTACAATTGAAAATCACAGAATAATCTTCCAGGGGAGATGGCTGTATAAAATCTGCATTCAAACACTACATTCGGTGTGTTATACACTCTTCCTCACGATCAACATGCAGATTTCATCATCATCAGGTTTTCTCCCGAGGAAAAGTAATTCGTTGAATATTTTACTTATCTACTTCTGAAGTCTGTTTTCTGGTTTGTCACCACCGTATGGACAGAAAGAGCGGGAAAATGCTTATGTCTCAATGCAGCCTCTGTTTGAGCGCTGATTTTTGTTGTATCAGAGTACAATTACATTGTTTTCAAGAACTCCATCCACAGCTTAAAACGAATATTTACAGTGAAAGTGAACTTTGGAGAATAATGAAGGTATATTCGAAGTTTGAAAAATCAACAAACAGACAATATAAAAAAATTATTTATAGACAAAAAATATGCAATGAGTTGTAATGTATGAAATAATTTAGACAAAGTAGTATATTAAATAATGGAAGAACAACTGTAACAGTTCTAGATTCCAATGAAAGCTGATTGATTCGAAATAATATATAAAATCACTAATGTGCTAATATTTGTATTTGAAAATTTTCAATAAAGGAGATATTAAGGAACACTTGTGACCGGATATGTGTACACTCCGATCAATATTTACCTGAAATGAGTTGATATAAAACATTCAATATAATTAATGCAATATATGTTCAAAATATTGAAGAGATAAGATGAAAGTTTAGATAATTGACAAATTTGGAGAAAAAAGATATCTCAATGTGACAAAATCATGAAAAGAAATATGGTTGTTTCCCACACAATTTATTGTAAATGAATGAATAATTAAAAACATGGCAATGGAAAAAGATATTACGTTGAGTCACATAATTTAAGAAAAAGATAACACCAGTTTTCTATAGCTGGAGTGGAGAGGACAATATCTGGCAGTACGTCAAATTCAATTGACAGAAATAGAGAATGGGGTAGAGATGTTTACATGTTTGTAGGATTTGTTGTTAGTATTGGCGGAAAAATGAAAAATCCTACTATTTCAGCTGGTCACAAATTTTATCGGGTTGTAGTTAAGTGAAATGTATTGTGAGCTTAGAAACGCAGTGTTTTAATTTATAGTGAAGCAACAGTAATTAAGTGAAACTGATGAACTTATACAAAGGAAATTTATTTAAACTTAAATTGGGGTGAATTCATTTCAGTTTCAATATTTCCAACTGTTTGAAGGTGCTCACGAGTGTAAAAGCAATCAAAATTTTCTGAAATAAGTGCCCTATGAACTAAATGAAACAAGATGGCAAGTATCTAGCATTTGTTTTTAGTCAATATTGAGGCATTTTTCTATAATTTCAATCAATTTTTTTTGTAACAGAGTGACGAACCACCGATTTTACCTGTTGGAACGGCAGTTAGTGCTAAATATAAAGGTGCCTTTTGTGAAGCAAAAGTGAGCAAAGTATTTCCCCAAATAAGATATAGAGTAAGTACCTAATACTTTTATCGTAATTGAATGAAATTGAATCTACATTTGTGTTGAAGGTTTCTTACAAAGAACCAAATCAAGGAACGGATACTCTAAAAGAAGAACATATAAAGTCTACTGGACCTATAAGAGTAGGTCGCTCAGTGCTTGCATGGCATCATGGTCAGAAAACATTTCTTGATGCACTTGTTACTAGAATACAGGATCAAAGCCAGTATACAGTTGGTGAGATATATTTAGTGAATATTAAATGTAAATTCAGTCAAAAAATTAATACTACAGATTTGACCCAATATAAGTCATATATTAACTTTTTTTTTAGTTTTTGATGATGGTGATATCACCACATTAAGAAGGAATTACTTGTGCTTGAAAAGTGGCCGACACTTCAATGAAAGTGAAACCCTGGACCAACTGCCCCTTACACACCCAGAACATTTCAGTAATCCTGTTGTTGGAGGTAGAAGTAGGAGAAGGAATAGAAACAGGTAATATTCAGCTTTTTTGTGAATAAATATTCATTTATTTATAACTACAATACTGTAGTTTTATCAATAGTATTTGAAAAGGAAAAATGGCAACGAATTTATAAATCTCATTCATCAATCAAATTCTATTTAATACCTTATGCTGCTTATTGTTACTTATCAAAAATAATTATTACTTTCAATTTTGCCTTTACTACAGTTTTGAAATTAATATTCCTTGAACAATATTATTACTACTCAGCAAATTGAAAAATATTTTTGTTGTAAATAATTTTAAGAAAATAAATAATAGACTTTATTTTTTAAATCTTGGAGAAGTCCAGCAATGTTGATCTACTCAACATAGTTTCAAATTACAATATTACAAACTATACTTAAAGTAAAAAGTACCTGAAAAACTTAACAGAAAATGAGAATTACAAATAAGTAAAAAACTTTGTTAGCAAACATGATTTTTTTCAAACTTTGCATAGATTTGCTCTTGATGTCACATACAGAATTACAAACTTTTGCTGTGTTATACAAGAAGCATCTCTCAAACAATTTTGTTCTATGATTAGGCATCACAAATTTCTGGTCATGTGGTTATAAACTTAAGCGGAAAATCTTAGCCTATAGAAAACTGCTTTTATTTTTTAACACTATGTACCAAACAGGCAATTTTCATTTAAGAAAAGTTCTGACCAGAACAAATGATATATCAATTTAGAAATAATAGAAGTATTTGTCTAATCATTTCTTCATCTGAATGTCTTGCCAAATTTTTTTAAGGGGAGACGACAGTGAAGGAGAACACGAAGAAGCTGATCCTGAAATGGAACGTTATTCTAACGAGGTTGGTAGGGTGGTCTGGGGAGAGAATTTTGAAAAGAAAAGGAATAGGGATTGGCCGCCAGGCCTGATTATGTTGCCAAAAAACCCTAAAATTCTGAACACAAAGGAAGAATTCTTAATTAGATCCTTCAAGGATGATAGGTTGTGAGTAATCCTAGCTTTCATTCAGCATCATTGTTTTGTTTACTGCGATTGAAAATATGACCGGTTTTAACATTTTAATAAAATTAGAATATGTAAAAAATAAAAAAGTGGGAAATAATTGCAAAATGTTTTAGTGTTATAAATGGTGATCAATAAGGAAGGTACTTTAAAAAACATATTAAAACAATGGTTAAAAATAACAATTTACACTTTTATTATAAGAAATAATGCATGACGCACGTTTCGGTGGAACTTCACCTTCTTCAGATGCTAATGGCAAACTAACTATGATTTTCTGTTATATCGAAAACAAGAAATGACAAATTATGTAGAAGGGGTAAATACAAAGATGGTTACAAATAATTATTAGAAAAGGAAAAACCAATTCTGAACTGCTAGTCAGGTAGTTCGGTAATTTTGAAAAGATTAAGAAGGGGGCTTGAAGTATGATCGATTTGGCTATTCAATAGGAGACCGGAATGCTTGTATTTATTTATCTGTAATGATTCTAAAAAATTAAGTTTAATTCCTTTACTTTCAGTATTTAATATTTTAAAATCGAAATTGAATGTGTGATTTTCTTGGATTAAATGGTTTGCATAATGTGAATCCGACTTCTGATTAACAAAGCTACGTTTGTGTTCTGAAATTCTAGTTTGACAACTTCTGAAAGTTCTACCAATGTAAAACTTATCACAATCGCCACAATTAATTTTATAAACTCCCGATTTATTATCTTTATGAACTTTGGATTTATTATTTTTTATATGATTTCCTAAATTATTACCGGTACGATAAGCAATGTTAATGTTGAGCTTAGATAAGAGAGATTTAAGTTTTTTACTTGAATTTCCGATGAAAGTGAGGCTGTTGTATTTGATATTATTTTTAGTAAGGGGGTACACCTGGTTAATCGCATTTTTGAAAAACTTTTTATCTATCATATTGTCTATAATATTGGGATCATAATTATTATTTACGGCAATTTGTTTAATTATATTTTTCTCGATGTTAAAATTGGCATTTGAAAGTGGAATATTTACTAAACGATGTACCATACTATTGAAAGCTGCCATTTTGTGTTGGAAAGGATGTAGGGAAGTACTATGTATGACGCTATCAGTGTGCGATGGTTTGCGAAAAATTGAAAAATTATGTTTGTTATCTACTTTTGTTATTTTCAAATCCAAATAGTTAATCGAGTTATCTTTTTCCATCTCTAAAGTGAATTTTATGAATTTCGATTTTAAAATATTAAATACTGAAAGTAAAGGAATTAAACTTAATTTTTTAGAATCATTACAGATAAATAAATACAAGCATTCCGGTCTCCTATTGAATAGCCAAATCGATCATACTTCAAGCCCCCTTCTTAATCTTTTCAAAATTACCGAACTACCTGACTAGCAGTTCAGAATTGGTTTTTCCTTTTCTAATAATTATTTGTAACCATCTTTGTATTTACCCCTTCTACATAATTTGTCATTTCTTGTTTTCGATATAACAGAAAATCATAGTTATTTTGCCATTAGCATCTGAAGAAGGTGAAGTTCCACCGAAACGTGCGTCATGCGTTATTTCTTATAATAAAAGTGTAAATTGTTATTTTCAACCATTGTTTTAATATGTTTATTAATTTACACCAAGTATCGGCCCAATCAATCCAAAACTTTAAAAAACTATGAATAAGTAATTATTTTGCACTAATAATTTCTTCTTAATCTAATTTCGTTTCCTTTAACACTTTGAAAATTGCTATTGGAAAGTTCTTGTAATAAATTAACTCACAAGGGTCACTTATTAATGAGTTCCACTAACCAAGAGGAGAAACAGTTCAAGCTTTCTAAAAAATATTTTTGCTTAAAAAAGAATTCAACTTTGTAATTTTGTGAAGTAAAACGATATTGACAATTATCTCTCCACTATGTTAATATTTCACCTAAAATTTCAAACATATTGCAGTTACAATGTTCCAAAAAAAGATGTCATAGAATTTACAAAAGATGTGGGGGAAAAACTAGAAAAGAGCAATACCCCATTTTATATTGGCGTTCAGAAGGCACTGAGGTATTTGAACACTGGTGAACTGCCAGCCAACTGGGAGAAACATTTTCTCTTCAATTCAGATCGTATTGAAACAGATGCAGAATTGATTTTTAGTGACGTAAGTGTACATTTTAATTTATTGAATTTATTATATATATATATATATATATATATATATATATATATATATATATATATATATATATATATATATTTATTTATTTTATTTATTTATTTGCTTGCTTGTGTTACCTGCATTACAAGTTATTGCAAGGTAACAATACAAAAAATAAAATTTTTTGTATCTGCAGAGATGTATAACATCTGTACGCAGCACAAACTATGGCTTAAAGCTAGCTTATTTTAAAAACTTAAAACTAAAATACATTATGTATATATAACATTTTATTTGCTTATTCCAGTTTTTATTTCATGCTGTCTATTATTTTTTGATCTTACTATTCATTTATGATAGTTGTTCCTATTTACTTATTTTTATTCATTAACTTCCTTTTTTTCCTTTCATTTATGAATATTTTGTACTTTTTTTTTATTTGTTTATTACTTAATATTTTGAGTTCATTTGGAAGTGAGTTAAAAGTTTTAGTTGCCACAAATTCTGATATTTTTTTACCTGCTCCCAATGTAGGTTTAGGTAGTTGTATAGATTTATTCCTTGTGCTAACATTATTGTCTATATATCTATTTTTTAGTTCTTCATAATGAATAATTAAAGCTTGCAAATTATATTTTTCATTAATGTTAAGTGGCAAAACATCATTTTCTTTATTATTGAATACAATCTTTTCATGTACTTTGACTAGCGGTATCAGTACTGTTGCGCTAGCACCACCCCATGCAACAATTCCATATGTAGCTTTACTATAGTATAAATCATACATAATAGCTTTCAAAGAATTAAAAGACAATATATTTTTTAATTTTGCTAGAACATAAATTAAATATTTAGTTTTATTTATAATGTTTTTTACTTGTTTTTCCCATCTCAAGTGCTCATCTATTATTATTCCCAGATACCTAGTTTCATCCACTCTTTGGATAAAGTTGGAAAAAGTCATACAGACGGTTTTTTTACTATTAAGAACTAAAAAGTTATTGTGTAGCCAAGTGTTCAATTTATGCAAGATCAAATTAAGTTCATTTTGTAATGTTATCCAATTGATATCATGGTACAAGAGGACTGTATCGTCAGCAAAAGATAGAATCAAGATATTATCTTGATGTTATTTGTTATTTTGTATTGTAAAAATGTCATTTATATAAATTATAAAGAGTAATGGGCCAGGGATAGTTCCTTGTGGAACACCAGTGTTAACTGTTTTTTCAACTGTTTATTTATATATAATTATTTATTAATGGGCATTGTCATTGATAAGCCATGTAAAGAAGTTACTATATAAGTTGTAGAATAGTGTTCATTCTGGTATTACTCTAAAATGTATACTTTTCTAGAGCTCCGATGACGAACCTTGCGAGGAAAAAGACAGATTCGTCGCACAATTGTACAAGTTCCTGGAAGAAGCTGGTACTCCCTTGAACAAAACTCCGACGATAAGCGGCGAAGATGTCGACATGTACCGTCTCTTCAGTGCCGTGAACAAACTCGGCGGCTACAATAAAGTGAGCAACCACAACAAGTGGAAGACGGTGACCGGCAGGCTAAAGCTCGGCAACGGTCAGTCGGTGACCAATCAGGTGAAACAGGTGTACAAGAAGTGTTTATTGAGTTTCGAGGCCTTCTACAAGACACTGGGCGTGACCATGCTGAATCATACTAAGACGAGCAAGAAGAATAAAGGTGAGCGTTTAGACATTGTAACTAGATGAACCATCAAAATTCCTCCCGAAGGAATGCCTTCGGAAGCATTGAATGTAAGGTAAGGGGTTCCACAAGAATCTATCCTGTGTCCCCTGCTGTTTTTAATCTACAACAAATGAAAAATTGGCACTGTTTGCCGATGATATAGCGACTATTGCAAAATCTACGATTCTTATTCTACAAATGAAACAATCTTTAGTTGATTTGGAGGGATGACTTAATGCAAACAGGCCATCATTGAACATAAATAAAACTGAAAAGATAGTTTTTGGTCTCGGGGATATAGATCCACAGTTGACTGTTGAAGATCTAAATGCTTCTGTTAGACTTCTTGGGGTATATCTGGATGGCATCTTGGTGTTTGACACCCATATTGACCAAGTAGAAAAAGGCTGTCGCAAGTAATATTTCTCTTAAGAACCTTCAAAAACTATAGATCATGAAGTGCTTCTTATGGCTTTCCATGCCTTATTTCACTCTCACTGCAACTATGCCATACTGCACACGCAAATAGAATTTTCAAATTTCAAAGAAAGGCAGTCCGAGTTCTGGGGGTGCTACATTATATAGCAGATGTTAGACAAACATTCATAAATATTTCCATGTATATTTAGGTTGTCTGGTTCATGTTAGGGAATACTTCGAGAAATATAAATTCGTGTGTCATAATCATTGTCATAACACTAGAGATAAAAATAATATAAATTTGGATTTTTTGAGATTGAAGAGGTCATGTGTAAGTAGTACTCATTTTGGGCTCAAAATGTTATAATAAACTTCTGGACCATATTAAATGTTTAACAGAGAGACGGTTTGTCAGTTTAATCAAAAAATATTTGTTAAAACAGCCATTCTATAGTATACAGGAATTCTTAGATATAGAATGTTGTACCTAGATTTTTAGTTTGGTTGTGGCTTGGTACTTATTTATACTTACTTTTAGCATTCTCTTTTTTTGTAATTGGGAAAACATAATAAGCGATACGCCCCCTACCGGTGTCGAATATTACTAGAGCATGGGAGATAGATTGCTTTGTTTACATCTGTTTACGTGTATTTTATATGAGAAGTTGAGTTTTAATTGTATTTTGGATCGTTTACAAACGTTCAGAAGAGATGAATCACTATTGTTGTGTATTCTATTGTTCATCATCCTCATCATAATTAAAATCATATTACATTAGGTTTTCCTTCAGTCGGTTGAATATTTTACCTGACGGTTGTCGAACGTAAAAAAGCGATACGCCCCCTACCGGTGTCGAATATTACTAACGTATGGGCCATAGATTGCTTTGTTTACATCTGTTTACGTGTATTTCATATGAGAAGTTGTTGAGTTTTAATTGTGTTTAATTTTGTTTGGGATAGTTTACAAACGTTCAGAAGATATTAATCACTTGTTGTGTATCCTATTGTTCATCTTGGGCAAAAAAATTACCAAATATAGCTTACATACCTTTCCGAAAGCTGGACAATTCAAAGTTGTATTCCAAACAAAGTTGGGAAACAAGGAAATGATGGACAGAAGAAAGGTGTGGATTCATAAGTTGAAGATTGAAAAAAAATGTCTGAACATAAGAGAGTAGTTCTTTACAGTTTACTGAAAATAATTATTTTCCCTGCAGTAAGTTTGTGGATTTTTCCATATAGAATTATACCAACTAATGATGTGCAATTTTCAGCTAACCAAAAACGTAGAGTTTTTGAAGTCCAATGCTATTCCAACGAAAAATGTTCCACTTTTATCGGAATCTGAACCTGGGCCATCATCCAGAGATTCTAGATTATTGTATTTTCTTTCATGTAACAACCAGAGATACTATTAAAATAATAATAACAAATGATGTTTATTTGCACAACCAAAATAACAGTTTATCATAACATCAAGAATATGAAATAAATCTTGACTCTATAGCTAGGTAAAAACTAAAATATTCAATTATATAATCAGGAAAACAGAGATTCTATCAAAAAAACCAGACTCTCAGAAGTCCACCGTACTTTTAGGATAGCTGTTCTATGTCAGGAAAATTCAAAAAATATAATAACTTATTACGTTCAAACCATTCAAGCAAAGTATTCATATTAATTCTTTTATTTCATGTTGTTTCTTTCAGTTTTGCTGGTAAGTACTTAGTTTTGTCCATTATACTCAAAAATTCTTCAGTTCGTAATGAAAGTAGACATGTCACAGATGTTTTCTTGAAACTTTTGAAAGTTTTTTTATTTTTTAAATAAATAGGTGTTTTATCATACAGCCTTTTCATGAGGTATACATAGTTCCTTCAACCAATTAATTTATTCGTCCTCTACTTTATTTTATTATTGATTTTCATGTTCAATGATAAAAACTCAGTGTAAATTTCAACTTGATGTAGGTAGGTTATCTACTGTTGAACAGAGATAATATTGTCCTCAATCGAAACACAATGAACCACTAGAAAATACGAAGTCCAAAAAAACACAAATTACGAAGCTAAACGTTCGAAAACTCAAAATGAAATGAGCGTAAATACCATTACCAATCAATGTAAACAAACAGCTAATCTCCCATGCTCTAGTACCGATATTAGCCGTTCCTGCGCTACGATCTTAATTTCGGACGCCAATAGTTAACGTGTAAAAAAAATGTAAATTTTTTGAGCATGAATAAAGTCAGTAACCTTCTAAATCTTACTCATGAAAATCTATGTTTGTAGGTAGATCTAGATTCTAGATCTACCTACATGATGGAACATTTAAATACGCACATTGGAATTTACGCAGAACAACATTCTATACATACTTCTAGATTCTAGAAGTATATAAAATGTTCTAGATTCTAGAAGTATATAAAATGTTGTTCTGCGTAAATTCCAATGTACGTATTTAAATGTTCCATCAGTCAATTACTAGTTCCACTATTGTCCTCTTAGGACCCAAGAAAATCAAGCCCAACTACATGCTTGCCAAATTGATCATTAAATCACAGAATAAGAAGTACCAAGGTAATCTTGTTTAACATATAGTTGTCAGGTTGACCCTCTTATGAAATTTCTTGACGTTGTAATACTCATGTTGAGTTTTTATATAGATAAATCAAAACAGCACCAACTTTTCGGTTGAGTTGAGCCGCTACCATTCAATCTTTGTCTTGTAGGTCGTTCCTTGATACGGGACAAGGATAGAGCTACTCCGATAAACAGCCCAAGGCCAGACAAAGAGGAGGAAACGCAGGAGAAGAAAGAAGAAGAGAAACCCGCGCTAGAAGAAAAGGAAAAACCGAAACGGCGTTCAGACGCCAGGGAAGAGAAGAAGAAGAAAGAGGCTCCCCCTCCACCCGAGATCAGCGAAAGTAGCAGCGACACTGCCGAACAGGCGGACGCTCCAAGTAGCAGCAAGGACACAGGCAGGCCAAAGAGGTTTGCAGAGGTGAAATCGTGGGCGAAAGAAAAAAAACCTCCCAAAGTGATAGTGGTCGAAAAAGTGAAGGCTGTTGTGGACAAGTTGGAAGTGGAACAGATTAAGAAGGAGGAAGATAAGGAAAAGGTGAGAAATTTAATGATAGGAAATAAAAAAAGGTTGGGGCTAGAAATTTAAGTACAGTGCACATTGTGGTAAACTCCCTACTATTGGGGGTGTTCAAGAGGTTTGATGGGATCTTTAGTTCATGCAGAAGGTTGATTAGGATTATATTTACATTGATATCGAAGCGCCAATGTTCTCTGAGTGCTTGGTGTGCTGATTTCATGTTGTCATTCCTATTGCTTGATCATATAGTCCAGTCAATGACGGTAAAAAAAGTATAAACTGTGCATTTATCCCATACAGCACCGATTTGTATGAAAATTTGGACTAAGGTTCTTCTTACCGTCTAATTCAAAGTATACCCTGTGCCAGGGGTTGCTTTTTCTCTGGGGGTGGATGGCACCCCTTATTGGGGATGAAAAATTTATCATTGAAGAAAAGTACGGAAATCGATAAATTGACTAATTGTAAGCAACTTTTGTTCTATGAAGTTCTTTCTGAAAGTCAATACTTTCCGACTTATTGGCGACTGAAATTGTCGGTTTTCAGGCAAAAAAAACCACGTTTTCATATTCTTTTTCGCGAATAACTGGAAAAATATGCATTCTATCGAAAAACCTGTAGAGAGCAAAATTATAGCTTATAAAAAAACAAAGAAAAACCCAATACAAACGGAATAATTGATTGTCGAAAGTTGATTGGTATTTACCACTATGTGTACTCATCAATATACTAATACATATTCTAATTTCTACAAAAATGTGCTTTTGGTTTTCCCCATAACTCGCATAGTTTTCAAGCAATCAAGTCCTCCAAAAAAACATTTTGTAGGTTTTTTTAAGATCTATAAGCTCATCAAAATAAAAAATTTTTCAGATCTTATTTTTGAACAGGTTCATGCTAAAAGGGATAAAAAAGGTATTTTGCGCGAACACACGCAAGCTTTAAATGGCCATATCTTACTTAATTTTTATCCTATAAAAAAAAATGAAACGCCAACATTTTCAAATGAGAAAAACATACAATTTCGTACTACACAAAATTTTGCGTAACATTAATAGTTTTTGAGTTATTTTGAAGAAAAGGCGATTTTTCGCTAAATTACGAAAATGATTTTCTCTCTTCAAACTCAATTTTTTTCAAAAAGAAAAGCTTAAAACTGGTCAAACACTCAGAACGTATTATAAAAACATAAATGAAGTGAATTGTAAAGTGGCAACGAATTTTTCCAAATAGGGTGGAAGAAAGGTGGAAATTTTCACTATTTTTTTCCAACGAAAAAATAGGAATCGACATTATTCTCCTCATAGCACGCTTAGTTTTGACGCTAGGAACTTTTATAAATAATGAAAATAAAGGTTTTTTAAAGGACTTTAAAAAAAGTTTTATGAGTTTTCGAAAAATGCGTTGGTTTTTGGTTAATGTACGTAGAAACTTTCCATTTTGGCGATTGAAAATACCAGTCAACTTTCAACAAGCAATAATTCCGTTTGTATTGGATC
This sequence comes from Cynegetis impunctata, assembly GCA_030704885.1. Taxonomy (NCBI): domain Eukaryota; kingdom Metazoa; phylum Arthropoda; class Insecta; order Coleoptera; family Coccinellidae; genus Cynegetis; species Cynegetis impunctata. The sequence continues at coordinate 188,709 of JARQZK010002199.1, read as the reverse complement.
TGCATGCATTACAAATACACAGTTTTCTTTGTTTTTTTATAAGCTATAAATTTGCTCTCCACCTTATTTTCGGTAGAATGCATATTTTTCCAGTTATTCGAAAAAGAATCTGAAAACGTGGTTTTTATGCCTAAAAACCGAAAATTTCACCCGCGAATATACGGAAAAGTATTGACTTTCAGAAAAAACTTCATGAAACAAAAGTTGCTTAGAATTAGTCAATTTATCGATTTCCGTATTTATATTTCAATAAAAAAATTTTCATCCCCAAGAAGGGGTGCCATCCACCCCTAGGGAAAAAGCAACCCCTGCCACAGGGTAGACTTTGAGATAGATGGTAAGTAGAATCTAAATCCAATTTTTTATGAAAATCGGTGCTGTATGGGACAAATACACGGGAAAATGGTCATTGACTGGACTAATAGTTCTCATATGTTACATGTATCGACAGGTCATTTGAAAGGCGGCATAATATTGGTATGTCCGAATTTTCAGGGTCAACAGACGAGGTCCAAAACGCAGCTGCCGAAGAGCAGCGCGGTATCCTCGCCTGAAAAAAAGCCTGAGCCGAAGATTGCGCCAGTCAAGGAAACTAAAGAAAACAAGGAGACTACCAGAGAGATAAAAGATGCTAAAGAGAATAAGGAAACTAAGGACGTCAAAGAAACGAAGGACTACAACAAAATTCAAATAGCCAAAGTGAAAAAGATCGAAGACGACAAGGATAAGGCTACTAAACGCCCGCGCAAGCGATCGCACGTCGAATCGGAGGGGTTGCCAGATAATACCGCAACCGTCAACATCAACATCGGCGATAAACTGAAGGTTTATTACGGGCCTTCTATAGAATCTAAAATCACGTACGAAGCTAAAGTTGTCGAAATCGACAAGGATGGCAGTGTCCCGTTGTATCTTGTACATTACACTGGATGGAATACTAGGTGAGATATGGGAATTTTTTATAACCTTCGCTAGAATTCGATAAAAATAAAATCGAAGATTTGTTAACAAATCAAACTAAATTTTTCACGAACCCTTTCTACAATATTTTTCAATCGTTTTTTGTCTATTTTGATAATAAATTATCAGTTTATTTTCATTTGATTAAATCGGTGTATTTTTCTTGTTAATGATATAAGTGGACTTTTTAACTATTGACAGTTAAAACTGTCCTGTAGTTTTAATAAGTTTTCAAGATTGCCTAATACTTTTTCCATTCATCATCATTACGGACTTGAATTGATGGTAATATTCATTCTTAATTGAAAATTTAATATGAAGATTTCCTGTGTTAGTGTGATATGTTCTCTTGAATTGATTGAATGGGTCAAATATGCAAATTATCCGTATAGCATAGATCTAGAATATAGATACTTCAGAAATGCCTTTTTCATATGAAACATTGACAAAATAGCTATTTACCTAACAAGTGCGGAAAAACATTTTCCGCAAGTGTTAGGTACAATAGTTTTTCTACGAGCGTGAGGAAAATCAACAGAACTCGCACGCATTTCAATTCGTAAAGAGTCACATTGCCAAACAGTGCGGAAAAAACCCCCGCTATTCCATTTCCGCACGGAGCGGGAAAATTAATTTTCCACACTAAAATGTGTGCGGAAAATTCAATTTTCCGCCCGCTCGTAGAAAATAGCTATTTACCTAACAAGTGCGGAAAATGAATTTTTCCGCACGAGTCTGCCGTTCACCGAACGACGCGTAGCGGAGTTCGGTGAAGCAGCCGAGTGTGGAAAAACATTTTCCGCAAGTGTTAGGTACAATAGTTTTTCTACGAGCGTGAGGAAAGTCAACAGAACTAATCAAAAGTTGAGATATTTTTATCTGATTATAAGTGCTTATAGTTCAAACAGTGCGGAAAAAAACCCCTGCTATTCCATTTCCGCACGGTGCGGAAAATTATTTCCACACGGTGCGGGAAAATTAATTTTCCACACGGTGCGGGAAAATTAATTTTCCACACTAAAACGTGTGTGGAAAATTCCGTGGATTTTCCGCCCGCTCGTAGAAAAAAAGATTTATCTTCAATCCTAAGGTGAAATTTTAGGAGATTTATTCATTTTTTACTATTATTGACTGCCTGGGAATATGAATATAATAATAGTACATGAAACACAACTGTGGAAACCTTTTAACAATAATTCTTAAATTTTCAAAAGAAAAATATAGCAGAATGAATTTTCGCGTTGTCTACTTGAATTCATAGTTGTGAAGGAATTTTTTTAACTAAGTAAGTTCGAAACTCTAATACGGTATTTATTTTAATATTTGTTTGATCATCGATTACATAGTGAAAAAACTCATTGATTCAGTATAATCACATAGCAATGGCAGAATTAGTTGAATATTGTTAATTAATAGTGTTTTCAATTTTTGCTGATAATTATCAGTAATCTTCAACATCTGAAGGTCTGAAAGTATGATCTCGTCAATAGATCTTACTAATGAACTGATCAATCGCTCATAATTTTTGAAAATATAGAACCGCCCCTGAACCCTGACTCGTGTTTATTCTCGCAAGTTAGACAATTCTCGTTACGCTCGTGAGTGAGGAGAGTTGTGATCTCTCGAGTTCTGAGGACGCTTGATGGGAATTTCACCCGTATTTCCATGCAATTAGAACTAAAAACGGCCTTCGGCCGCCCGTAAAACAGCCCTTTTATACCGAAGGTCCATAATTGCGAATCAATCATAAGTGTAATAGAGCAAGATCCCAGAGCCGCCAGACGTTACTTATTTTCTCAGGAATAATATTTGTGGGATGAAATAGTGCTCGTATGTTCTTTCAGTGTATGGACATTTCCAGGTATCAGGTGCTAAAAATGGAAAAAAAACTCAACTCACTTTTATTATTTTCCCAGTCTTGATTTTTTATATATGATACTTATAGTCCGGGAGCCAGCGACCGGTTTTTGCGACCAATTTTATATCCACTGATAATTTGTAAAGTACTTAAGATGATTGTATTATAAATCACTGTGAACGTCAGCTGCGGTACCGAGAGTCTGTTTGGCAACCGCAGCCGCCCACACACGTAAAAAAAAACGAGTATTTAGTTATTTTATATCGGTTGAAAACTGGTACAAGAGTAGTTCACATAGTATTAATTTGAAAAAATGTAGTCAGCTGGTCTTATCGCGGTTTATTGTACGTCAGCTGACCATGTAAACAAAACAAAAAAAATAATTTTCAGTGATTTTACATCGGTTGAAAATTTGTCAGATGAAAGTCAACGTAATATTTAAACAAAAAAAAACGTCAGCTGGCTATACGTCGGGAGAAAGATCGTCAGCCGGCCCAGTGAAAGTTGAATCTCAATAGACAGTTACGAGCTGCGCACACTAATTAAAATGCGTCAGCTGACGAGTTTGCAACCGACACACAGCCAGCTGACGTTTTTAGTTCGTTTGAATATTATGTTAACTTTCAACTGACAAATTTTCAACCTATATAAAATAAATTATGCAAAGGTATTTCCACATAAGAGCAAGATGGGACTCGAACCCACAATCCTTATCGGCTGAAAATTTTTCAGTTGAAAGTTAGCATAATATTTAAACGAACAAAAAACGTCAGCTGGCTGTGTGTCTGTTGCAAACTCGTCAGCTGACGCATTTTAATTAGTGTGCGCAGCTCGTAACTGTCTATCGAGATTCAACTTTCACTGCGCCAGCTGACGATCTTTCTCCCGACGTATAGCCAGCTGACGTGTTTTTTTTGTTTAAATATTACGTTGACTTTCATCTGACAAATTTTCAACCGATGTAAAATCATGAAAAATGGTCAGCTGACGTACAATAAACCGCGATAAGACCAGCTGACTACATTTATTCAAATTAATACTATGTGAACTACTCTTGTACCAATTTTCAACCGATATAAAATAACTAAATACTCGTTTTTTTTACGTGTGTGGGCGGCTGCGGTTGCCAAACAGACTCTCGGTACAGCAGCTGACGTTGATAGTGATTTATAATACAATCATCCTAAGTAATTTACGAATTATCAGTGGATATAAAATGATTGACAATAAAAGGTCGCTGGCTCCCGGACTATTAGGGAACTATTTCAATACCTTCAGCAAGCAGCCACACCAATCGTATGGGCCAAAACACACATTAAGTGTGAGTATGACAGTATGGGTGAAATGTCATGACAGTAAGTATCTAAGGGAGATCGACGCGCATAGATAATCACTATCGCGCTTGAATGAGCAAATCATTACAATTCGCTGATACTGTCATACTCATAGGAAACTTTATTTGTGTCTGGCGGGATGTTTGGCCCATACAATCGGTCTGGCTGCTTGCATAAGGCATTGGAATAGTTCCCTAAGTATCATATATAAAAATCAAGACTGAGAAAATTAGAAAAGTGATTTGAGTTTTTCTATATTCAGCACCTGATACCTGGAAATTGGCCGTCGGCACAAGGTAGTACACTGAAAGTACATAAGAATACTACTTCATCCCATACATATTATTGCAGAGAAAATAAGTAACGTCAGGCGGCTATGGGATCTTGGACTATAATAATTATATTAGTATTGGATTATCGTAGTCGTAATTCCATGATCATGTCTAATACAAGTTTTTTTGTTTAGGTATGACGAGTGGATTGGCTCGGTCAGAGTGGCCGAAAATTTGAGTGCAGCTACTAAGGCCAAACGATTGAAGCAGGGTGCGTCAAATCCGGCGAGCGCGAACCCTAACGTCAAGGTCGCGACGACAACGACCGCGGTCGTGGCGGCCAAAGTAGCTACGAAATCGAGGAGAAACGTTTCGGTCACGAGAAGAACGTCGGTCAACGAGTTGCCCAGATCGACAACGCCCCTGAGTTCAACGTCTACTTCCAGCAGACCTAAGACTCCGGCAACGCCGGCCACCAGGTCGGCTACGAGGAGCACGAAGCAAGGTATGATACTGGTAAAGCAGAGACACATGTTTCGAAAATTTTGTTCTTTAATATGACTTCTTTTTTTATCCCTTAATTTTATCGATATCTTTTGTTTATTTGTACTGAATATTGACACCTTGGGTAAACATATTCAAACCGTTGGCACATATGGGGAAAAGCCGATAATTATGCTGTTGTGTTTGGAGGAGGTAAAAACAGCCTCTAGTAGGCCAGATGTCCGGGAGAAGATTTATATATATATATATATATATATATATATATATATATATATATATATATATATATATATATATATATATATATATATATACAGGGTGTCCTAATTGCCATGGGCCACTATTGCTATCTAGGTAATTATAAGAACTACAAGGTTGGTCAAATTAGACAAAATTTTGTAGGAAATAGAAAATCTAGTTCCATATTTGGAAAAAAAATTCTATCTCAAGCTGCGGGGGTTTTTCGAAAAATTGCTCAAAACTATTTGATCGAATATCTCAAAAAGTATAATTTATACAAAAAATTAGTTAAAGAAAAAATCTATGCATTTTAGACGTTCTTCAATTTGGTATTTTTCAAGGAAATTTGGTTCGTCTTGTTTTCGAGATATTACCATCAACTTACTTTTTTTAAATACGGACCTGTATTTTTTATTCCATTACTTAACAACCTTTTTTTTTCTGATTTTAACGATGTATCACATGTTCATATTTGTTTTCGTTCTAATAATAAAAGGACAAAATTTAAGTTGTATTGAGTTTTAAAAAAATCATCAGAGGTGGCTTGGACTACCAATAAAACAATTGCCTATTTTAATAACATGAACGGACTGTTGCAGCATGTAATGAAAGAAACTGTTTATTAAGTTTTTAAACATTCAAACTATTTACCATTTAATTAAGTTTGAGTTATGTAATAAACCTTGAAACTTCCTTATTTTTTAAAATTACCTTTGCCAAAATTCAAAGTGGATGATACATACCTAATGCATTTGTAAGTAAGCGCCTTTCGAAGTACGAATTTTGATATCTTTGAAGGACTCTTTCAGCACTTCGAAATGCTTTTGCATAACAAAAAAAATTAATTTAATTTTTCACCATTGGAAAACGCTACCATGTTGGTTTAAACTTACTCTGACACGACACATGTATTACGGATCATAGGCTTTTACAAGCAATTGATTTTCTTTGCTCTATGATTAAACCTATGATAAAATGAAGAAAGTGCCAAAAAAGTTAAATACTAGTTTTTTACCATTTTAATACAAACGAATATGGACATGTAATACATCATTGAATTCAGAAAAAAAAGTTTTTCTAAAATTTAGAATGAAAAATGCAGGTCCGTATTTAAAAAAACAAATTTGAATGTGATATCTCGAAAACTAGATGAACCAAATTTCCTTAAAAATTACCAGCTTGAAGAACGTCTGAAATGCAAAATTTTTTTTCCTCACTAATTTTTTGTAGAAATTATACTTATTGAGATATTCGATCAAATAGTTGTGAGCAATTTTTCGAAAAACCCCCGTAGCTCAAGATAGAATTCTTCTTTTAAATCTGAAATCGGATTTTCAGTTTCCTTAAAACTAACCAACCTTGTAGTTATTATAGTTACCGAGATAGCAATAGTGGCCCATGGCAATTAGGACAACCTGTGTATATATATATATATATATATATATATATATATATATATATATATATATATATATATATATATACAGTGGGCCCCCGGTAATCCGGCCCCTGTCTAATCCGGCGCCCCCTGTAATCCGACATGCCTATCATTATTGAATGTAAGTTCACATGCATAATTTTGCAATTTTGCGAAAAAAATTGATGAATATTTTTATACTTCAAAATTTTTATTCATAGTTTTTGATTATGCATTTGTTTGTATACAATTATTTCATAATGTGAAATTTAGTTATTATTTTCTGTAAGTTCTATAGCATTAATAAGGTTGAATTTATAATCAAACGTAAGCTGTCTATTGTGGTGTTTAATTAACTAAATTCGACATACATAGGTATGTAGTATATTATGATTTGTAGTTCAGATAGAATCTTATCATTTTGATCTGTAATTTGTCGGATTACAATGTACTCTTTTTCAAAAAATTCCGGAATATAGGGGGTCTTAGGCAGTACTCTATAATCCGACAAATTCGATAGTCCGACACGGCCCTGCAAAACGTTTGTCGGATTACCGGGGGTCCACTGTATATATATATATATATATATATATATATATATATATATATATATATATATATATATATATATATATATATATATATATATATATATATATATATATATATATATATATATATATATATATATATGTATATTGTAAATAATTCTTTTATTGGGTTTTCTGGTTCAGTTTAAAACAGAAATGATGTTGAAATTGTTCTAATAACGTTTCGGTTACTATTTTAACCTTTATCAAATTTACATAATATGTCATGTCATCGCATAAACATATCATAAACCACATTCACAAAATTTAAACTTGACAGAAACGAACAATTATAGTTTTACTTTTCACTTTGAGATCTTTTAACACTTAAATAAAACGATCATATCTCTAATGCACGTTGTACCTATATGATTGGATCTGGAAGACTTCCAGTTCATCATAGTTGGCTATGGTTTGGTTGGATCGGATGTTTTTGCCCTTTCTAACCATGTTTCATATGTCGGGTGCTTTTGACGTGACTTTAATAGCAATATAACATTTTACTAGATAACTTTTTGCATTTTTTATATTTATTTCAAGTAGGCGGGTGTCATATATGTCGGTTTGTCAATTCATTTCCGTCATAATATCAATGAACTCATTTAATCGTAAAAGTGTGTTCGTTCAATCGCTAGACAACCTAATAAAAAATGAAATAACGTGAAAAGTAATTTAAATAAATAATATTTTGGCTATTAAAGATTTACACACCGAAAGGGACCCGGCATATTGTTAGAAAGGGGAAAAATCCATTCCAACCAAACCATGGCCAACTATGATACCCATTGGAAAAATTTTAACTTTACGCCATAACTCAAAATTTCACCTTTTTTTTCAAATTTTCTCGACGCCACAAGAGCATACAGAAAAAAGTACCTTAAGAATGTAAAAGTCATCATCTTCACTAACAACCATGACATTCACATGTTTCCAAAAATCGAAATATCGAATTTTGTCCATAACTCGAAATCAAAGGACGATTGCAAATTTTTGTTATCTCCAGTGAATTTGTCTATGGAAAAGAGATCGAGAATGAATCTCCCATTTTTTGTGTCTCCTATAGTTACAGAGTTACCCTATACAAACATCGAAATTTGCCCACCCTGTACACAGATTGTTATATATAATATCGAAAATGCAAGCCCCATTTTTTGTATCTCCTATAGATACACAGTGACCATATACAAACATCGAAATTTGCCCACTCTGTACACAGATTGTTATTTACAATATCGAGCCCATTTTTTGAATACCCTATAGTCAGAGCCGGATTTACGAATTTGCCGCCCATGGGCCCAAAGTATTTCTACGCCCCCGTCCCCAAACGCGACATTTTGCCACACCTAAAATATGAACATCAATTTCTTAAAAATAAATTCGAATAACATCTTAATAATGTCATAGATTTATATAACCCCACTATGATCTAGGAATAATGCTAATTAGTACTTTGTTATGTGGAATATTTGCAGAGAATCTATGATTTCCTTTTACAACTCAAGATATCGTTTTAAGTGTTAAACTAAACATAGTACAATTATTGTTATCATAATTAACTTGTTGACGAGATTTGAAAAAAAAACAGTAGTCCTTCATTTTGTTTTTTGTCTCATTATTGTTTACCAACCATTCAGAAATTAATATTTGTTTCAATTATTTTGAAACCACATAACCTAAAATAAATCAATGTGGTTTTTTCAAAGTGGATTGTAATATCAGGAAATTAAGAAATCGAAAACGATTCAATGATAAAACTGTTTATTGAGAGCTAAAACATTCAATTCATATTGAAACTTTTCAAAAAGTTTAGACTCAAGTTTTCAGATTTTTTTTACGCCTAGCTTTAATATAAGCGAATGTATCAACGACATCATTAAAGTCAAGCTTGCACGTCAAGTCTTTTTCTATGGTTAAAATAGCTGTTAGGTTAACAAACCTTTTCTGGCCAACATTTGATCTCAAATAATTCTTCACTCGTGAAAGAGTAAAAAATGAACGTCTGCTGCACAGTTGCTGGCTCGTATACACAAAAACATCTTAAGAGCTACCCTTACATCTGGTTATAAGTTCTGGACAAAATATATCTATTCAATTGTGACAGTGACATTTCTTCTGTACTGGATGCCTTTTCTTTACACAGACCTTTCAAATGATGACATTCAACAAGAAAAAACAGGAGCTTCTATATCTGTTGAGTAATTAGTGTATAAATCTGAGTGAAAACAAAAATTCTGCATAAAACGCTCTTGATTTTTTAGCAAAATTTAACTGGCCTTCAAAATTTGCCGCCCCTAAAAATTTGCCGCCCTGGGCCCAGGCCCATGTGGCCCATGCCTAAATCCGGCCCTGCCTATAGTTACAGAGTGACCATATACAAACATCGGAATTTGCCCACCCTGTACGAGAATTGCACGATTATGTATAAGATTGTCAAATTATCGCATAGTGAGTTTTTCATTAGTTGAAGATGAACTGTTTCATACGAGAATATTAATTCTAATTTATATATTTTTGAATCTAGACAATGCGACGTTCAATATGAATATGTTTCAGAATCGAAACGAACCAGGAGGATTTCAGTTCAGACGGACACCTCGGTCCATACTGATACTGAATCTCCGGCGTCCGAGAGTGAACCCGAATTGACGAGAACCAGAAGCGGAGGCAAGAGCGATGAACCCGAAGTAAGAACCTATAAAAAGAGAGTGCCAAGAATCCCCGTTTTGGTAAGAATCTAATACCACCGGCGCGATTTTTGATTTTAAAATTGTCATCGGGCTTTTTGTTCAAAAATTATTCTCAACAACTCACGGTTGTAGCGGTAAGGGTACGACCAAGATCCTGGCCGGTTTTCTGAGTCAGACAATCGACGCCGATAGTCGGCGTGTATATAATCTTCTGCTTTTAAAGCTTGAGCCACACATGTCCGCACTGAGCCCGCACCGACACTCGGCCGTGTCACGACCGTGTGTGGGTGATAAATAGCCCCGTGCTTTCTTATGTCTATATGTCTTCACATCTTAGTCCGGAGAAGTAAGTATATAGAGAGGAAAAATTGAAAAGTAGGGGTCATAATTTTTTTTAAGTAAGTACACTGACCCCTCATCGCTTTCCTAAATTTCTGAACAAATCCCGTGAAAGCTCGAAACACAGCTTGCAAGCACATTTGAAAGCACTAAAATTCGATGATTTTTTGCTTATAACTTTTTCTGATGTACTCGCACAAAAAAATCGTAGAGATCAAATTCACAGTAAATTTTATGCCCTACACGATGACGTAAGTCGACTTTTGAAATGAAAATTTTTTCGACTCAAAATTTTCCAAAAAATGAAAATTGTATCGAAAGGCCGTGTTTTAACCGGCAACCATACTGAAAATAACCATATCGAGATCAAAACATAGGGAAACATAGTTGGTGTGCTATAAAAAATTTACGTATTTTCAGATTTGGAAAATTCAAAATGGCGGCCGCAAAAATCGAATATATATGCTTTTTTTTCAATCACGCTTCCTCTTGAAAACATTAACGATATCGAAACGCGGTTGGTTGCAATCGATAGGGGAAAAGTTGTAGTTTTAGGCATAAAATAAAAAAAAATTTTATAAATTTTTTTACATAACTTTTTTTTTAAATTTATAAAAAAAAATTTTGTTTGTTGAGTTTTTCCTAATTTTTGCATTGAAAAATGAAGTCAATCATTATACTCATACTCGAAATGTATTTGCCGTTAAAAAACGCGTAATTAAAAAAAAAATTGTTTAAATACAATAATCAGAAGCCGAGATATAGAAGCTCAAAGTTCGCTTCGTACTGTGACCATACTATTAAAAATTAAAAATGCGCGTGTATTAGTGAAGACCCGTGCTCGGCGACAATGGTCTCCCCACCACTACGCCGAGCAGCTGCCGCGTTCATATTCGGGCGAACGCGGCAAGACTACTGATTTATTTTTGATGCAGCCAGTGACCCAACGTTCTTTTAAATCTGTATTTAATCACCACACAGGTGAAACAATCTACAGCAACAATACGAATTTGAAAATTTTTAATAGTATGGTCACAGTACGAAGCGAACTTTGAGCTTCTATATTTCGGCTTCTGATTATTGTATTTAAACAATTTTTTTTTGAAATACGCGTTTTTTAACGGCAAATACATTTCGAGTATGAGTATAATGATTGACTTTATTTTTCAATGCAAAAATGAGGAAAAACTCAACAAACAAAATTTTTTTTTATAAATTTAAAAAAAAAGTTATGTAAAAAAACTTATAAAAATTTTTTTTATTTTATGCCTAAAACTACAACTTTTCCCCTATCGATTGCAACCAACCGCGTTTCGATATCGTTAATGTTTTCAAGAGGAAGCGTGATTGAAAAAAATATATATTCGATTTTTGCGGCCGCCATTTTGAATTTTCCAAATCTGAAAATACGTAAATTTTTTATAGCACACCATCTATGTTTCCCTATGTTTTGATCTCGATATGGTTATTTTCAGTATGGTTGCCGGTTAAAACACGCTCTTTCGAAACAATTTTCATTTTTTGGAAAATTTTGAGTCGAAAAAATTTTCATTTCAAAAGTCGACTTACGTCATCGTGTAGGGCATAAAATTTACTGTGAATTTGATCTCTACGATTTTTTTGTGCGAGTACATCAGAAAAAGTTATAAGCAAAAAATCATCGAATTTTAGTGCTTTCAAATGTGCTTGCAAGCTGTGTTTCGAGCTTTCACGGGATTTGGTCAGAAATTTAGGAAAGCGATGAGGGGTCAGTGCACTTACTTAAAAAAAATTATGACTCCTACTTTTTTTATTTTTCTCGTTGATAGATTTTTTGATCTTACTTCCCCGGACTATCTCCGCACCGAGTCCGCACCGTGCGAGATAGTTCATGTTTTATTTTTGACGGACACGGTGCGTTGTCTGATAGGCCAATCTACAGAGATTTAGAGTGAGCATTTTGTGCAAAAAGTGTTAGAAGAAAACCAGCTCCGCCATTGTTTGTCAAATAGTTCCACATGATATAGTGATATGTTTTTCACTCGACTTTATCATTTACATCTTTGTTATTAGCAATTTTATGCAAAACATCGCGTTTTTTTTAGTTTTTTGCTTATAAAATTGAAACTATCAGAGTAATTGTGATGGTGTCAATAGACTTATTGTAGAAAATGAAAAGACGAAAAAAATGAGAGGTCGGACGACTCAATCAGACCCTCAGTCAGAAAAAACCGGACAAAATGCAGTTTTTTCAAAAGTTCATAACTCGGTTATTTTTTGAGTTGTAGCGTAGATCCTCCGGTCAGTATTAGCTATTGATATGAACTTCATTTGTGCGAAGATCAGGAACTGTCCGATGCATAGTTTTTGATCTGTGGCCATTTGATTATGTTACTATGCAATTTTCCAGCAGACCTGAATGCGACAGGTATGGTCCGATTTCAATTTACTAAAAAGATTTTGAAAGTTGAATTCTCATTGTTCAAAACGTTCATCTTGGTTTTTCATAAAAACGCTGAGAAATATGTTAAAAATAAAGCTGAACATGACAAAAAACGGCCGAGCGCGTGAGAGTAGTTGAAGAGTGGGGGTTTACAATTATCATCTGACAACGTTTAGAAATTACTGTCACGTTCAAAATGCCGACGCTTTCGAATTACATACTTCTCCTTGCCTGCTGCTCTACCCCCACTCTTCAACTACTCTTACGCGCTCGGCCGTTTTTCGTCATGTTCAGCTTTATTTTTAACATATTTCTCAGCGTTCTCATGGAAAACCAAGATGAACGTTTTGAAATATGAGAATTCTACTTTCAAAATCTTTTTAGTAAATTGAAATCGGACCATACCTGTCGCATTCAGGTCTGCTGGAAAATTGCATAGTAACATAATCAAATGGCCACAGATCAAAAACTATGCATCGGACAGTTCCTGCTCTTCGCACAAATAAATTTTATATTGATAAATAGTACTAACCGGAGGATCTACGCTACAACTCAAAAAATAACCGAGTTATGAACTTTTGAAAAAACTGCATTTTGGACGGTTTTTTCAATTCTCCCTTAGACTAAGGGTCTGATCGAGTCATCCGACCTCTCATTTTTTTCGTCTTTTCATTTTCTACTATAAGTCTATTGACACCATCACGATTACTCTGATAGTTTCAATTTTATAAGCAAAAAACTAAAAAAATTTTTGCATAAAATTGTTAATAACAAAGACATAAATAATAAAGTCGAGTGAAAAACATATCACTATATCATGTGGAACTATTTTACACACAATGGCGGAGCTGGTTTTCTTCTAACACTTTTTACATGAAGAAATCTCTGTAGCTTGGCCTATGATGGATTCTCGGCATATAGTAGAAATGGAGACTAGAGCGTAGCTAGTGGGTGGGCAATTTTTCTGTTCACCCTAGAAAAATCGATAGTATTGAAAATTTGTTTACTGTTCAATCTTTAATTCTCAAGTTCGGCCATTCAAATAAAGACATGTTGTGTGTTGTGCATATGTTGTTCTCTTAATATTGTATCCAATCCGGTGTATCATAAACTTTATTACGCCTTTTGAACCCTACAAAACATGAGTCTAGAAGAGATTGATTCTAGACTAACAATACGGTCATCCGGTCCGGGATTCTGATATGGCACGTTTTTCGAAAGAGATGTTTTATTACAGGATAGCAGTGAACTCAATTTTAGATAGAGTTCACTGCAGAACACCGACTATATTATATTCCTATGACACCGACAAACACAATTACCAACCTAAATCGCTCTCAATCAGGGTGCTTTCGAATGAATGACGTTCAAAGTTCCAATGAATCCACTCTCAGTTCTCCCATTTTCATGCCAGTAGTTTTTTCTTATAAGGATAAATATCATCAAGGAGAAGACAGTTTTTTCGTCATATCTATATTACGAGTATACTACGACGAAGAAAGAGTACTACATTGTTTTTTATTTTTTGCGCTCGTAGTACGGCCGTCATGCGGCCGTGTGACGGAAATGTGTGGCTTTGAACTTATTGGCCGACACACGGCCGTGTCTCGGTGCGGATATCTGTGGCTCTGGGGCGCGCGCAGACTGCCTGTGTACTGGTAGTCTGACTCGGACGTTTACCAGATTGCTTTGTTCATTCTGGTTCCAGACAACCTGCCGCTCGGACTGTTCAGTTAATTTTTTGTTAAGTATTCTAGTTTCTTAGTTATTCTTATGATGGATACCCAGGACTTGATATCCAAGAAACAACTTAATCCCCGATATGGAATAAGCGAATTACAGATCATTCAATTATTAAAAAATCTTTTTTCGTTGGCAAGTAATTGCGGAAAAAGGTGCTTATACTACCCGTATATTGATCGTAATTTACTAATTAGATGGTTTTCACTTCTCGTTGGTTTTAATTCAATTGTAACAGTGTTTCAAGATACACTGATCTGTTCTGGCGACAGCTCTGTCGGCGCCGACAACCAGCTTTTGTTATGGCCTCACCTACCTACCGAGTTAGACAGTCGGTGACGAAAATCTGAATCTGACTACCGGTGTGCATCTTGGACGTACGCTAAGGTTGGAATCGCTGATTTTTAATGAGTGACGTTGAACACTTGAACCATCATCTCATCAATAGAAATCATCTTGAAACATAATTGCTGATAAGATTCAATTTGTCATACGATGAGACTCCGAAAGATGATTGAACTATTGAGAATAATATTGCAATCATATAGTTGTTTTCAGTTTGTTTATTTAGGCCACCAATGCGAGTTTCGAGATATATCGAAGAACTTCAGCACAAAGGTCAGAATTAAACGTTCTATTTGCACAAAATGTATTGTCCGTTAATTGTTTATTGTATGACAGAAAAATTGTTCGATTATGTCTGATAATAATGTGATTTTTGATGTTCAACATCTCAGCTTTCGGTATGTAGCATTTGAGCGAACCAATTTCGTAAATTGGACGGAAATGTGTAACGAGAGTACATCCAAATCGGTAGTTTTTTTCATCCCAGCTATCACCAGGCGAAGACAATAAATTCGACAGGAATTGTTTTCTTTATTCTTTTTCATATATTCGTCAAGGTGAAGAGGATCTTTCTTAAAGAAGGGAAAAAACTCTGAAACGTTTTTCGGCTAGCGGAGATAAAGTTCTATATACGTTTCTCTTCTCCGCAACCAACATTTTCATAAAAGAGAAATACAGAAAGAGAAAGAAGGCAATTGTCAACCTCTCGATCCGCATGACGCATTGCCATCCTGCTTTTGCAAATACGCTGTGAAACAATTATTTATGAGACAAACTAAATTCTACATGCTTATAGATCAAAGTAGGTAATAATAATAATAGTAAGAAATGAAGATGTCAGTCTTTTTTTTTTAATTTCTCTTTTCAGCTGTTTTCTGTCTGTCCAAGTGATGTCCGGGATCTCATCTGGATGTTTTCCGGGAATTGCGGATGGCATCCGAATGTGTTTCATCGTTCTCGTCATTCAGTCACGATTTCACTCCCCTTTACTTTCACAAAAATTGTGTTATATATGGGAGAAATTCAACTAAAATGACAACAGTCCGTAATTCATAGCGAGATTGTAGGGCAACATATCGTCAAGGTCCAAGTCTCTGAGTTTTGTCCTGACATAATGCATAGCATGTGACAAAATATTCCTAAATAGTACCAATATAAGTAGATTTTTGGACCCTAGGCCAACCCAAGTGACCTGCCTGTCAAGCTCATCAATTTCCTTCCATCTACAGATCATGCTAATGACACCAAAAATTTTCATGATAAAGGGTCATTAACTTGTTGCATTACGTCCAAGACGGGGAAAAAAATGGGCCCTTCAAAGGGATCTCCTGCCCCAGGGAAGTATCGGACCACCAAGTGTGGAACATCATTATTTAGGTCTTGCACGAGACAATCCAACAATGTAGGATTGGCTGCTCCTAGGAGCCACACGGGACAGTTAAGTGATTTACGTGGTTTTTTCGAGACCTTGAACTTCTTGCTAGAGCTGTAAATTCAAGACTAAATATTCTAAATCACTTCAATGTATACCCGACTGTAATATTTTCTTTTTTGCACTTCATCTATATCATATAATTCTCACTGTTGTGGTTACTGTTAGACTCGCTCAATTTTTTTTTGCTGAAGTTTTGTGGCTAGAGGCACTATTTCCAAAAGTGAAAATCGATGTTTGGAACAAACTAATTTGTTTTACTATTTTCAAAAATTTGTTGACAATAGCGGACTCGGTAGGCAGAACTTCTCCTGCCACATACCCTGCTATTATGATTAGATATTGAATTAGAAAATATTGAGAGGTTTGGGGGACTGAAAATTATGTTTTGGAAGTGAGAAAGAAAGAAATATATTCAAGCAAATTTGATCTGGACAACAGCGCCATCTACCGGGTCCGACTAAAGCTCAGATCATCCGATTAGTACAAACATTTTTTATCAAAATAGGTCAAGTCGTTTAGGAGGAGATGAAATTCAAACTCACGCACACCTGAATTTTATATATAAAGATTAACCTATAAAAAAACATAGTTCTGTACTAGAGATTACATATCTAGTTCTTACAAATAGTAAATAGATAAAATAATGAAAAAATTCTTTCTTCATATCGAAAATATACAATAATTTTCGCATAATATAGCTTGTTCTCCAGAAATTTTGCCACTTGAGAACGCTCATTAATAATTTGTTCACAGACGAAAGCTATAATAAAACCGCCAGAAGATGACGACGATACGGAGAAAGAAGAAGAGCCTGTGGTGAACGTGAGACCTAAGCGAACGAGAAAAGTAAAGAGAACGCCTGAAAAATTAGGGGATGAAAGTGACGATGACAGTTTTAACCTACCGAAAGGCCGTGATTTCGATCTCAATCAGATCAGATCCGAATTGAAAGGATTCTCTAAGGGTAAGATTAGCTACATATCAAAAACGTTGGTTCTATTATTAATTTTTTAAATTCTGTCGAAACAAATCAAAGCTCTTTTTCATTCTCCAATTATCACAAAATATGAGTATGTACCTATATATATATACAGGTGTTTCGTAAATAAGGGGCCCCGTTGCTAGGATAGATAGAACACTGCAAAATAGTTACAGTTTGTTCAATTAAAAATTTTCTGCATCCGTTTTTAAGATACAGGGTATTGAAAACAATAAATTATTCACATTTATTACGATTATGTCGAAACTACTGGCAATATTGTAATGAAATTTTGTACGAATATTTTTTGGAAGCTTACACATTGCGTACATTAATTTTTATATCTGCCTCCCATAGAGGGCGCTACTTACATGGTTCGTACCGAATACTTTTGAACATAACTTTTTAGAGGTTAAATTTTCTAGTACAAATTTTATGATATCTCAAACATCACTCAATTTTACACCAAAAAGGTACAATTGGTAAAACTCGACACTGTCACCGATTTCGGGATATTTCAATTTGAAAATGATGAAGTAATAAAAGGTTATGTACAAAAGTATTCGGTATGAACCGTATAACCGTATAACTAGCGCCCTCTATGAAAGGCAGATATAAAACAAATGTATGTGATGTGTCTAAAATATTCATACAAAATTTGGCGTAGTTTCGACATAATTGTGAGAAATGTGTATAATTTTTTTGTTTTCAATACCCTATTGAGTTGTAATTTTGGTATTTTTTTTCCTTCATTACTTCATATTTATTACTGTTTATTTATTATTTTTGTTAAATGAATATTGACTTGTCCGATACAGTGTAAATTGTCTTGCTGGATGAATAAATAAATATTATTATTATTTTTTTTTACCTCCGTTTATAGAAAACCCTGAAAGTATCCCGCACGCATTCTCAGGTATGTGTGAGACTCCGTATGTTGCTGGTTACTCACTAAAAAACTTCTCACACATTCCTTGGAGTAGTTCTTCATCCTGCCCTTACAGCGTCCCTTAACGAAAGAGATGAGCTGCAAGCGGCCTCTATAGTTCATGGGACCTGATGACTCGAAGTGACCCGAGCAACACTGCTTTCTGCATTCTGCGCGTCAATATATCGGCCAGAGATCTGCGTGCCGAAATAATCTTCAACTCTGTCACATAGTTAGCTCTCATTCCGCCTAGACAACCTATGATTATTACGACCATCCTAACTTTATGCCCTGGGTATAGTGTCCTCAGCTCGAACATAAAATCTCTGTATTTTTCCCTTTTCTGTTCTTCTTTCATCACCACATTATTTTCGGCAGGGGACGAAAACTCGACAACAAACAATTCTCCGAGTTCTTTGTCTAGTAGGACTATATCTGGCTTAATTGCGTGGATCTGCCGAGTTGTTGGAAAAGCATAGTTCCAGTATATGCGAGCTCTATCGTTCTCAACAACCGCTTCAATTTCTAGTGAAACATATGGTAGCACTGGTTCTTTGTCTATACCATAAACTTCTCTCAGATGGAAGTAGAGAATTCGGAGCGCCCCATTATGTCTTTCTATATACCCTGATAGAACATGGACTCTGCAAGCAGACAGGATTTGCATAAGAATTTCCTGCTGACTATGGCATGCTCTGCAAGTTGTTGGGGTGTCCACTTTCATTATGTTCTTTTTATACCATCTTGTATTTATCACTCCATCTTGACAAGCCATAACAAATCCCTCCGTTTCCGACTTAAGCCCAGCCGACTTCAAAAAGGCAAAGGATAATTCTTCCGACAGGCCCTGATTTTCCAAATTCCTGTAATATAGGGAGTGCAGATTTTTACTCATAATATGATCTTCGAGTAGTGTCTTCAGTTGTGCCTGTCTTATTGAAATTATTATTATTATTATTATATCTTGAAAACGGATGAAGTTACGAAAATTTTTTATTGAGCGATCTCAACTTATTTTGCATTGTTCTATCTATCCTAGCAACGGGGCCTCCTTTTTACGAAACACAATATATATATATATATATATATATATATATATATATATATATATATATATATATATATATATATATATATAAAATTAAGTCTGTATTTGAAGTTGAACTCCTTGAGAAAAATGGGGTGGTTATTTGAGTGGATGTTATCGAATAATTTGGCTTGTTTGTGCTTGGATTGATTTTTGTGTTTCGATTCATGTTTCCATTTACCTCGATCAGGGAAGATACCATAATTTTTTTTTTGTTATTGATATTTATATTAAACTATTGATACTTCTTTGATGGGTGCAATAAATGAAATTTCAGCAGGTACAGTGCCCACAATGAACAGTAGCGGCGCGGACAAGGACAGCTCGTCGGACGATTCGGCCAAGCCTCTGATCATGCTGCACATAACCGCCGAAGAAGACGAAGTCGATTTCGAGGATGAAAAGGAGGTCGTGAAGGTGGAGGAAAAAGAATCGCCGACGATGTCCAAGCCCGCCGAAGAATCGTCCAGCTGCGAGGACATCTACGAGTTCAAGGAGCCAGAACCGTTCGAGTTCGAGGCGAGGTCCGCGCTAACCGAGGAGAAGGGCAAGAAACGGCTGCCCCGATTTTACGAGGACGTGGAGAAATCGCCGTCGAAGGTCGCGATCGCGAAATCGCCCGCCAGAACCGAACAGAACGTGGAAATAGAGGTGTTCAGGTCGCCGATAAAGTCGAACGATTCAGAAGGGGAGGAGGAAGAGGATAAGATGGCGATTACCCCAAAGATGGAAAAGTTAGATCCGTTCGATAAGCTCGTGGAGTCGCCATGTTTCAATATGGGTAAGTCGAATTGAAACGGATTGGTTTAGTGAAAGTTTTCGGAATTTGCTTCCTTTTGAAAAGCTCATGTTGAAAGATTTTGATTCTAGTGAATAACTTACACTATATTTTCAATTATCAATACGCGAGTTTCCAAGTTATCGTTGATGATTACTGATTTTTTGTTCTTTTTTAAGAGCACATACACGTTCGTCTGGGTTATTTTCCAAATTCGAATGAATTTCGAAAAATTCTCACTCATCCTTCTCAAGCTGATGTTGATTCACTGCTGAGATCGATCTGATTCATTGTGGGTATATGTTTCGACTAGCGCGTGCGTAGAAAGCACCGAAAGTTCTCTGTTGTTCGAAGTTTTTTCTGTCATCCTACTTCGGTCTGCCATATTAGTGCTCGTATTCGGTGCATCTGTATTTCTTTGCCGTCTATTTTTGTTCAATTCTACTTTCCATATCTGTCGAAAATTCAGAGCATCATCACGCTTATTGACGTTAGGGGCCGTTCTAGTATTACGTAAGCAGATTTATTATAATTATTTACCATCTCCTTTCCCTTGTCAGCAAAAGTAAGCAAAGCTCTCAGCCCCCTCCCACGCTTACGTAAACATTGTTACCTATATGCATGTTCCTTTTAATGTATTCTGTTTTTTTTTATTGATTCATGAGCAGCAGTTATAAAATAGGCTCAGGATAGAGGATTTCAACGCACATAATATTCATTCAAACAAACTTTATGACACAGTAAGGTACGAATATTATAATCTTATTAAGTACTATTACGAACAAAACAAACTTTTTTCGAATTTTTGGTATAGGTACATATTAATTCTAATTAACAGTCTTCAGTCCATGAGCGAGTACCTAAACGTATTCGTTATTTGTGGAAATCCCCGAATATGTGTTTGGTTTTCAAGCATAGACAAGGTGTGGGTTGCCAATGTGTAAACAAAAATTTACTTCTGCTGACGTAATCACCATCTCGACCCCCTACCCCCCATGTCATCAAAAATAAGCAAAGCAAATACCCCCCGCCCCCTTATAGTGCTTACATAGTACTTGAACGGCCCCTCAGACCGTTGTTAAATTTTTATCGATTGCCTAGCCAGGCTTCTGTTTAATTGTCCAGCAGATGCCAGTTGTGAGTCACAGAAGTCTATTTTATGTTTATATTCTGCGAAGTGTTGAACTATGCAGAACTGAATTTTTGTAGTCTTCTATTCTGCATGTGATGCGAGGCCAAAATATATACATTTACGTATACATATATAATCTAGAATTTTCCCAACAATTAGTAAGTGGCGCCTTGCGGCGGTATCTTCAACCTTTCAGTAATAATATTTAGCACCATCTATTGGTTCGATTCTCGTTTGTCTCAACACTGTTGTAATTAGTGAAACGTTAAATTTTGCCTACCTAGGCCTCGACCTTAAGAGAAAAGAATAATAATTATACTCTTGTCTGTGCCACTACGTTTTGCAACGGCTTTGGATTTACTACTATATTTCGGGGAATTACCGAATCATCAATTTTATTTATGAATGGCAATAATAATAACTAGGTTTATTAAAATTTTTTTTATTGATTACCATTTATTGTATCTTTGAAAGAAATAATGTAATTTATTTTTATGATTTTAAAATTTATTTATTTTTGTACCTACAAAGGAGAAATAAATTCATACTGCAAAATTTGTGTAGCTTGTTTGTAAGTAACAAAAGTTGCCAGTGAAGCTTGAATTTTTTTATATACGCATTATCAGAAAAACTAGCTAACATAATATTAAACCAGTTCGCTCACAAGGTTGCCAAATCAGTCTCAGCACGGCTAGATCTAGTGTAGATTTTATGCATGCCCATAAATGACATTTCACTTTAAGTACAGTTTCCTTTGATTCAGTACATTTTAAAGACGAGCTGCGTTAGTACTGCCGTCAACCGTTCCTTCAAATATCTTCTGTTCGCAGGCAAAGTTGCCGACCTCATCAAGCCGTTAGACTCGCCGCCACCCAAGCTGTCGATCATGACAGACGAGCCGCTGGCGTTGTTCGGCGAACCGCCGGACGCGGCGGACGACTGCAGCCGCGACATGGAACTGTCGGACACCGAGTCCCAGACGCAGCCGATATTCACCACGAGGACCGAGGAAGTATTCTCGGACGCGTTCACGAAATCGTCCTCCGAACAGAACACGCTCGACCTGGAGTTCTCGAAATCGGAGGACCGGAACGTGGACGACGAGATACAGGCCTCGATCCAGAGGGTCATCGAGCAGACCTCGTCGACGGACGATGACACAAGGGACGCGTTGCTGCAGGTAGGGGTGAACAAAATTTATATGTATCCATTGAAGATGTCGTTTCGTAAAAGATTAACGATTTCCGTGTATTCTCAGCATCTAGGTGTAAAATACAAAGTATGGCGTCATCAACACGTTTAAAGATACAAAGATCTTCGAGGATAAACTCCAAAATTGATTGATAAAGTATTTGAAATCGAAAATGTGCGAATTATCAAGGAAATAGTCTATCAATTTCAATTATGTTCAATAATGAAATTTAATTGACGAAGTCGCCACTTGGTGAATATCCATAATAAATCATTTTGGAAAACGTGAATGTTTTTTATGATCAGTTTATGACGGGTTTTTCTTAATGAGATATTCGATGTGGAACTGACTATAATAACTTGAAAGTTTTCCTTTACACAGACTAGAGATAAGGAAAATTAACATTGATAGCAATAATGCAAATTTAATAGATTATTCTTATATATTCATTCAAATAGACTCTGGGCTACTCAATCCAGCACAGTACGAACGGTTTCATCAATGGAATTCTAATTCAAATTTTTCTTCCCCTCTACTTGAACTTATTGGCTTAACAAACGCCATAGATGGGGTCGATAGTTTCAAGCAAAAACTGATACGTTACTCCATTTGAAGACTAGTTTCTTTGTCTAGTTTTCATTTAAAATGTTTCCTTAACATTCGGGGAAGTTTTGTTCTTTTTATATCTAGTTAGTTTCATATAAAATACAAAAAGAACGCTCTATCCTTTAGTCTGAACCAAAATATAGCAGATCGCCATTTTGTCCTGTATTTTTCTTATTGAATTAACACTTTTTTTATTGCACTTTTCTTTTGTTCAGAGGTTCATTTATTCACCAAGGAATATATTGACAATGTAGACATTTTTTTAAAATCGTCACTTTCCAGATGATTTGATGATTTCGAAAAATATTAAGGCTTCACTCTTGGGTTATCCGTCAGACTTCTTTAACGGACGACGCTGCCAGGGATTCCAGGTAGGGCTGTGAAGAATTTTAACATATCGATGAAATATAAGAATGTCGATATATTTGAATGTTATTTTTCAGCACCAATGTCTGCAATAAAGTATACTACTACTATTGGCCATCCACTGGATCCGCGCCTGAGTAGTTTTATGTTAGAGAAGTAGTGAACTCGGCTGGAGAAAGGATTACAGCAAAATAACGATCCTCGAACGGATATTGAAATCATTAGTTTATTTTAGAATATTTTATCAAATACTAAGAAACATACAAACATGATAACCAAACATATTTTCAATATATGATTACATGATTTCTGAAGGATATTTGAGTAAAGATTAATCTAATTATTGCTCTTGTTCTAAGTTATACTATATACATAAGACAAATTTTACAAATGTGAATCGGGAAATTTCACTATTGCTGCGTTCGAAAGTCAACAGTCAACAGGTGCGGTAGTAGTTTTTTATCCGTTTTTGATCTGGACCATGATTTTCGAAATTTTTTTGATGGTGAAATTTCTTCAACTGCCGCCATTACGTAGATATTTCTTGTTTTCACATATATTATAGGTTCGTTCCAACCGGCATCAGAAACTGTTTCTTATAGTCAGGATTCTGCGCAGTAACTTAAATGCGTTCCAACCAGAATCACAAACGATTAAGAAACGGTCTGTTTTGCGTTCCATCCAAGGTTGCAAACTGTTTGAAAACTATCAGAACGGTTTGCGGATTATCTTCTGACCGTTCATCTGGCGCATGCGTAGAGCAATTATTTTTCAGATGGTGACAATTTCTTTAAGACCTTTTGCTTATTTTTATTCACCTAACCTAAATTGTCACATAAAAACTCGCATTATACTCTCTGCATATTTAGTTATTTATTCTTGTTCGGTGAAACTAAAAAATCCTAAAATTCAAGTAAAAAAAAATTAAAACATGAATGTAGGAAAAAAAATCTGAAATTTGCCTAATAAAACCTTGCATAAAGTCTTTCGAACAAGTAGAACAGGTTCAATTTTTTTAAAAGGTCATTTCTTTCTCTCAGAACTTCATTTCTTTCCTTCATTGAGATAAGTTTTTGTTTATGCACCTCCAACTTCTCTTTTTCAAGTACTATTCTATCTCTATTGTATTCTATTGTAACATTTCTGTTTGTGGTAGGTTTTTTTGTTTTTAATGAGAAGGTGTTCGCTGGGGCCTAGGCCATTATTGAAGATGTTGGAGTAGGTTCTGTTTCTACAGATGGTTCTATTTCTTCCACTAAATCTTCTATCGTATCGGTTGCCAACAGAACCTCAGGCCTTTAAATATGATATCCATTTTCTCCCGATATTCGAAAAACTTCCTGCCCCTTCATGTTTTTTTCTGTCCATCGACAAATTTTTTGTATGATCGTTCAACCACCCTCCACCTATTTTTAGAATTTCATTAATTTTTGTGGCTATAACTTCCCACAATATTTTGAAATTTCTAATTTCAAAAGTCCCCACGAAAACCCGTTACTAGCACTATAAATAAGATTATTCGCAGATTATGATGTTAGGAGGATGACCCACTACTTCCAGTAAATTATCAGGTGTTCCAACCATAGATCAGGAAACCAATATTTTACAGACATGCGCGTTGAGAACGATTTGCAAACTGTTGGAAATCTGTTTGTGATTCAAGGTTGGAACAAACCTATATGTTTCCGGGTATACAGGGTGTTCTACAAGCTCTATGACAAACTTTGACAGATGGTAGGTCACTTGATTTTAAACATTTTTTTAAAATAAACATGGGTCCGATTCGTTTTTGTTTAGAAGTTACAAGCATTTGAAGAATCGTAATTTTTTCAGTCAACCAGGAAGTGACAGAAAGTCACTTAGCATGTTAAACAATGCACACTTATAAAATATACACCTGCTTCAATAAAAAACGTAGGCATTTATTCTCCACTGAGGAATATGCAGATATTGTGTTTGTATATGGGTATGCAGCTAGCCAAATAAGAAATGATCCAAATCTCATTCTTCGAATGACCGAATCTTCAGTTCGTCGATGTGAGGCTTGCATTCAAGCTGAGGGTGGACATTTTTTATAGTCTTTAGTTTTGTGATTATCATTTAATTTGTATTTTTATTATTAATTGTTAGTAAAGTTTAAATGCTTGTAACTTCTAAACAAAAACGAATCGGACACATGCAGAGCTGTGCCAAAGCATTGTGCTTTGTGCTCGTGAAAGCACTCGAAGCCTTTTTGTGCTCCCGAGCACTGTGCTTCCGAGCCCTTTTCAAAAGCAGTGCTTAGTGCTGAATAATTGAAGTCCTTCAACAGAAGGCTTTGTGCGTAGTAATCCCAAAAGTGCTCCCGAGCACTGAAGTGCTCCGAAGCACTTCTGCGGATTACTAAGCACTAAGCCCTGAGCCAAACTCAACTATCTAAATCGCATAGTTTTTTCAGTACCTACATTCTGATGAAATATGAATAATAAGCATGGGATTTTTAATATGAAATAATGAATCTTTCAATACTGTGCTTTCCATAAGGGTTTCTCCTATTTGATATATTAATCATCACTCAGGTGATTAAATACTAATACTAAGATTCTACACAGGCGGTCCTTTCTTATCCTATTTTCAATAAAATCTGTGTCATTTAGGTAATATCAATGTTCGTAGGTCACAGATTACAGAAGCATATCTTGTTTCTGTATTATTTAAATTTAAATGTATCTATGATCTTTATGAAATTGATCAAAAATGGCGTGTGAGAATGCCTATGCTTATAGTTATTGATGTATCAAGGGAATTATAAGGATGTTAGCTACAGAGGGCAACAAAGTTCCCCTCCATACAATGAACGTTTTTACTGAGAATTTAGTGGAATTCCAATATTCAATTGGATCTTTCCCTGAACCTCTCTTCGAGCAAAATGACGTGCGAGACAATGAAATCTACTGAACTCCTTTGAAAATTTTCTGCTATTTTCAAATATCCCAATCAAATCTCAAAATTTTAATATACAGGGTGTTGAATCTCCGCTTGGCAGAAGTCCCATAATTTTCAAATACGTACCTGGAATATTCTGGAAATTTAAATATAAATCGGTCGACCTGTGGAAGTGAATCATACGTTCCAAATATCAACCGACTATGCTGGTTGGTTCAAAAGTTATGAGGAATTGAAATTTTTGACGAATACATAAACTCGGTTATGGAATTGATTAGACCTATCATATATCGATTTTTCGGACTCGCCTAGGATAGCTCTAGCTCAGGTTATCGTAGGTATGTTCATTTACCAATGAAACACCCTGTATAGTTCTGCACCAGCTCATATTGAGCATCGAATTTGTAACACCCTGTGCATCTCTTCTCACCCGTTCAATAATCTCATACTTAATGCTATCTTACAATTTCTTTACCGATTAAAATAACCTCAATTTCAACAATTCCTAGAAAAGTACTTAGGGCTTAGTGCTCGAAATGTCAAATTACTTTCACAAAGTGCTTAGTAATCGCAAGCCTTCTATAAAAATAAGTGCTTAGTGCTCGAGACCGGGAGTCTTTTTTTCAAGTGCTTAGTGCTCGAAGCACTATTCTTCAGTGCTCGTCACAGCTCTGGACACTTGTTTATTAAAAAAAATATGTTCAAAATCAAGCAACCTACCTTCTGTCAAAGTTTGTCATAGAGCTTGTAGAACACCCTGTATATGGGCATCTCCAGCGGCTCTCATTAAATCAAATGAGCTGTTTTCTGTATCTGGTATCTGGGGTTGTTTTCGAGGCAGAACAATATTTGGGTAAATTTTTCTAATGGCCGCCACTTCAACCGTAGATATTTCTTGTTTTCTCGTAGGTTTTGAAAATTTGTTCAACTCCACAGCCTTCGCAGATTGAGTTAGAGAGTTGAAATTTAGTATGTGGATTGACATCATGTTGAAATAATAAATGAATAAATATATTTTTTATTTCCAGAATCATCATCATACAGATACAATAATGAAATGAAAATAAGTCAAAGAGATACACATTAAAACTGAGATATTGTTCTCACACAATTCCATAAATTCCTTGAAATAGTATGGTTCACAATTTAATATGAACGAAAATACCGCCTTTCGTAATGAGTTATACGAGGATATATTGAAAAATTCTTAGCCTACTATAAAACCAAACAAAATTTCAATGTCAAAATATTTTATTACTCAACATATTCTCCTCTTAATTGTATACATTTATTACAGCGAACCTGCAACGTCTCTAGACCTTTCAAAAAAAATGTTTCTTGCTCTGCAAACCAGACCTCCACAGCTTTTATTACCTACTCGTTGGAAGAAAATTTACGACCTTTTAAAATTTTTTTCAGTTGAGGAAAGAGATGATAGTCGGACGGAGCCAAATCTGGTGAATAAGGGGGATGTTCTAGTAATTCAAACCCTAAATCACGAATTTTTTGCATGGCAACACGAGATTTGTGTGCAGGGGCGTTGTCCTACAAAAACAAAACAACTTTGGATAGCTTTCCGCGTCTTTTCTCTCTAATTTTTTCCCATAGAGTGGTCAGTAATGTCGAATAGTAATCTCCAGTTATTGTTCTACCCTTATCCAAAAAATCAATCATGATTACTCAATGGCAATCCCAAAAAACTGAAGCAAGAACTTTTCCAGCAGATTTTTGGACACGAAACTTTTTAGGTCTTGGAGAACCGGAGTGTCGCTATTCCATCGATTATTGCTTTGTTTCTGGATCGTAGAAATGTACCCAAGTCTCATCCATAGTAACAATTCGGTTTAAGAAGTCTACATCGTTTTCAAATCGAGCACAGATCGAACGCGATGCTACTACCCTTGCACGCTTTTGGTCAACATTCAAACATTTGGGGATCCATTTTGCAGTAATTTTTCTCATGTCCAAATTGACGTGAACTATATGATGAACGCGTTCGTATGAAATATTCAGTGCTTCAGATATCCGTTTTAGCCCAATTCGACGGTCTGTTAAAATCATGTCATGAACTGCATCGATATTTTCGGGGACTGACACAGAAACTGGCCTTCCCGATAGGCCATCATCTTCAATGGAAATTTTTACCTCTTTTGAAGCTTGCAGTCCAATTTTTCACGGTCGCATACGAAGGACGTTGATCACCAAGGGTATTAAGCATATCTTCGTAAATCTGCTTACCTCTTAACCCTTTTAAATACAGGTACTTGATGATGGCCCGATACTCCAATTTTTCGATTTTCACAATTTCGGTGGACATATTTTTTCTTTTAACTTATTGCGTAACTCTGGTTTACTTTCTTGACGTCAAACTTTACACTGACACTTCTAAGTTATTGTTCGTTGCTATGGTAACGCAATATTTTGTTTATGCAGGGAACTGGCCTAGGCTAACTAGATATCAATACATCCTCGTTAACAGATAACCTTCTAATGTTTATTGGTAAAAGATTATACAGTGTTATCGACAAATATAACGTGCTATGGTCGGTATTCGAATATTTATGGATCGGAAAAAAAATGATGAATTCTTCTAGTTGAGTTATTATTTTTATACCTCACAATGTAATATGGTTACTTAGAAGTTAAAGTAAGACTCTATAAATATATAGAAATGGTTGAGTCAAAACGCTATACGATTCTCAGAGGGTTTCAACTCTTTTCCTCAACTGCGCTGCACTTCGTGGAGACTATTCCCTTAGTCTCGCTCTTGACCGGCTGGCTATCAGTACGCGATGCACTCTTTTCTGATTTTTATTTCGGTTTGCTATCAAAGCGTGGTTTTTCGAACCATAATTTATTCAGTTCGAATCGCACCTAGTTGGCAGATCTTTGTTTCTAGCAGATTCGGTAATTCTTTGAGTTTGTATATATGTATAAGTCCGGAAAGTTAGAAGAAAATCTATAATAATAACTACTGAAGGATGTATAGTGTAAAAGCTTCTATTAAATTTTTAATTCAACGTTTCGCATGCGTACGTGCTCCTTTCAGTGCTTTCCTAGAATCCATAACACAATTCTTGAGGAAATTTAGATGGCTTGAATTAGAAGTGTCTTTCAGCACGTACCTAGTCCAAAAATCTTGTGACTTTTTCGTTCTGAGATTGTATGGGAATCATCACATACATACTAAATAGAAAATAACAATGAAATCTTAATTGAAAAGTTTCATGCTCACGACCTAAATGAATCATAAATTATTAGAAAATTTGTAATAAACCTACCCTTAAAGAAGGGGACGAGACGACAGGTAGGAAGCCTCAATTTTACCGTAATTATTATTCAGGTATTATTTTAACAAATTTTGTATACATTCGTTCCTCTGTTGTCATTTAGATCTAGATAAATACTTTCATAGGATTCGTTCTTTGTATGAGGTTTATAGTTAAATAACCCCTTTTATTGAAACTAGTTATTACCTATTCATTTAGATTGATTCAAGGAGTCTCGGTGTGGAAGTGTAACGTTTTCACTTAATGAAAATTTTGTGTAATGATGCATTATATTTTTGTTAATGCCCGAAAAAAAGTTTTCACTTTATTGTTCTACATAGGAAACATAAATATACCTTGCAAATGCCTCTTGATTATTCGTGAAAAATTGACACGTTTCACGCTCTTGGCAGTTTGAGTTAATATCGACATAACTTAATCGTTTTTATTACAGGCTAATCTACCGATCGCGAATTATCAAGCTAAACAGCGAGAAATAAGCAAATCGCCTAGTTTATTATTGGAACTGGCCGTTCAGAGCGTCGCCAAAGACGTAAAACCGTCCATTGAAAAATCTATAGATAATCCCGAAAAGTCGGCGTTCGGTATATTAAAAGGCTTGTCCCCGGTGCCGCTCAATGTGGAGAAAGAGAGCTCGAGTCTGTTGGAAACGATCAGTCGACAGCCCCTGGTCGAGACTTGTTCTAGTCCGGTGAATATTGAAGATGGTAAAGAGGCTGCAGAGATCGTTCAATCTATTATCTTGAAGAATAAGGAAACTCTAAATGGCATGATTGGGGCTGGTCTAGTGGAAGAGACGCTTACGAAAGAGGCGAAGACGGATGGATCGAAGGAAGAGGAGTTGGTTATCACTGAAGAAGACGATGAACCGAATGAGTTAAGCGAATCGAAGCTGGATGTAAGTATTAGTTGTATTTCCCTCGAAAATAATAGGCTATTGTAGCGTATGGAAGAAAGTCAACAGTCATGTGCGGGAGTAGTTTTTTTTTTATCATACTATTTAACCCTTTCGCTCACGCATTTTTATTTTTCAAGATAAAAATCTGAAATTAGGAAGACTTACTCTTTTATCTTTACCCCGAGGCGAAGCTAAAGGGGTTATAGTCTCTCGACAAAAAGTTGGGATTTGGTCCGATTTAAAAAATTCCAACGGATATCGATAAAATACATATGATTTCATTAGGGAATTTTAATTCCCAATTTTTCCTAACGAAGAATAAAAAATTATATCGTTTTTACCCCGAGGCGAAGCTAAAGTTTCAAGAAAAAAAGTTGGGATCTGGTCCGATTTTAAAAATTCCAACGGATATCGATAAAATGCATATGATTTCATAAGAGAATTTTTGTTCCCAATTTTTCCCAACGAAGAATTAAAAATTATAGCGTTTTTTAGATAGGCATTACGACATGCGCATGCGCCAAGGTCGATATGTACGAAGTCCTAAAAAACATGCGTCGAAGTGCTCTGTGTGCCACGGTAACCAAGCGACGTTGATAGCTTCAGCTTGATTCTGCGTCTGTGTCTGCTTCCCATCTTATCAATTTGATTCATAATTTGCAGCAAAATGAACCGGGATAGGATATTTTTGATAAATTTTCACGGATTTTATTCGTAATATCGAATTATTAATACATTTATTGCAATTTTCCTTCATTTCATGCTCATGCGCCGAGGGGTTTTATCATTCCTAGTGCTACGCAATAGGGTGTCCTTCATTTTTTTACAATTTTTTGGTGTACTCGAAAAAATTCTATATGGTCCATTTTAAGGGAAAGTGATATGTACAATATACTGTACATTGTGAGTAAACGGTATATATGACTTGTACAATATATTGGACATTTTGAATAAGTGGTAGTGTATTTGCGATTTTGTAAAATTAAATGTAATTGAAAAATAACATGAGGTTACAACTCATTATTATTTATTTGTGTAATATATCAAAAAACAATTTTGTTTTTTTGAAATGCATGAATCTAGATTGCTTTTTGTACAAACAAAATTCGTCCTAGATATACATTCGGTGAATTTGCATCTGGAAGAAAAAGAATTTTCATCAAAATTACCTTCCATATCATCTGAACTTCTTTCTTATACCGTATTTTCATCATCATAATCATTGTTTATTTCTACGTCCCTATCTCCCCACCCATAATCGTCATCACTAAGCCCTTCAATATCTGATAGGCCCTCCTGAATTAGTTTCAATAGTTGTTTTTCAGTTAACGGCACTTTTTTACTCATTTTTCAATTCGTACTACTATGAAAGAAATCTAATATAACAAGAACTATAAATAAATGTGGAGTTTTTTTACCATACCTGTCGATTTCCGTTTACTCACAATGTACAATATATTGTACAGTAATATTTACTCCAATATAGAAAAAATAAACTAAATTTTCAGCAAGTTCACTATGAAAGTAACAAATACACGTATCGGTTATTACCAAAATAAATATTGCACACATGCCACAACATGTTTTGAAGTTTGAAGCGCCATCTCATTTCAACATTCTGAAACAACTGCTACAACTCAGTAAACAGGTACCATTAAGAAATTGTTTTGGGTAAACTACTCAACGCTAAGTGAAGGAAACAGTTTAAAATAGTAATAAGGATGTTTACAGAATACTGTACTTAGTGAGTAAAGTGAATAGAAGCATACTACAAATTCGTTAGGACTTACGTAAAGTGATGTACAATATATTGTACATCGTGAGCGAAAGGGTTAAGGTTATGTGGTTATTCATCAAGTTCCTCGTTGCTGTATGCATGATCCCGACGTTTACGTTCATAATGCCATCTGATTTTCGCTTGGTTTCATGAATTTTAATTGAATGGAATTGGCATTTACTTAGTGAAAGTTCATATTCATAACTTATAAAGAAATAAAAAACTAACTTTTCACAGGTTGAAATAAAAATCTATTGAGTAAACGCGTTTCGTCATAACATTGACTTCATCTCGTACTAAACTATGGTTTTTTTTTTTTTTTTTTTTTAAATCGAGGTGAAAACTTCAAAAGCGATACTGGTTGCGAACCCGGCCTGTGTGGGATTCAATAGTCAAGACCCAAGTGTATGTCTCTCTGCGTCGCGTCGCATTAATTTTGAAATCAAGTAAACATACCGGACGACTGCCCGTGACATTCTCTGTCGACTGGAAGTATGTATGTTCGCTTCATCCCAGGATGGTCCGATCTTGAACAATGCTCATCACTCCGACCTCGAGATCCAACATCCATTTTCACACTCGTCGTCTGTAACTGCCATTACTCCGACATCGAGATCCAATATCCATCTTCACCCTCGTCGTCTGCAACGAGCATCATTCGTCTTCGAACCTGACGATCCGCTTCCATCCCACCGTGCCGTCCTCTGTTGGGCGCTGCTCCTTACTAGCGAACCGATGAAGAACGTGTCTGATGGACAATCTCTCAGCCCATCTAGGTCCTTCTTCACTCCTCGTCGTCTTCAGTTTCAGTCGCTTGCCGTCGAATTCACCGCTTTCCCAGGGCGATGCTGCTTCCTCGGTGGTCTGGTCTCGAATGATGTAAACTATGGTATTACAAATCAATCTATACGAAAATTGAATATAACAGAGGGGTTCTTAGAGAAACTAAATAACAATAAGCAATTCATTCAGAGCTATTAGTAGGTACCTACATTGAACAGATTAAGGAGAGGAGAAGGGTTTACTTCAATCTGGTCGTTAACTAAATTTCCGGAATTTTTATATTTATTGATGTATAGGGATTCCCAACAGTTGGTTTTATGGAGACTATTTTCAAATTGTAATATATTATAATTGTGATTAAAGGTATGGTTTTCTTGAATAAGATGGCACGCATAATTAGAATCAGTTTTCTGCTTAATATAGCTACGTTGGTGTTCGTGTATTCGAGTTTTGAAATTTCTAATTGTACGTCCTATATAGAATTTTTCACAATCGTTACAGTCGAGTTTATAAACACCAGTACGTTCATCTCTATGAATTTTTGATTTGTTGCTTTTAATCAATTTTCCAATGCTATTATTGGTTTTATATGAAATTTTGAAATTTTGTTTTTGAAAAAACAATTTCAGGTTTTCGGAAGTTTTGCCCAAGTATGTTAAACTGTTAAATACTGTACTTTTTTCGGATATAAGTGGGTAAATTTCTGAAATTGCCATTTTGTATTTTTTCCTCTGAATGAGGCAGTCAATCATATTAGGTGAATAACCATTATTTACTGCCATTTGTTTAATTATATGCAATTCCTTCTGAAAATTAGCTTCGGACAACGGAATTTTGAAATAATAAAATAATTATGCGTGCCATCTTATTCAAGAAAACCATACCTTTAATCACAATTGCAATATATTACAATTTGAAAATAGTCTCCATAAAAACAACTGTTGGGAATCCCTATACATCAATAAATATAAAAATTCCGGAAATTTAGTTAACGACCAGATTGAAGTAAACCCTTCTCCTCTCCTTAATCTGTTCAATGTAGGTACCGGTGCACACGAATTGCGGTCGATTTTGCGAGAGTGACTGAATTGCGGTCAAAATTTTTGTGCCTACCTGAGGAGTCCTCATCTCCAACCGAACTGCGGTTAGAAACTTATTTAGGGGCAATAGGGTAAATTGAAAGTAAAAATGTAAATTCTAATTTTTATAAAGATATATATATATATATATATATATAAAGATATATATATATATATATATATATATATATATATATATATATATATATATATATATATATATATATATATATATATATATATATATATATATATATATATAATATACAAAACATATAGAAATTATGCAATACTACAGACGTACATCTACATGCATATACATCATAAAACTACTTCACTAAACTTATAACTAACACATTTTACAAAATTATACCTACTAATATCTTTTTTATGTACTGACATATTTTGTTGTTAATAAACTCTTGTTTATCTAATACATTTTTTCGCACAAATCTCGTTTTATTATCAATAACAAAATTTATTTTAATGTAAGTATCTGTTCGAATGCTTTTTAACGTTTCTATAAAAAGATTAATGTTGGGGTGCGGAGAGCTGCAGGTTCTGCTAAATTTTGAATGAAAAGATTCGCAAGCGGTTAACCGCCTAGTACATGATATGTATAGAGATTTAAGATAAAAAGATTAACCATCCAAGACCCCCGCAACGTAGGGCTTGACCGCAATTCAGTCGTCGAAAACAACCACCTAAGTACCCTTCTACCTGCTTCAAATTTTGACCGTAATTCGTGTGTCTCCGTAGGTACCTACTAATAGCTCTGAATGAATTGCTTATTGTTATTTAGTTTCTCTAGGAACCCCTCTGTTATATTCAATTTTCGTATAAATAGATTGTTTTGTAATACCATAGTTTAGTACGAGATGAAGTCAATGTTATGAGGAAACGCGTTTACTCAATAGATTTTTATTTCAACCTGTGAAAAGTTAGTTTTTTATTTCTTTATAAGTTATGAATTTTAATTGTTACGTAATTTTTCTCTTGTTCAATGTGATGTTGGATTTCGATTATCAACATTGATTCAATTTTTATAGCCTCTGGTTGTGACTGAAAATAGCGCAGATAGTACGCCGGTTAAGGCTGAGGTCGAAGAAGCTGATGTGAAGATCGAAGCGAAGGTGAAGATCGAAGCAAAAGAACTCATCATGTCACCTAGAGAAGACAGCTTGTCCGAGCCCAAGAAGCGAAGAAAAGTTATCAGCCGGCCGTTCATCGAGTCCGATAGCGATACTAGCGATTCGGACAACCTTGTGATAGCCAGATCTGATGACGAATCGCAAACTAATTCCATTGTGGACAACGATAAGGTAAAATATTAACGGAAAAGGCACAAGCCAGATAGGTTATGAAATTTTAAACGCAAGTCTCAATCAAGCACAGTGGCGGTGTTGCGGAATAGGCGTGACGAAAGATTTTGAAATACTCTTCCGTAATGTGGGCACACATTTACTATTTACGAAAAAACCTTCATTTCGGTAATAAACTTAAGTTTAACGAAGTTTAAAGCCATTTTTCTAATATTTTTTAGATAGTGCGCGAAAACAGCTCGCAGTTGTCATGGCGTCGGTCTGACGTCACGCTTAGGTAAACATGTCGTTGTGTCTATGCGTAGCGAAGAAACTAAACATAACATAAAATTAATTCGTGTGATAAAAATGAATTCCAAAAATTATGAGTGCTGTGCAGTACCGCAGTGTGAAAACACATCAATAAGAACACCCAACAAAGTATTTGTACATGTTCCAAACAAGAAAATAATGAGAGATAAGTGGTTGAAGCTCGCACGTTAAAACCCAATCCAAACGCGTAATAAGTAGTACTCACAACAACAAAACACAGGGAATGAGAGTATTGACAACGGAGTTTACCTAAGCGTGACGTCATGCGCTATGATTGGTGTTTCAGTTAAAATGGCCCATTGCAGTATTTTAATGTTTTATTTTATTGAAAATCTTAATAACCTAAATTTTTTAAATGAAACTAAAGCAGTGTTTTAAATTTTTTTTAATATGAATATTCCCCTAAAACCATTAAATCGACGATTTTTTGATTCTGTCGTCATGCCTATTGCCAATATCAGTAGAAACACGAATAGACAGTTCTGTTGACGATTCGCAAAGTGATTCCATTGTAGACAAACGACAAGGTAAAATGTTAACGGAAAATGCACAAGCCAGACAGACAGCCAGACATTTTGGAACAATAATTAATATAAACAATTTAGACTTTGATTAGAAAAATACGCATGAAGCACGTTTCGGTGAAACTTCACCTTCTTCAGATTTTTATTAACCATTGATTGATTGTGTATTAATTTACATCATGTATCGACACAATCAATCCAAAGGTTATGAAATTTCAAACGCAATTCTTTTGATTTAGCATAGTGGCTGGCGGTATTGTGGAATTGTTAATATCAGTAGAATCACAAATAGGCAGATCTGATGCCGAATCGCAAACTAATTCTATTGTAGACAAACGATAACGTAAAATATTGACGAAATACGAAATTTCAAATGAAACTCTTATTGTTTAACATAGTTTTGGAATTGTTAAGATCAAAAGAAACAAATTGAACTATATGCAAGCGTTAGCGTTATGGAGTTTCAACAAAAAATAGATTCGTCTCAGATATAATCAAACACAAAACTGAGTCATGTAAGATGCAGCAAGTATTAGATACTTTGAACGAGTCTAATAAGATTTGAGTAAAATTTTTAATTCACAAAGCTATTAAATTTTGTCTGCACTTTAATTTCTAATTATTCCAATTATATCAATAGATGAAATTTTAATATTATATAAAGAGAGTAGAGCATTAAAATTGAACTTTTGGGAAGTCCTACAAATTAACAAGTATAAGAATTAACAAGTACTGAATATACAAATAGACTTAAATCATTTCCACTGCTGAACATATTCCATAATTGATGTAATGTTTATAAGTTCCATCAAACTATTACCTACCATTCACCCGATTATTTCATTTCATAATGTTATTGTTTTCCGATTATTTCATTTCATAATGTTATTGTTTTTCTTTAGTATATAAACTGTGATTTCAAGATTTTTTTATTCAGTTTTGTCTGATAAAGCCACCGTGTGGTGAAAAGCTGCGCCATAGTTTCGGTTTATGATAATCGTTAAATCAAACATGTTGTTTTCTAATAATAATTTCAGGAGCTCAAAGACAATTGGGACAGTAACCTGTCGGTGACCAGACTGCCGATGGAAGAATCGCAGACCGTTCAAGAGGAGGAAAGAAACTTCCACTTTGAAAAGATGCCGGAGAACGACGCGAAGGAAGAGAAAGTTCAAGACTTCAATAACGACACGAAAAGTGTCTCAGATCACATGGACATCGAGGAGCAGGAAGTCAAGGAGGAGGAAGAGGAGGAGGAGGAGCCCGATTCCCACCTCCACGCGATGTTGCTCTGTGAGGAAACTATACCGAGGAGCCCGGCTCCGGTCACAGAAACGACGAGTGAGTATTGAATTTTCCATATGGTGCAAGCTTCTTGAAACTTTTGAAATATATATATATATATATATATATATATATATATATATATATATATATATATATATATATATATGTATATATATATATATATATATATATATATTATATGTATATATATATATATATGTATATATATATATATATATATATATATATATATATATATATATATATATATATATATTATATATATATATATATATATATATATATATATATATATATATATATATATATATATATATATATATATATATATATATATATATTATATATATATATATATATATATATATATATATATATATATTATATATATATATATATATATATGTATATATATATATATGTATAATATATATATATATATATTATATATATAATATATATATATATATATATATGTATATATATATATATTTATATATATATATAGATATATATATATATATCCGCTAGGAGGTTTGTTTGATTAGTTTCAAATAAATGTCCTAGTTCACTTCATTTTATTGCCACGAACGTGTGTCGTTAACACGAAGAATTCTGTTTTCCATTCATTTGCTACCTGTAAAAGGTATAAAATTGGAGCGCTTGTTACTTGCGGCGTGTGAACGTTGAATTACATCAAAATGGATGTATCAACTTTACTCTTGCTTAGCGATTATAGTAACCACCTTCGGGTGTCAGGGCGTAAGAGTTTTCGTTACCGAAATGTTTTCTTCTATTCTGAAAGATGTGGTTCAATTGTTTCCGACTGGTGGCGCTGTGTCATATTTATATGTCATGGAGTTACTGGAAGAAATATGTATGACCGTTTGAAATGTTGGTTTGGTTATCACTCTTGGTGGATGGATGATACTGATGAGCCCCGATAAGGGCGAAACAGTCTGTCTATCAATTTCCATCGATTGTGATAAACAAATTAACATTTCGAACAATTACCGTCTGGGGTAGATGTTGATATTTCGATGCTTCGTGAACTCTTATAACCAGCTCCGCTAGGAGGTTTGTTTGATTAGTTTCAAATAAATGTCCTAGTTCACTTCATATATATATATATATATATATATATATATATATATATATATATATATATATATATATATATATACATATGCTATTATCCTGAAAAAGGAGATTGAATATTGTTATTATTTGCAATAATCAACTGTGAACTAATAATAAGGAAATTTTCTGGAAGTCTTAATTAAGAATATTAGAAAATTATGTTCAGTCTGTAATAGATGTCTCATTGTTGTTTCGCGTTAAGTCTCATGGATGCTTCGTGTAGAATGCACAAGAACATTAATATTCTTTATTTTATTTCAGTCGAAGAACCGGTCCGTCGCAGTAAATCTGCCCTGGAAATGCCATTCGCTAGCGTTCCAGGTAGCAGTAATAACAAGAGCATGCTCCTCAACCCCGAACCCGTCAAATTGCACCAACCTTCGCC
The DNA here is from genome assembly GCA_030704885.1 of Cynegetis impunctata. Lineage (NCBI taxonomy): Eukaryota > Metazoa > Arthropoda > Insecta > Coleoptera > Coccinellidae > Cynegetis > Cynegetis impunctata. Next base: position 149,755 of record JARQZK010002199.1, on the reverse strand, counting down.
GATAGCCACGCCCAGCGAAAACGTCAACTCCAGAGATACGTCAGCGGTTCTGATAAACACACCTCCTAGCACACCCGAAAGTACCATTAGCAACTTATCGCCTAGAGAGTGAGTGCTTTTTCGTTATTTTATGGCATTGATTACAAAAAAAGCTTTCGCGAACTGTAAGAGGTTTATAACGCGTTTCTATCTAAAATATTAAGCAAGAAATATTAATCATAATCCATTAATAATTCGGTGTAATTATGGACTCAATGAAGGCAAAAGAACTGATTTCTGCTGTGTTGACGCTTCCATATTTATTGGCGCGACAACACAGTTGTCCGAGAGACTTAATCAACCTTACAGCTAGGGTTAGACAATAACTCTTTTATCCATTACTGCACCACTGGGGATGCCTCTAGTAGTTGGAGACAAAATGTCTGGTAGGGGTAGATAGAGAAAGATCCCAGAGCCGCCAGACGTTACTTATTTTCTCAGCAATAATATTTGTGGGATGAAGTAGTGTTCGTATGTACTTTCAGTGTATGGATACCTGCTACCTTGTGCCGACGGCCAATTTCCAGGTATCAAGTGCTAAAGATGGAAAAAACTCAACTCACTTTTGTTATTTTCTCAGCCTTGGTTTTTATATATCAGGGGTGGCCAAACTTTTGACCTGTGAGGTCTACTTGTGCTCGAAAATACTTCCTTCGGTCGACTGCAAGATAGAATTTAGAAGAGAGAAATAAAACATTTTTGTTATAAGTTTGTATGTATTTATTTATTTATTGAATATTACATACTTAATTCGAATTTTTCATTGCGTTTTACGCTTTTGAGTGGATGTTTGACACTGCATATTCTCCACAAGTTTATCATATTGGGGAGTGTACGAAGTAACTGCGATGCGCAAACAGGAAGTTAAGTGAGCGTCTGTTAAGCGGGAACGATTTTTGGTTTTTATTGCATTCATAGTTGAAAACGTTGATTCGCAAAGATAGGTAGAACCAAAAAATGAAGTCAAATATAAAGCCACCTTTCTGAGGCATGGAAACTTTTCTTTGCAAATCACTTTCCAAAATTCTGTACTACCAGATGCTCTAGCTTTCAGAAATATATCGCTTCTCATTTTTATTATTTCTTCTTCGACCACAAGAGATTCAGTATCGGTTAAGTTGCCGATTTTAATGGTCAAGCTGTCAATGTCAATGTTTTCATTGAAAAGGAATACAATGAAACTTAGCACTTCTTCGAGAGCGGCAAAATCTGCAAACCTTCTTTCGAACTCCAGATGCAAATTCTCCAGCTGTTCAGCGAAAATTTTGTAGTCTCGATTTGAATTGTGCGTACATTCTTCTTCCATGTTTTTATAATTTTTTAGTTCACCTCGTTTTAATTGAGATGCATGCATTTGAATTTCACTTTTAAAAGTTTTAATCAAAGATGTCATGTCAATGACGGTTTTGTCTTTCCCTTGAAGATTTAGGTTCAACTCATTGAGTTTTTCTGTTATGTCACAAAGAAAGGCCAGCTTCATAAGCCATTTTTCATCTTCAAGCTCAGGTATATTTTCTCCTTTTGATTGAACGAATGTCTTGATTTCTGGCAGTAATTGGCGAAATCTCTTCAAAAAGGCACCACGGCTAAGCCACCTAACATCTGTATGTAGCAAAAGGTCTGAGTGTTCGGCTTCTGTCTCTTCAAGAAGAGCTCGAAATTGACGCCTTTGCAAACTTCTGGCTCGAATATAATTAACTATTTTAAAAGCAATTTTCATAATAACATCTGATTCCAGAATTTTAGAGCACAAAACTTGCTGGTGTATGATGCAGTGATAGTTGGTGAAACTTGGAATGTTGTCATCATTTTTGCACAATGAAATAAAAACAATCTTTGTCCCAGCATAGCGGGTGCTCCATCTGTCGTGATAGCAACTAGTTTGTGTATCGGAAATGCAGTATTTTCTACAAAACTCTTAAAAGATCTGTAAATATCTTCACCTTTGGTTTGCCCCTTCAATGGAATCATTGTCAATAATTCTTCTTTTGTTGTCATGTCTTCAAAAACTAGGCGCACGAAAACGCACAATTCAGCAATGCCGGTTACATCGGTGGATTCATCAAACTGTAGTGACAAGAAACAACATTTCTGCAAGTCTTCATTAAGTAATTGTTCCAAATTTTCACTTAAGGCTTCACTGCGTCGCATTACTGTGTTCCGTGAAAGTGAAATATCATTTATTGCTGTAATAATTTCTTTTTTGTTTTTAAAGTTATTAAAAAGTGCTTCTCCAGCTCTCTGCATGGCTTCCTTGATCATTTCTCCATCTTCGAAAGGTTTCTTTTGTTTTATTAATATTTCTGTAACAGCAAATCACGCCAGTGTTGCAGCTTTTGATTTCGAATCTGGTTTTGTAAAAAAAGATTGTTGTGCGTTTAAACTGCTTTTTAATTCACGTACTTTTATCTTTCGGTTTTCACTGCCAAATGGAAAATCGGTGGCGTATTTGGAATGTGTAGTTTTAAAATGCCTTTCAACATTAGCTCTTTTCGGTAATGCGACACTTGAGTTACAGATTAGGCACACACATTTATCCTTGACCATAAGGAAAAAAAATTCCTCTTCCCACTCACTGTGATAAAGGTATTACTTTTTTTAGCACTCGAACTAGATGGCCCACTCATTCTGATAGAATAGTTAAAAAACACTAAGTCTCAAGGCCCCTACGTTAACTTTTAATAATCGCGACGCAACAAATTAGTTGTAAATACCTACGTTCGCACTAAAGTCGAAACTAGTACTGGCTCATGTTATTATTTGGCCGATCCTTCGTGGGCGAGGTCACAAAAAGAGAAAACAATGCGAAATGAAAAGAGACAACAATATACTAGCGGTGAGTCGCGTTTACACGACTGACTCACACACACGCACGCAACAATATACCACGTTACGAGTTACGACAGACCGAAGCGTGTGAGTACCTACTTATATAGACGTGTTCTTGGCGCGAAAAGGAACATTTTAAAATAAATGATATTATTTTTAAATATTTTCTGTTCAGTTTATTTTTACTCTCGCGGGCTACCTAAATCGTCTTCGCGGTCTACCGGTAGACCGCGGTCGACCTCTTGGCCATCCCTGTTATATATGATACTCAGGGAACTATTTCAATGCCTTCTGCAAGTAGCCAGACCGATCGTATGGGCCAAACATCCCGCCAGACACAAATAAAGTGTCCAATTGATTATGACAGTATGAGCGAAATGTCATGATATTTCGCTCATACTCATAGGGACACTTTATTTGTGTCTGGCGAGAAAATAAGTGACGTCTGGTGGCTCTGGGATCTTGGAATAAGTGGTCAAGTTGACCTCGAACCATCAGTCCGGTAGTAGTTTTCACTTGTTTAACTTAAGGCATCGGCCGTGAAAGCCTACATCATTGCATTAATTCGTTTAGCTCAAATTTGAAAAAACGGCAATCTTTTTTGCATATCGATTTGCTAACTTTTCTTTAGGTTTCCGAAGTTATCGAAAAGTGTATGTGAATTGTGGCTACATTTTAAAACCGACATTTCTTAGAAGACTGATATCGTGAATGCGGTATATGTATATATATATATATATATATATATATATATATATATGTATATATATATATATGTATATATATATAGTATATATATATATATATATATATTATATATATAATATATATATATATATATATATATATATATATATATATATATATATATATATTATATGTATATATATATATATATATATATATATATAATATATATATATATATATATATATATATATATATATATATATATATATATATATATATATATATATATATTTATAATATATGTCAAAAATGGGCCTGAAATGAATTTTTGTTGGGTATTATTTTTTGTGCTGTGATTTGATTTACTTCAATCGATATAGTATGCTACGCAATGAAAATACTTGATGTTTGTGTCTGCGTTCAATTAACGAAACGAAATATATGAAAATTACTTAAATGACAATCGAGAGTTAATTATAAATCTTCTTTGTCAACCTTTATCCATCCATTTCTGAATGTAGGTCTCCCCTAGTTGTTTCCATCTTTCTCTGTCTTTTGCCAATCTCATTATATATAATTATATATAGTCTAGAAGATATCCAAGTGGTATTATTCTTGGGCTGATGGAATATTGAGAATATGAAGAGGAAAGTGTAGGCCAAAATTATGTAAAACATGCTGATTTGTTCAGGTTGACAAATACTCCAGTGAAATAAGACTTCCTCTGCGGAATGAGGCCGAACAAGCTGAATTTTTGCAGAGACCTTGGTTTTGATGTTCCAATGAAGCACAAAAAAATCTCATATGCCAACCCTTGTGCGTCTTGAGATATCGAAGGTCAAAGGTCATAAAAATCGGTTTTTCGCAAAAATCTCGCTTTCAGTGCATCTGACGTCGTAAGAACCCATTACAAAACTTACGTAAAATAGTATTCTCTACAAAATTGTTCATATAAATTTTTCTCGTACGACCAACCGTTTTTGAGATATAGCACAATAAAGCGGTAGAGCGCATCCTTAATAGGTAATATTGCATTATACTGCAGAGCTATAACTATAAAAGCACTTTTCTCAATCTGTTATTCTAGAAAATCAAATTTCTTTTATTCAAACCGTTGAAAATTTGTTTATTTATAAAAAAAATATATAATAAATAATTAATAACAAAAAATACATTCTTTTCCCCACCACTTTTGAAGTAGAATCCAAGGCGCGTTTTTTTTGACATGGTATCCCCTATAGGCCTAATCCATGTTTTCGATGTTAGAAAAGCTTTTTAAAAGTTTTTACACCTGGCGCTACGCGCCTTATGTTTCTTTGCCGTCCTCATCGTCTTCGTCTAGTTCCACTAGCACGTCAACCAACACATTGTCTTCATCAGACGCTGCCTCCAAGTCTGTTGGCTCTATGTCAGCTGGCAAAACCTCTTCAGGCTCAAAGTCACTGAAGTATTTTATGTTCTGCAACTTCGTTGACGGTTCAGGCATGCCTGTCCGCCACAAACTTTGGAGCATGGCAGCCCGACTTTTCTACACCCGCACTGCGCACCACATCCCTTTTTACAATTACAAAATATTGTATTCAATAGTTCGTCTGGAGCAGGTGGCAGTAGTGTTGTTTTCATCTGAAGTACGTCGTTTTCTAATACCCAACCCCATTCTTCGGTTTGTAGATTTTCCCTAGCCAAATCTGAACTTGGTAGTAGACCCGATAAATATGTTGTCGAGCTGCTTCACTCGTAGGTGGAAGGGATGACAATTTAACAGGTCTATTAAGTCGTGTAGCCTTAATGAATTAGGTGTATCTAAATTTGTCAAGGTTCACTTCTTCTTTTGGAGCACCATACATAGCTAACAGAAAACGCTTTCCGTTCTGAAATACTGTATCTGGCGGACAGTTTTCTGCTTGAAATATTTGAGCCGAGTGAACCAAATCGGGATGTTTTTCAAACATTGTCATAACCTGAAGTTTTCCTTTGTTGAATAGTGCCGATGTGGTGTCGCATCCAGTGAGAGCATGCAAAAACAAAATATGTTCTTTGCAAAGATGATATTTGTCGAGACTTTTAGACGAATAAATTCGTGTTGATGTAATCCCTTTGCCAATTTTTTTAAAGAAAATTTGTCGGTGATGTGACTGAGTTCGTCCTATCAAGAGAACAAGCAAATCAACGTCTTCTCCAATGATGATGGCGATTCTTACGTTTTCTGATACTTCCATGGCTGTTTCGATGATTAGAACATCTGCATTGTTTTGTAGCGTTTCAGAGCTTCTTTATACCTGGATGATTTTACTTTACTTGTCTAAAATAGAAATTTTTTTTTTTGCATTATAATATATAGAAGCTTTGCATTTCATTACAAAAGTGGTTTCAAAAGAATACATTGTTTCGTTAAATTATTTATTATAAATTTTTTTATAAATAAACAAATTTTCAACGGTTTCAATAACGGAAATTTAATTTTCTAGTCTAACAAATTAAGAAAAGTGCTTTTATAGTTATAGCTCTGCAGTATAATGCAATATTACCTATTAAGGATGCGCTCTACCGCTTTATCGTGCTATATCTCGAAAACGGTTGGTCGTACGAAAAAAATGTATATGAACAATTTTGTAGAGAATACTATTTTACGTAAGTTTTGTAATGAGTTCTCACGACGTCAGATACACTGGAAACGAGATTTTTGCGAAAAACCAATTTTCATGACCTTTGACCTTCTATATCTCAAGACGCACAAGGGATGGCACATGAGATTTTTTTGTGCTTCATTAGAACATCAAAACGAAGGTCTCTGCAAAAATTCAGCTTGTTCGTCCTCATTCCGCAGATGGCCACTTTTTTTACCTTATTTCACTGGAGTAAAAATGTTATGAATCTTTGCTGTGACAGCTAAGTAGTCTACGTTTTTATTAGACTGTGAATGGTAGTCGCATTTTATTTTAATAAAAATAATTTAAGAATAATGATCAAATTTCTGAGTAGTAAAGTTTTTTCAGTACTAATTGTGGTTTATCGCCTGATTTGAGGGACATCGACAATGCCAACACGTGCGATAATGATTTTTCGCAGAAGATTGGCGAGTCCAATAAGATGTTGTCGTTCAGCGAAGATGGTAAGCTTCTTTTTTTTTTAATTTATTTTATTTTTTCACATTTTATTTCATCTGAGGTGATATGTTTGACAATTTCAATGGAACCTCACAGCATTTAGTATAGTGTTTTTTTTTGTACATTTTTTTCTATTTTCTTTTTGTGATCGGACAAACTTTTCCATCTGACTTAGTGGGTTCGTGCATGGTGTGTTTCGGCAGATGGTGAGAGGCATATATATAGGTATATATGTCACTGCATCTATTCTGCGGAATTGTCAGCTACGAGTGAAAGGAGATAGATGGTTACCACATTGAGTAGATGGAAAATACTGAAGACGACCCAATTGGCGAACGTAGATAAGCGATACGCCCCCTACCGGCGTCGAATATTACTAACGTATGGGCCATAGATTGCTTTATTTACATCTGTTTACGTGTATTTTATATGAGAAGTTGAGTTTTAATTGTATTTTGGATCGTTTACAAACGTTCAGAAGAGATTAATCACTATTGTTGTGTATCCTATTGTTCAACTTGGGCAAAAAAAACCGAATATAGCTTACATACCTTTCCGAAAGCTGGACAATTCAAAGTTGTCTTCCAAAC